>CM034153.1:129823011-130206921 GCA_019776745.2 Taxus chinensis | reverse complement strand
TTCGTCCTTCTGCCAGTTGTCCTTGAAATTTGATCTTCGGATTGATAGCATCAGAGCCGCAACTTAAATTCATATTTTATCATATTCGGGTCGAGCGGGAAAAACTAAGTATGAATTGCATTAGGTTCGCTTGGGACATGTGAGACGCGAATGCACGAAACACGCGGTTCGGCCGATTTGGGTGAAACAGGGAGAAGATGCACAAATGCATTTTGGGACATTTGGGACGAAAACGCGCGAAGGATGCGGTTCGGGTGTTTCGGCCGAAATTGGAACAGTTTACATTTTTTTTTTGATTTGGGACAAAGAGCTCTGAGGTACGTGACTCAGGAGTTTCGTCCGATCAGGGAACAGAGAGCAATTTGGAACTCGGGACAGTTGGGACAAAATTGCGCGAAGGACGCGGTTCGGGCGAATCGGCCGAAAATGGAACAGTTTGCCTGATTAACTTTGGGACATTTGGGACATGAAAGCACGGTTCAGGCGAATCAGCCGAAAATGGAACAAAAGGCCCATTTGAACTTGGGACATTTGAGACAAAAAGTTCCGGAGTACGCGGTTCGGCCGGTTCGGGCGAAAATGGAACAACTCGCACTTTTTGATTTGGGACATTTGGAACAAGAAAGTGCGAAGTACGCGGTTCGGGTGATTCAGCCGAAATTGGAACATCTCGCACAAAAATTTCTGGGACACTTGGGACAAAAAGTTCCGACGGGCCCGAAAATGGAACAAATTCGGGGATTTCAGCCGATCGGGGAACATAATGCACTTTTGTACTTGGGACAGGTGGGACAAAAATGTCTGACTGGCCCGAAATACATACAAAATGACCCAAAACACATAGTTTCTCAATTTTCACAGCTTAGGAACTTTAGAGAAAACACTCATAACTCAAAATTTTGAAAATTTACTTTTATCAGAGCAGGGAATTTTGAGTGGACAACAATTTCCAGTCGCAGGAATATCCCGATCTTGCTATTTGCCACATCCAGCGTGTGCCATCAGAAGCTTATAGTGGTGTTTTGGGTGCCCAACAAGTTTGTGGATAAGGAAATACGATCAGAGGTTGCTATTGCATGAGTGCTTGGTAGAGGTACGAGTTGTGGAAGCTCCAATCAGGCATGTTAAGTCTAAACCTTGCAATGTTTTGCTACCTGTTTACAATTCAAGGAAATGAATGATTCTCCTTCCTGAAATGCCATCTAAAAATCAGATTTTTTGGTTGTTTATTAATTTCCATGAGTGTACTAGTTGTCCCTCTTTGTCTTCTTCTGAATCAGTGGTTTTGGGTGACTGGCTTACAAAAGTGGGAACTACACTTTTTTCCTTTACTCTTTTACATGTATTTGGATGTGAGCAATATTATACGGCTAGAAATTTCTTACACTCAGCTTCCCATAGGGTGATCTGGTAATGGGTTTGGATGGTATGAATGCTTAGCTAATTTGATTACTAGTAAATCTTGGATGCAAGGAGATGAAAATCTAATAGTAATTATAGCTCTTTGGGTTTGCTCAAAATAGTTATCTATTAGTATTTACATATGTGGCAATAACGTTCTAATTAGACTTTTTTTTATCAACAATGAATCTTGTATTTCATTCATATTTTTGGGGTAATTATGTCATCTGTAAATGGCTCTTGAAATTCGGTGCGCTGCTAGCCTATCTTTTTGCTTTCACTATATTTTGAAGGTGTGTATTCTACTGATTAAAACAGAGGTTTCAAAACCTTGTCTGGGTATTCTTTTTGTACTACTTGTTAGCTTCACCTCTGTGGTGACTTATTAGATTCTGGCTGCTAGTTATACGATGAAACGTGGAGTATAGGAATTGGAAACACAAGTAATTTATCCCTGAAATCGTATCTCCTTATGTTGGTGTTTCTCTGAGGTATTTTCCTTGTTGTATGGTGTGGATTCTAGTTTTCATCCCCAGTTCTTTGTTATGATATTTTTGGGGAAATTTATGAATCCTTATCTTTACCCTGGAGATAGTTACTATGATTTGAATCCATGATTGTTTGGGAAGATCTCTCATTATTCTTATTTCTTTTTAGGATTTCATTTCATATGTTTGCATACTTGAATTTTTTAACTGGATGTAGGTACATTATAATTTACATCATGTAACCTATATGAATATTGTGGCATCTTTGATCAATTAATTTTTTCATTCTGGAACTTTTCTATGTTTCTAATCTTAAATGTGATGTCAGTTTCTTTTGGGAACTATGGCTGGATCAAGCAAGTACATGGGTTTTCTCTACTTTGAGTGGTCTACTCTATTAGAGTGGATTGATGTATTTGGAAGGGAGCTTCATAACCCTGAATCTATTATAATTAATCTTATCTTAAATTTGTCAAATTATTCCTTGCTGAGAGGTTATTGAAAGTATGTGAATCGTTAGTGAACGTATTATTAATGGTCATAAGTTTATGACCAAACATCTATGTTGGATTCTTAATTCGAAATGTTTTTGGGATGACTACAGTCATTATTAAAACATGGCTCCTATAGACTCATGACATTTGATGATATGTTATAAGGATAGTCATGAGGTTACAAATGGATTATATTTATATAAATACAATGTTGGCTTATGCCAGAAAATTGTTAAAAATTATTAATGACATTTGGGGTTACCTTTCCTTTATATTAAATTTATATAAGTTGATGAGTATGATGGAGTTTTTTTTAGAATGATGGATTTTTTTTATTCATTTGAAATGAATTTGAAAAGTGGTTTTGATTATGTTCACTAGTATTACTTTTAAAAGATCTTGCGAGGATGTGGTAAACTTCTTGTTTAGACTGTAACTATGGATTGTTTTTCAGGAGGGTTATGAATCCTATAATGATATGAAACCTAGAAGGATGTTTAAATGATAATCTCATCTTAAATGGACTTGAAAATAGGATGCCTTTTTCTACCTCGTACTTTGTTTATCAAGTAACTTGGTTGTTGAGTAATGTCCATCTTGAGTTTTGTCATCTATCTTTCTTCTCTTATCATTAGCTTGTGGACTTCATTTTTTATGAGAGAATTTAGTTTTCAAATCCTTTGATCACGTGATGGTTTTCACTTCTTACACTCGTTTGGTTTCTCTAGCTTGTAGGCCAGTGAAAGCTCCCTCGTGGAAGGACTAATTACCTTTTTTATTTTATGTCTATGATTGTATCCACTATGTTTTGGGATTATCTATGATTTTAGTGATGGATGGATTGAGTATTATATTTTAATCACGTAATCTATAGGATTACATGATTGAAATCCCAATACTCTTGACTTTTATTCCTAACTTATAAAGTTTGCGGTCTTACCTTGGTTAGTTGAGATATTGTTCTTAATTGGAATATGTGACTTCCTTCATGTTGTCTAGTGAAATTTTTTATCTCGTGTGAAGAATTGATATTATTGGTTTGTGCTTTGATCCATTTATTTAATTAGAACACTCTTTTCATGACATTGTTAAATGTTAGCTTACTGTTGTAATATGTAGCCTTATCATGCTTGGTTCTCACGAACTGACTTAAGTTAATACTTGTGCAGATGAATTTTTGTGAGTAGATAAATAGAAAGATTGATAAAGGATGCATCCATTTGATTTATGAATTCCTTTAAGCGAACATTTAATTTACTGTAAATATTGGAATGGTGTTGGTAGAGGGATTTAGATGTCCTCTTGCCTTGGATTTTTAGTATTTTTGAAATAAGGTTGTCTAATCCTTTTGTAGCAAAACTTGTAATTATTATTGTGAGAACCTTGTTATGAGTATTATTTTTGTGATATTATATCACTCATGAAAATGTTGTAGCGTGGCTTGACCAATTTTGTTTCCTTATTATTCTCAGCCAAAGTTCAATCGAATCTGTTGTCACCTTTGGTTTGTGTGCAATGTTGAATAGTAATGTTATACCAATGTAATGTTCTCTTGTTTAGTAATGGTAATTTCTTCTTTCGATTCATAAAGTTTTCTTATATTATAACTCTCCATGGTCTTGGCATCAGTATAATTCTAGATATATTTTAGTGGGTTGACAATTCTTTTTCTAAAGTTAATCAAAGATAAAATAAAATGAATACATAGATGAATAAATAAATAAGATAATAATGAAGTTACATTTTTTTGTAGATAAAATTAAGAGTATTTTATTGGAAATAAGGGAGTTATCTACCAGTGTAAAAGAATCTACCCTCGCTAACCTTAAGCTACGAATTAAACTTTATCCTCATTGTTGTGAAATGTTAAGTAGTTTTTTAAAAGTAAAATAATTGTTGGATTTTGGGGTTATAGTTAGATCTTAGTTAGTATGGGAGTTTGAATAAGATCACATTAATTCTTATGCTTCCATTTTGGGAACCCCATGTGTATCCTTTAACAAATTTAATCAAGAGAATGCTAAATGAAGGTTTTACCCAATCCAGTTGAACTCATAAGTCTCATTAAAAGACCGGTTAATAACTAAAGAGATCATGATGATGAAATAAATATGATTTCTCAACCTAAATTTTGGATTTTTACTTTGTAATCTTCTCTTAAGCATGGTTAGTTGTCAATCCTTGCACAAGGAGGTTGTAGTTCCAAACATTAATGACACTCCACTTCAGTTGGAGCTTACACTCGTTACCTTGTGCAATGGAGTTCTGAATAAAGATTCAGGAGCTGGGGTATGAATAAGAAACCTTGTGAAAGATAGAAGGTGTCCCTTTTGATCAAGCAAATTTAGCTAGCTTTTCCAGTCTTTAGATGATCCTCTTTTAGAAAAATTGTTCTCAATATAATTAGTCAATATTATAAAAGAAATAATTTCACCTTTGTAAGAAGATTTTCTGGAATCAAACATGAATCTTCTAGGTCGTAAAGTCCGGTCTTGAAATATTTTTTAGTGAATACATAACGTTAAAGGATTTTACACAGTGGGGTGTAATTAATTGTGACTGTGTATTGTGGTTGGAATTTTTTGCGATGCCTTGTCGAAGAGAAAAGTGAATTGTCCTTAATTGGTGATGGATGTTTTCTTTTTTTATATGCAATCATCATTGTGTCAAGATGTTTGAAGAGTTATTTGTAGCCATTGTAATCACCTGTAGTGTCATTCTATCCTTCGAACAAGTTAAAAAGCAAATTATCCTATATTTTTCTATGTTGTCTTGTGTGTTTGGTTTGTGGTCGTTACACTTGGTATCAAAGCGTAGGTTCATGCTCTTGAACCTCTGGACGAGATTGGAGTTGTGATGCCATTACATGATGGTGTTGCATGATGGTGGTTTATATTGAAAGAGTAATGTGGTATAAATGTGATGTGATCCATGTCATAATTGTGATATTGTGAATGCACACATGTGTATATCACTTAGTGCGTAATTGTTAACATGTTGATGTGTTGGAGATGAGAGTATTATTCCTCCTTTTTGGGAATTCTATGAGAATTTGAGTGTGAAACATTGGCTTGTTGTGTGTGTGGAAGAAATGTGATTTTTGATTTTGGAGTGTTGGATCCATTTGATATTTGTGATGTGTGGGTGTGATGATATGTTGTATGAAAAGGTTGGTTTGTAGTGAACTAGTTATCTTAATGATGTCATTGTCATTTGTATCAAAATGTGTGTAACCCCATGTTATATGGTAGTTGAATGTATGTTGTAATTATTCTCATCATAATTGTAATTCATCTGATATATATAATGATTCATGTCATGATTTAGGGACATATGGTGGGTATATGATCCCTATCGTACAATGATTGCACTTAGGGTGCATCATGTGGTGATGTGGTGTGTGGTAAACCATGAATGTAATGTATGTGACATACCCTGTAGTGGTGCCACATTTAAGACGCTATGTTAATGTGCATGAACCACCATTTTGTTAGTGATGCAGTTATATGTTATGTTGTGAACCTTACACGAACCGATCTTGAGGGAAATTGGTAAAAGTGTATGTTTGGAGTGAGGTAATGGGCACCATGGGCCAGTAACTCAAACTAACCTATGCTCCTTGCTTTCTCTCTCCTTGTGGTTTTGTATGGATGCAACCTCAGTGTAACTATGACTGTGTTCAGCTTTGTCGAAGTGGTGGCAACATGATTTAGATAAAGATGATGACAAATGTATTATTGTTATGATATTTTATGAATTGAGGCTCAATGTTCCGAGTGCCAACAACTCATTGAGTACCCCCTTAGTCATAAGGCACATAGTCATCATAATGTGCTATTCTTATATGTGCATTTATTCATAAATTAAACTTTTTATTTTATTTTTGTAAGGACTAGAAGTTTACTTGATTGTGATGTTTTATATTTTTGGTCATTTCCTTGGTTTATGGTACTAACATGCAGATTTTTGCACTAACTATGGCTATTTGGCCATTTATTTTTCTTGGATTTGGATCTTCTTTTAAAATTTTAAGATTTTACCACCTTGCCCAAGGCTTGTACTTTACCACTTGGCATTTGAATTGGATTGTGTTACTGGTTCTACTATCATGATGTGTGGAATAGGGTCATGGGATGCACCATGGAATGGTTGGACCTATGTTTCCACTTCATTGTATGGGGGTATGCCCCAAGGAGTTATAGATAACTAGAGGGTTACTAAACCATGAGTTATTATGTCACTTGGGTTAGGAGTGCCTGGACTCTATGTGCCTAGGGCCATAGGGAGACCAGTCCCTTTGGGGAGTGAAAGGCAAAATTATTTTATTATTACTACTTGAGGGAGGCACATAAGAGATTGAGGGAGGCATAAGAGACTAAGGGAGACATAAGAGATTGAGGGAGGCATAAGAGACTTGAGGGAGGCATAAGAGATTTGTGTGTGTGTGATTGATGCTTCAGGAGGTATGCAGAGTTGTTATGATGTTTTGATTGTGGTGTTATGATGTATGTGTTACTCATGTTAGTTGGATATGTTTTGTGATGTTGTGGATATGGCATTGATGCCCTTGTTGAATCTATATACATGTAGCTAGTTTTCTGAGTTATGTAAAATCTTCATCTATGGAATTGTGGAAATTTCAGGTTGTTGCAATACACTTGTGTTTGAGTATGGTATGACAGTCATAGATGTGAGACAAGTACTATGTTATGTGGAAAGTGTCTGTTCTCTTCCATATTTAGTTAAGCTCCTTTGGTGTGGTACCATCATGAAAGTATGTAAAAGTATGCTTGTGAATCTTTAGTGTTGTGTATGACCCTAGTAGGGTGTTGTGATATCAGTTCATGTTGGGCACCCACAAGAATGAATAAACTAAAATTCTATAACAATGAAATTTTAAAATAACCTAAGTTAAGAATAATCTAAATGGAAAGAGTCTAATTAAATAATGAATAAGATGGAACTTCCAATCTTCACATAACATTGAAAGTTCAAATTTTGGCAAAAAAATTCTAAGGCTACCCTGTGGTTGTGCTTTAATGACTGAAATTTTAACCATAGGGTGCACTTTCACCTTTATCTGTTCCTTGATGGTTACCACCTTTCCTTCCTTCAATGTTGTGTCACATCGAGGATGATGCTTTCTTAAGGGGAGGAGAATGTAATGCTTCATTCGATGTTACTCGAGTTCATACTTCGGTGAGCTTGTTGCTAAGTGTTAAACATTGTTATTGCTTCTATTGATCATTAGTTTCCTTCGACCTTGTCGTAGAAAACAATTAGTATCCTCCCTCTTCATTGTACATTCTTGTGTTGTTGTTGATGTTTCCAGTTTCTGTCCCCCGCAACGTCCTTTAAGATTTTCCTATCAAAGGAAAATCGTGTTATCAATTTGTCGAGCTTGATTGTCCGTCATTATTAATATGAATAATTACTATCAATAAGTTGTAAAATTAATAATAAGAATGATAAATACTGATATTATTAATTTATTTGTCGATCAATAATTATTTCTTTTAGTATTTCTTAATTATTGATTGTAATCGATATTAATATTAATTATCTCTATGGCATTTTGTTGTATCATTCTGATCGATCCCATACACCGAACCTTGTTCTATGCTGAAGAAGGGATTACCCTGTCGTGGCATCATTGTTGGTCGTTTCCCCGTTTTTTCTTTCAAAATGCCAACCTTTAGTTCTCTTCCCCTTGGTTGATTAGGCCTGCATGCGTGTTACTTTAATGGTTTATACTGAATGAAAATATGATTTTTACTCCCTCCAACATGCCAGTTTGTATGAATTTTAATCTTCTTGGTTGATGAAGGATTATTGGGTTCCTTTCTTCCTTGGTTTCTATCTTGTGAATGCGTGGAAGGGGAGGGAGGTTGTGTGTGGCACAAGCTTTGATGGGGCTATTAATTTAATGCTCAAATTAATCTTTTCACCTACCACCCTTTACCTCTTTAGCAGCCACCTAGCTTTGTACATGGCCTTCACCAAATGAATTTATTTTTTTGTTGAGCCTATTCTTTTTCTCCTGCTAAAATCTGGTTTTGTGCTTAATATTAGTTATTTGAATTTGTTTTAGTAAGTGGAGGGTAGTTAATCACCTGCCAAAATTTAAATTCATTAAATGAATGGCACCCCACCCATTACTCCACCTTGTTGGCCACTTGTTTTTCATTTATTAGTTTTACTTGACTCCTTGGCTTGTGTTTTGGCGGGCTAAATGCCAAGCTTAAGCAGTTGGCCATGTGGGTGGTTTGGTGAAGAGTTTGCAAACTAGAGGAAAGCATGGATGGCCGTCCAGTGAAAGAAAAGGGAGAGGTTACATGTTGTGGATGTATAGTGGCTCTACCATGTGTCTGCCTTTGTACAATCTCCTTTCAGGCATGATAATACTAACCATTGCAATGTTTACTATCTTTAAAAATTTCATGGAATGAATTGTTCTCCTTCCTAAAATGGCATCTTGTATTGGATTTGTGGTTGCTTTCTTAATTCACTTTGATCATGTGGGATGTCCCTTGTTTACTTCCTTGATTTTCATAGTTCTGAATGAATTTGCTTGCATAAAGAAAAGAAAATAAAAAATAAAAGAGAGGATTCAATTTCTTTTACTCTCTTACATTTCATTTGATAGGGAGCTATATTTACGGCTTGACATTATTGTATTCATCCTTTCCTTGGGATGATCTAATAGTGGGATTGGATGGTACAAATGCTTAAATGCCATGATTACTGGTAAATATTAGACGCAAGGAGACAAAAATTTAATAGTAATTATATCACTTTGGGTTTTCTCAAAACAATTATCTATTACTCTTTTCATGCGTGGAAATAACATTTTGAGTGAATCTGGTTTTTATCAACAAGAATCTTGTATTTTATTCTTTTTTGGAGGTAATCATGTCATCTGTAAATGACTTCTGAAATTCGGTGCTCTTTCGGCCTATGTTTTTGATTTCATGGTATTTTAAAGGCATGTATTCTACTGATTAAAATAGAGGTTTCAAAACCTTTTCTGTGTATTATTATTTATTACTTTGTTAGCTTCACCTCTGTGGTGACTTGCTCTATATTTTCTACTACTTATATGTAGAAATGTGGAGTATAGGAATAGGGAACCCAAGTGCTTTATCACTGAAATCATACATCATTATTTTGATGATACTCTGAGCCATTTTCCTTATTAGATGGTGTAGGTTTTGTATTTCATCCCTATTTCTCTGTTATGATATTTTTGGGGATATTTATGAACCCTTATCTCTACCTTGGAGATAGTTACTATGATCTTGACCCAAAATCATTTAGAAAGATCTGTCAATATGTTTATTCTTTTAAGTTTTTCATTTCTTATGTTTGCATACCTGAATCACTCAACTAGTTGTAGGTACACTATAATTTACATCATGTAACCTATATGACTATTGTGGCCTCTTTCAACAATTAATATTTTCATTCTGGAACTTTTCTAAGTTTCCAATCTTGAATGTGATTTCATTTTCTTTTGGGAACTATGACTGGATTGACCAGGTGCTTGGCTTTTTCTCTTCTTTGAGTGCTCTACTCTGTTAGATTGGATTGATGTCTTTGGAAGGGAGATTTGAAACCCTAGCCCTATTATAATTACTCTTACCTTAACTTGGTCAAATTTTTCCTTGCTAAGAGGTTATTGATAATATGTGAATCATTAGTGAACGTATTATTAATGGTCATAAGTTGATGACTAAACCTCTTTGTTGCATTAGAATTCAAAATGTGTTTTAGATGACTATAGTCATTATTGAAATAGGACTCCTGTTAACTCATGACATTTGATGATATGTTATGAGGATAGTCATGAGGTTATGAATTGAATATTTATATATATATACATTGTTGGCCTATGTCGGAAAATTGTTAAAAATTATTAATGAATTTTGGGGGTTACTTTTCCTTTATATTAATTAGATAAGTTGAATATTACAATGGGGTTTGTTGTTAGAATAATGGATTTTGTGGCTCATTTAAATGCATTTGAAGAGTTTTTTTTATTATGTTAACTAGTTTTACTTTTAAAAGATCTTGTAAGGAAGAGGTGGTAAACTTCTTGTTTAGATGGTAACTATGGATTGTTTTTAAGGAGGGTTATGAATCCCATAATGTTATGAAATCTAGAAGGATGTTTAAATGCTTATCTCATCTTAAATGGATTTGAAAGTTAGGAGAATTTTCACTGTCATGTGCTTTGTTTATCAAGTAACTTGGCTGTTGAGTAATGCCCATTTTGGGTTTTTTCAGCTACCATTCTTCTCTTACCATTACCTTGTGGAGTTTCTTTTCAATGAGAGAATATAGTTTGTGGGATGAAATTTAGTTTCAAATCCTTTGATCACGTGATGGTTTTCCCTTATTACACTCGTTTGGTTGCTCTAGCTTCTAGGTCAATGAAACCTCCCTCCTAGAAGGACTGATTTACCTTTTTTTATTTCACATCTATGGTTGTATCAAGTATGTTTTGGGCTTCTCAAATATGTTAGGGATAGATGGATCAATTATTAGATTTCAATTACATAATCTATAGGATTACATGATTGAAATCCCAATACTATTGACTTTTGTTCCTAACTTATAAAGTTTGCGGTCTTGCCTTGGTTAGTTGAGATATTGTTCTTAAATGGAATATTTGACTTCCTTCTTGTTGGCTGGTGAAAATTTTTATCTCGTGTGAATAATTTTGATTAGTGGTTTTTTCTTTCATTCATTTCTTGAAATAGAATGTTCCTTTCATGATATTGTTAAATGTTAGCATATTGTTTCAATGTGTAGCCTTATCATGCTCAGTTCTCACGAAATGACTCAAGTTAATACTTGTGCAGATGAATTTTTGGAGTAGATAAAAGGAAATTTCAATAAAGGTTACATCGGATTGATTTTCTAAGTCTCTTGTACGAATGTTTAATGTACTGTAAATATTGGTTCGGTGCTCATAGAGGAGTTTAGAAGTCCTCTTGCCTTGGATTTTTTTATGATGAAATGTTGTCTAACCATTTGTAAAAAAACTTGAAGACATTATTGTGAGGAAGAAAATTCAATCAGCACCTTTTTATGATTATTCTTTTTGTGATATTATATCAGTCATGAAAATGTTGTAGCGTGGTTTGACCAATTTTGTTACCTTCTTGTTCTTAGCCAAAGTTCAATCAAATCTTTTATCACCTTTGGTTTGTGTTCCATGTTGAACAGTAATGTTATACTCGTGTAATTTTCTCTCGTTAAGTAATGGTAATGTCTTCTTTCGAGTCATATAACTTTCTTATATTATAACCCTCCATGGTCTTGGCATCAGTGCAATTACATGTATATTTTGGTGGGTTGGCAATCCTTTTTTCTAAAATTAATCAAAGATAAATAAAATGAATACATAGATGAATCAATAAATAAGATAATACTGAAGTTACATTTTTTTGTAGATAAAATTAAGAGTCTTTAATCGGAAAGAAATGAGTTATCTACTAGTGTAAATGAATCTACCCTTACTAACCTTAAGCTACGAATTAAACTTTATACTCATTGTTGTGAAATGTTAAGTAGTTTTTTAAAAGTAAAATCATTGTTGGTTTTTGGGGTTATACTTAGATCTTAGTTAGTAGGGGAGTTTGAATAAGAACACATTATGTATAATGCCTCCATTTTGGGAACCCCATGTGTATTATTTGATGAATTTAATCAAGAGAATGCTAATTAAAGATTTTACCCAATCAAGTTGAACTCATAAGTCTCATTAAAAGATTGATTAATAACTAAAGAGATTATGATGATGAAATGAATATGACTTTCTCACCCTAAATTTGTCCTTTATACATTGTAATCTTCTCTTAAGTTTGGTTAGTTGTCGATCCTTGCACAAGGAGGTTGTAGTTCTGAACCTTAACGAAAATCCACTTCAGTTGGAGCTTACGCTTCGTCACCTTGAGCAATGGAGGTCTGAATCAAGATTCAGTAGCTTGGGTATGAATAAGCAACCTTGTGAGAGATGGAAGGTATCCCTTTTGATCAAGAAAATTTAGCTAGCTTTTCCAGTCTTTAGATGATTCTCTTTTAGAAAACTTGTTCTCAAGGTAATTAGTCAATAGTATAAAACAAACAAGTTCACCTTTGTAAGAATATTTTATCGAATCAAACATGAATCTTCTAGGTCGTAAAGTCTGGTCTTGATAGATGTTTTTAGTGAATACATAACCTTAAAGTATTTTACACCATGGGGTGTACTTAATTGTGATTGTGTATTGTGGTTGGACTTTTTCATAGTGCCTTGTCAAAGAGAAAAGTTAACTATCCTTGATGGGTGTTGGATGTTTTCTTATTGTCTATGTGGTCATCGTTATTTCAAGTTGTTTGAAGAGTTAGTTGTAGCCTATTGTGACCACCTGTAGTGTCGTTCTATACTTCGAACAAGTCAAAAAAAAAATTATCCTCTACTTTTTATATGTTTCTTATGTGTCTTGGTTTGTGGTCATTACACTTGGTATCAGAGCGGAGGTTCATGCTCTTGAAACTCTATGACAAGATTGGAGTGGTGATGGTGTTACATGATGGTGATTGATATTGGAAGAGTAATGTGGTATAAGCATGATTTTAAACATGTCGTAATTATGATATTGTGAATGCACATGATGTGCATGTCACTTAGAGCGTAAATGTTAGCATGTTGATGTGTTGGAGATGATATTATTCTTCCTCCTTTTTGGTAATTCTATGAGAATTTGAGTGTGAAACAATGTTTTGTTGTGTGTAGAAGAAATGTGATTGTGAGCTTGGAGTGTTGGATCCTTTTGGAATTTGTGATGTGAGGGTGTGCTTATATGTTGTGTGACCAAGTTGGTTATAGTGAATTGGTTTTCTTAATGATGTCATCATCATTCGTGTAGAAATGTGTGTAATTCCATGTTATATGGAAATTGACTGTATGTTGTAATTTTTCTCATCATAAGTAAAATTCATGTAATATGTAATGATTCATGTCATGATTCAGGGGACATACGGTGGGTATATGATCCCTATCGTATAGTGATGGCACTTTGGGTGTAACATGTGGTAATGTGGCATGCTGTAAACCATGAATGTAATGTATGTGACATAGCCCATATTGGTGCCATGCAAAAAACAATATGTTAATGTGCGTGAACCACCATTTTTGTTAGTGATGTAGTTACATGTTATATTGTGAACCTTATGCTAACCAACCTTGAGGGAAATCGGTAAAAGTGTATGTTTGGAGTGAGGGTATGTGCCCCATGGGCCAGAAACTCGAGCTGAAATTAGGCTCATTAGATAGATGAAATGTGCCCTCTTTCTCTGTCATTTTGGATATTATATGGATGCAACCTCAACGTAACTATGACAGTGTTTAGCCTTGTCGATGTGGTGGTAGGATGATTTAGATAGATATGAATACAATTGTATTGTTGTTATGTTATTTTATGAGCCTAGGCTTGATGTTCTAAGTGCTAGAAACTCATTGAGTACCCCCTTGGTGGCCAAATAATGCTACATAGTCATCGTAATGTGTTATTCTTATATGTGCTTTTTATTTGTAAATTGAACCTATTATTTAATTTTTGTAAGGATCAGATGTTTTCTTTCTTATAATGTTTTATATTTTTGGACATTTCATTCATTTATGGTACTAACATGCATATTTTTGCACTAACTATGTGTTATCCAAATTTTACCCCCCCAGGGTAAATTTCGATAACATGCATCAGAGTTTTGCAGTTCCAGGCAAGTAGGTTGATCCAGGAAAAATCGTGAAAATTGGCTAAGTCCTACTCAAGGTCGCATTTGGGACATCCGGGACATAAAGATGCGGATCGGCCAAAAATCCTCCAGGCGGCCCAAAAGCATTTGGGACAATCAGGCCAGAAGTACGCGGCGGGCATGAAATGTCGGTTCAACCGAGAAAGAAAATCAACTAACTGCTGAGAGGGACAGTTCGGGATAAGAGTACGTGAAGGACCCGAACCGGCCGGTTCGGCCAAAATGGGAATAAATGGTCTGAATGCAAATGGGACATTTGGGCCACGAGTACCCGAACCGGCCGGATCGGCCGAAATGAGCACAAACAGTCCGAAACAAAGTGGGACAAGTGGGACAAATGGACGCGAACTGGCCGGTTCGGCTGAAATCAGCACAAGGAGCACTGGGACATCTGGGACAAAGGGATGCGTGGGACACGGATCACCGAAGGAGCCGAAAGCCAATCAATGCATGCCACGTGTCATCGGCCAAATATGGGACAAGGAAGCCCATTTCGGGCGGATCAGAGGTTTATGTCCCAAACAGTTTGGGACATCCGGGACAAAAAGACGCGAAGGGCGCGAAAGAGCCGGCAGACCCGTCGACCAACCAGATCATGACACGTGTCACAAGGGAAAAGGTTAAAAAGTCAAAGGGGGCAAGTTTTCGAGCATTGATCCGAACCAATGAGATAGTGCCACGTGTCCCAGCTAGGGCCCACAAGGAAATTTCAAATGAAAGCCCACCGAAAGGTGAAGGAGAGAGAATCACACGACCAATCAATGCGTGCCATGTGTTATCCAGGTGGCTGAGTGCGGGAAATATTTCAAAATCCGTTTTGGTCTGTTCCATGCCCTAAATCTTCAGATCGTCATATCTTTTGATCCAGAGCTCGGATTTGCACGTTTTGTATATTAATGGAAAGCTGTTGAAATTCTCTGCATGATTCTGGGATCAATCTCGAGTTTTGGTGTAGTCTGGAGAGAGAAAATTGAGAAACAGCTCTGACGCGTGATAATGGCCAGAAGCGACGTTCAACAACCTGTTTTAATGCTAATGCGTCGCATTCTTCTTCAACACAGCCAGAAGTGACATTTGAGCAGCCAAATTAATGGTAATGGGTCACATTATCCTCCAAATCGGTCAAAGATGGCAGGGTATGGGTTGGTAAGGTATCCCACGCCGTTTTAATGCATCTGCAGTCAATGAGGAATGGGCTTGCACGTTTTCCTACATTTCTGTCCCTTGGGCTCGACCCATGCAATGTAAAAAGCCAGATTTGGCTCAGAAAAACAAGAAGTGGTTCATCTTTTCTACTCTGCCCTCCCTTCTTTTATTCTCTAGGGTTGAAAATGGAATTCGAGCCTCCTCCCTTGCTCTGTAATGGTGTTTTTGCCTCTTACTAATGGAATGATGTTCTGTGTAAATTTCTGGAGCATAAAAACGTGTTTTGTGATGCATCTATCCATCCTTCCTCATTTTTGCTTGTTCTCTTCTTGCCTCTCTTCATTGCAGGTATTTGTGCATGTTTGAATGTTCATTGTAGGTCTAGAGCTGTGTTTATGGAGTTTTGGGACATTTTCTGTGTGAAATCTATCCTTGGGCCTGTGATGCATCTGTCCATCCTTCCCATTGCTCACCTCTCTTTGTCCCATGGCAGTTTTGATAGATGTCCAACATTCTCCTTCTCTGGTGTATCACCGTTTTAGTGTAGGCTTTTGTTGTTTTTCCCTTCTCTCTCTCTCTATCTCCTTGGCATGGTTAGATTAGGATTAGATTAGCTTGCCTGCACTGGAATAACTTGTGGCAGGTAGTTTAGGAGTAGGAACCAGCCTTCTCTGGAGATTCCTCTCTCGGTTTCACAAGTCCCATGCTTGGAGAGAGGTTTCCATGTTATGCAATCACACTGGATGCCAAGTGATCAACCTAGAAACTTGATCTGCATCCAGGGGTGCTGTGATTTTGCATCAACAGTTTTGGCATGCCCGATGGGACCTTAGAGGTCTTCCACTTCATCTTTTACAGGTTGGTGTGTTCCTGTGAAGATTTCAGCGTTTGGAGGCACTTACAAACACATCTGGTGACTCCATCTGGTCAACAACCCATCTCTAAATTTGCAGACCTTCCTTTCCATTCATTTTCATTCTTTTTCTATCCATTCTTCCTTCCATCTCTTCCATCATTCTCTCATTCTATGAAGTTGTGCAATCATGACTTCATTTCCATCATGGAATTCACATCAACAACAGTAGTATTTTCCACCTCCAACATGTTTTACAAATCCTCCAAATCAACATTTTGAGCAGATTCAAGATCAGTATGCATATCCATATGAGCGGCAGTGCCAAAGTCAGTTTGGCTATGGAGCTTTCCAAGAGCAAGAGTATGCATACAATGAAGACCATCAGATCCAAGATGCTGGTCTGTTAGAGAAAATCCAAAAGATGGAGGTGGGGATGGTGAAGTCCAGGGCTCAAGCACAAATGAAAGCTTTTGGAATCGGTTGTGGAGCACCCTGTCCATGGGTGGGACCTTTTCCAAGGCATTACAGCCCTCTGGAGAAGATTGACTTCATGATTGCAACACTGCCTTTGCTTGCAAAGTGGATTGAAGAAATAGAGGTGTATGAGAGAAGTATTTAGCAACCTTGTCAACGGGTAAGCACATCTTCTCATGCCTTTTCTTTTCCTCTTTCCCAATCTGTTTCATTTCAGCAGTGTCAAGTTTCAAACCCTCCATCTGTTGTCCCAAGTGTTGAATCCATTTCTCCATCCCCTAGTCTTCCACCTCATCTCGATTCTTCTCTCCTTTTCCCTTCTAAACAGTCATCCCCTCCACAAGAGCTAACGAAAATACCCCCTCCTCCAAAGAAACAAGAGGTTTCATTGCCTCCACCACCACAAAAACTTGCAAAAATCAGTCATCAAGGACAACAAGAAGAGGAGCCCAACAGAAAAGAAATAATAGATGACTTGAAGGTTTGGGCTGCCAAGTTTGGGATGACAAAGATCCCCTTGATGGTTAAGCCTACAGAAGAGGCTAGGGTTGGAGAACAGGTGGTGGTTAGGAATGATTTGGTTGCAGCAGAAGAAGAAGGTCGTGCAGTCCCAACTTGTCCTCTAGAGCAGCAGAATGAAGAGTTTGACTTGACAAACTTCATGCTAGAGGAAGAGTTTTATCAAGAGCAAGATTGTCTTCAGGTAGTAGAGGAAGGAGAAGCTGCTCCAAATCCAAAAGAAGAGGAGCACAATCTAGCTGTGGAGGAGAAAAGTGCAGATCCAAGGGCTTTGAGCACAAAGCAGGCTACAGGAGAACCTTCAGTTCTTCTTTCCACTTCATCTCTCTCAAGTTCTAGTACTGAAAAGGAGTTTGATCTCTCAAACTCAATATTGGAGAGTGAAGGAAACCATGGTGGTCAATTTGCAGATCAAGAGGACACCATAAAGGAAGTTGAAAACGAGCAGCATGACAGCAATGAGGTAGTTTACCTGTCAGATTTGGAGGACTGTTTTGATGGAGAAGAGCCGGTTGAGTTTTCACCATTCTCTCTTTCATCACCCACATCGAAAACACAAGAGTTTGCTATCATGGAGGAGAGCATTCATTTGCAGCAGCCCGCATCTTATAGCAGCCCTTTGGAATCAAAATTGGAAGATTTAAATCTTCCATGTTCTTCATCGGAGGAAGAGAAAGGACAGAAGAATTTCACCATTTCTTCCACATCATCCATTCAGGTGGGTCTACAAAAAGACTCCATTCTTGGAGTTGAAAATCAGAGCTATGGGCATATCAAACAAATCAGACCTTGCCCAATCAGGTATTTGGCTTCATTGGATCCAAAGGAGAAGCCACAACTGGTCATTCTCACTTCTTGGCATGAGGATGAGCTACAAAGTACCGAGGATCAGTTGCCATACCTCTTCAATCCAAATGTAGAGAAACTAAATGAGGTATTGGATTTTTCAGTTGATACCTTGATGATTTGGATAGAAGACTAGCTTCTTGTTGATTTTCCATCCATCCAAACAGCCATGATCAGTGCCAAATCAATTGTATGGCTGCCAATTTTGAAGAAAGGAAGCTATTTCTCACAACCAGTTGCAGGGTTTGTTTAGCTTGCCTTTGCTTCCAGTTAGAGTAGAGTAGCTAGGTTTGCTTTTAGCAGAAGAAGTGCTTGTGCACACTCTGCATGTTCCATTTGGGGCATGTATGATTTTCAGTTCTGTACATAGTTTTTGGTGTTGCTGGTTTTGCTCTTGCACAGTTCATTTCAGTGGCATTTTGCTGAGAACAACTCTAATGTCCGGTGGGTTTCAAGTGGCTTAGAAGGACACAGGTTTTCAAAGTTCAGATCAGTTTTCAGGCTATGCTTACAGAATCCATGCCCAATGGATTGCTAAAAGGCCAGCTGATCGTTCTACATCTAGCAGGGAGGTGACCCCGCTCGAGTCGCTAAAATTGTTGTCCATATATCTCACCCCCCAGGGTAGATATAGACAAGCATGCATCAGAATATGGGAAGTTCCAGAGAAGTAGGTCAGAGCCCGGAAAAATCATGAAAATTGGCATCAGTCATAGCTCTTGGCACACATAAATGGTGACATGACACAGAGTGTCAACATAGAAAAAGTTGATCGGCCGAAAAGCACTCACAAGTGGCACTAATAAGCTTGTTGTCTACAATCGGGCCAGAACGTACGTGTGCCAAGGGCGCTGATAACTTGCCAGTTCGACCGATGAAAGAACATCGACTAACTGCCAAAGGGCGCTGATAGTTTGCTGTCGACATGAGTAAACGAAGTGACGCCGAACCGGCCGGTTCGGCTGAAATGGGAACTTACTGGTCCAACATGCTGAACGGTGTGCCACTTTTGGGTTCGCTGGGGTTCTCGAACCTACCGGATCGGCCGATAATGAGCATGAGTTAACAGTGCTGACCCAGGAGTGGGACAAGTGGTAGATTCAAATTTTCTCTCTTCCCTCTCTCGGTTCTTCCTATATCATTGTACAAGGAGCACTAGGACTTCTTCGGGACAAAGGTTAGACACGTGACAAGTCGTGGTTCATCTTTTCTGCTCTGCCCTCCCTTCTTTTCTTCTCCAGGTGTCATCGGCCAAATATAGGAGTTCGAATCTCCATCCCTGCTCTGTAATGGCATTTTTTTGCCGTTTACTAATCCCAATGACCGTTCTGTGCATACTTCTGGAGCAACAAAAACGTGTTTTGTGATGCATCTGTCCATCCTTGCTCGTTCTTTGACTTGTTTTCTTCTTGACCAACTCAAATCATTACAGGTATTTGTGCACAAGTTTGAAAAGTTCATTGCAGGTCGAAGGAGCTGTGTTCATGGAGTTTTGGAGACATTTTCTGATGTGAAATCTATCCTTGGGCCTGTGATGCCATCGTGTCCCATCCTAGGGCCCACAAGCTCACCTCTCAAATGAAAGCCATGCTACAAGTTGAAGGATAGATGAATCACGCGATTCTCCTTCTCTGCATGTATCACGTGTTATCTAGGTGGCTGAGGGCTCTAAATATTTCAAAATCCGTGTTGGTCTCTTTCGTGCTCTAAATCTCTCTGATCGTCCTATGGCATGGTTAGATCCAGAGATTAGATTAGCACGTTGCCTGTATATCAACTGGAATAGCTTGTGGCAGGTAGTCTCTGCATGATTCTAGGAACCAGCCTTCTCTGGAGATTCCTCTCTCAGTTTCACAGAGTCCCACACTTGGAGAGACGGTGCTCCATGTTGTGATAATCACACTGGATGCCATGAGGATCAACTTAGAAACCTGATCAACATCCTAATGGGTCGCATGTGATTCTTACATCAACAGCTTGCATGATGAGAGAGATAGTTCAGCGGCCAGAATTACATGCTACTGGGTCACATTTTCACTCAACATAAATCAGTTGAAAGATGGATCTAAGGTATGGGTTGGTAAAATTTCCCATGCCGTTTTAATGCACCTTGCAGTCAATGAGGATAAAACACAATAGTAGGCTAAACTAAAATGGATGTGGTCCCCTGGGCTCGACCCATTCAATGTTAGAGGAAATGAAAGATTTGGCTCAGTAAAGACAAGGCACTGTATGTCAGAGATGGAGTATAATGCTACCTTGAGAATTAGACGAGAGTGGTTCTCTATTGAGCATTACAAAATGCAGTTCGATACTCCTCCCTTGCTCTGTATATTGTGTCTTTTTGGATCTATACTAATTGCTAATGATCTACTATGCAAACTATCTGAAAAAAAGTAGTTCCTTTGAGGAAAACGTATGTGTATGATGTATAGTTTTTTCTCCAACTACCCTGGCTCACAATTTTCTGTGTTCTGTTCATTGATCACATTTCTTCATTGCAGGTATTTGTGCATGTTCTCAACTACTCATTACATGTCAAATGGAGCTGTGTTCAAAGGAGTTTTGGGACATTTTCCTTGGGATGTAAATCAATCATTTAAGCTTGTGATGCATCAATCCATCCTTCCCATTACTAGACCTGTAATTAATGTCCCATGGCAATTTTGAATTAGATGTCCAATGTTCAAGTTCTGTGAAAGTGTATAACCGTTAAAGTGTAGGCTTAATTATATGTTTTATCAAATTAATTAAATATCATATTTTGAAAAAAACCTCAAGTTGAGTCAACTTGAGGTTGTTTATGGGTTAGAGATAGGATTAGATTAGTTTGCATAACTACTTTTTGGAGCATAATGCCTATAAAAGGCTATATTGTGACGGAAAAGGGACTTTTCTTCCTCTGGACCAATCCTCTCTCAGGAACTATTTTTAAGTCTTCACGTATGGAGAGAGGTTTCCATGTTGTTCAATCACATTGGATGTACATAGATGTTCAACCTCATGAATGCAATGCATTTACATCCATTGATGTGTTAATGCTATTCTGCAATTGTAAAATCTATCATTTTTCTATTTGGTTAAGTTATTAATGTTTGTTGTTCCTTCATAGTGTGATTGATGCTCATATGATAAAAATTTAAGATGTTTCCACCTTATCCAGGGCTTTTACGTGGCCATTTGTGCCATATCAATCATATTGCTATGTAGGATATGAAGACTATGGTGCTTTCTGGATATTTCATGCTCATTGTATGCACTTTGTGGAAGATAGAGAAGTTACCTATAGTTATCCGCTTCTACTTATAATGGGTCACATACCTTTCCCTCATTTTTTGAGTTATATATAAGTTGTGGAGATATTACACAATCAAACAGACCAGAAGGAACTATGAATCACTTGGGTATAGGAATATCCTAGACATAACTATGTGCCATGGGCCATCAGGGAGTCTATGCCAATTTTCCAGATACTTACATGGTTGTATTCTTTCCCTCCTCATCCCTACTTGAGGGAGGCTATATTTCCTCTTTTCCAATTTTTCCTCCCATTTATGACTTTCCATTTAAAAGCACAAAAAACTACAAAAAGGTATAAACACATCATGTGTATGTGTGACCTTGATGCTCTCAAAAGGTCAAGGGAAAGTTCACCCTATGATGTTTCGGTTGTGGTGTTCTGATGAATCTGTTTCTCATGTTATCTGGATATGTTCTGTCCATGTTGTGGCATATGGTGTTGATGACATAAAATGCAACCAACGGTTTTTGGAAAATGTCAGCTAGGGTTTTGACTTATGTAACATCTGTATATCCCTTGAATTATGGAGAACCTTTCTAGTGGATGAAGGAAAGATGTGTTTGAGTACTTGTATGGCCTGCTCCAAAAATGTGTGACAATGTACAATGTTATGGGGGATACCGAGTATGGAGATCTCTTCCTATTTTGGTTAAGCTTTTGTGATCTCTGGTACAGATCCATGAAAGTATGTAACCCAATTATGCTTGTGAATATTTAGTATAGAGGTATGACCCTGGTCACAAACACTGTGATTGCAGTTCATGTTCGGCACACAGAAGAAAGTATAGAAATAAATTTCTATAAAAATGAATTTTTAAAAGAACCCGAGTTAAGAATAATGTAAAAGGAAAGAGTCTAATTAAATAATGAAGTAAGAGAAAAATTCTAATCTTCACAGAACTTTGAAAGTTAAAATTCTGCCAAAATTTTTCTAAGGCTACCGAGTGTCCGTTCTTTCACAACTGAAATTTTCACCATAGGGTGCACTTTGGCCTTTATCTGTTCCTTTATTCTTACCACCTTTCCTTCCTTCAATGTCGTGTCGCATTGAGGATGATTCTTTCTTAAGGGGAGGAGAATGTAATGCCCTATTCGACATTAATCATGTTCATACTTTGGTGACCTTGTTGCTAAGCATTGAACGTTGTTGTGCTCATGTTAATCATTAGTTTGCTTCGACCTTGTCATAGAAAATTATTTGCATCCTCCCTCTTCTTCATGCCTTTTTGTGTCACTATCGATGTTTCCAGTTGTTGGCCCCTGCAATGTCCATTATGATTTTCCTAATAAAGGAAAATCGTGTTCTCGAATTGTCTAGCTTGACTGTTAGTCTTTATTAATATGAATAATAATTATCTTTAAGTTTCAAAATAATTAATAAGAATGAAAATTATGATATTATTAATTTATTTGTCTATTGAAATTTATTTCTTTTATTATTATTTTTTAACTGTCGATTGTAATTATATTAATATTAACTATCTCTATGTCATTTTGTTGTATCGTTCTGATCGCTCTCATAGATCGAATCTTGTTACACGCTAAAGAAAGGATTACCCTGTCATGGCATCATGGTTTGGTCATTGCCCCATGTTCACTTTCAAAACATCAACTTCTAGTTTTCTCCTCCTTGGTCGATTAGGCTAGTATGCATCTTGTTTCAATCGTTTAAATTGAAGGAAAATATATTTATTTCTCTCTCCACTATGCTAGTTTGTATGCTTTTTAAAATTCTTGGTTAGTGTAGGTATTGGGTTCCTTTCTTCCTTCATTTTTGTCTTGTCAATGTAAAGGGAGGTTGTGTGTGGCTTAATATTTTATGGGGCTATTAATTTAATGCTCAAATTAATCTTTTCAACTACCAAATGAATTTAATTTTTACTGAGTACTATTCTTTTTCCTTCGATAAATTATCTTGGGTATTACTGGCAAAGGGGTGGTGTTTGGTTGCCACATACCATTCATTTAATGCCTAAAAGGAGACGTGCCTTGTTCTGAGCTTGGTCCGGTTTCCACATTTGGAGGTTGGCCACATACATTTGAATCAACTTAGGTGGTGGGTAGACCTTGTTCTGCTATAAATGTTTTGAAACCTTCTTGCATTTATACTCGCAGGCATATCCCCATATTGCTATTTTCCACACCCATCTTGTGCCATCAGAATCCTATAGTGGTGTTTTGGCCACCGAGAAAGCTCGTGGAAAAGGAAATCACAACAGGGGTTGTTGTTGCAGGACTGCTTGGTGGAGGTGCAAGTTGTGGAAGCTCTAATCAGGCATGTTAAGTCTAAACCTTGTAATGTTTTTCTACCTATTTACAATTTCATTAAATGAATAATTCTCATTCCTAAAATGGCATCCAAAAATGGGATTTTATGGTTTTTTATTAATTTCCTTGAGTATACCAGTTGTCCCTCTATATCTTCTTCTTAAACACTAGTTTTGGGTGACTGGCTTGTAAAATGGGGAGCTCAATTTTTTTCCTTTACTCTTTTACATTTATTTGGATGTTAGCAATATTATACATCTAGAAATTACTTACAATGACATTCCCATAGGGCAATCAGGTAATGGGTTTAGATAGTATGAATGCTTAGATGCACTGATTACTGAAAATATTGGACGTAAGGAGACATAAATGTAATAGTAGTTATAGCTCTTTGGGTTTCCTCAAAATAGTTATCTATTAGTCTTTTCATGTGTGGTAATAACATTTTGAGTGAATATGGTTTTTATCAACAAGGAATCTTGTATTTTATTCATTTTTTTGTAGTAATTATGTCATCTTTAAATGTCTCTCAAAATTTGGTGCTTTGCTGGCTTGTGTTTTTGCTTCAAATGTATTTTGAAGGCGTGTATTCTACTAATTAAAATAGAGGTTTCAAAACCTTTTTTGGGTATTATTTTTGTTTTACTTCTTAGCTTCACCTCTGTGGTGACTTGTTAGATTCTAGCCGCTAGTTATTTGATGAAATGTGGAGTATAGGAATTGGGAACCAAAGTACTTTAACCCTTAAATTTTATCTCATTATGTTGGTGTTTCTCTAAGGTATTTTGGTTGTTTCTTACTGTGGATTCTAGTTTTCATCCTTAGTTATTTATTATCATATTTTTTGGTACATTTATGAATGCTTATCTCTACCCTGGAGATAGTTAGTATGATTTGAATCCATAATAATTTGGGAAGATATTTCATTATGCTTATTTCTTTTTAGGCTTTCATTTCATTTGTTTACATACTTGAATTTTTTAACTGGTTTTAGGTACATTATAATTTACATCATGTAAATGATATGACTATTGTGGCCTCTTTGACAACTTAATATTTTCATTCTGGAACTTTACTATATTTCTGATCTTGAATGTGATGTCATTTTCTTTTGGGAACTATGGCTGGATCAAGTGGGTACTTGGGTTTTCTCTTCTTTAAGTGGTCTACTCTACTAGTGTGGATCGATATATTTGGAAGGGAACTTCATAACCCTTCCAAAGACATCAATCCAAATGATCAATTCAAACAACCTATTATTTTATTATTATTTTAATTTTTGTAGTTCAAATGAACATAGTAATGTAATATTTCTTCATACGCATTTCTTTTTCAATTTGCAAAAAACTTTGTTTTCTTAGATTCAAAAGTGTGCTAGGTTTACAATTCATGTCTCAATTTTTCTAGTGTGCCCAAGGGTCAAAGATTTTAACCCAAGGATTTGATACCAAGTGTAACTCCCACTAAAAAAACCACTTGAGACCCATGAACAACCTAGGTTTAGTTAGAAAATTATGGAATAATTTTTTTTTAAAGTGTTAACGACCAAAGTCTCAAGGAGAATTAAATTCAACTGATAACTTTTCACATTATAATAATTACTAATTCCACATTATAAAGCAACAAGTGTAATATTTCCACACCTATCTCAAATCTCCTTAGCGATTAATTTAATCACTGATTACATTGATATTTTAGCTAAATATTCCCTGATTAAAATTTTAGGGTTAAGGGACCAAAAAAATTAAATACCCAAGTTATTTAATTCCACAATATTTAAGACAAGAGAAAGGTTTAATTACAGTGGGGAAAATAATACATATTTAAAATCATTAGAGTAAATTCTTAGTTACCCACTCTCAGAACTCGGTTAAATATTCAATTTGATTTCTCCCATGATTAATGCAACTAAAACTTCATGAAAATATTTCCATTAGGTAGGGAATTTCCTCACCTTTCCGGTGATATAAAGAACTCCTCCTAACTCCTCATATTTCTCAAGTTATGGACCGACAAAACTTGAGGTGAAAATTTTCCCAAGAGCGGGCCTGCGGGCCTAGGAGGAAAAGATTTCGCAACTCGGGCCTACGGAATTTGGAAAGGAAATTTTCCTATAGGAGAAAATTAGACTGGTGGAGTGGGGAAGAAATTTTTTTGTAGACGCGGGCTGGCAGAGCGGGGAAGACATTTAGCACTTTTACCCTTTTGGGACAAAAGGTGCAATTTGCCTCTGTGCTCCCATGAGTTCGTAAGGGAACACATGTCGGCATTTCCAAATTATGGTGGAATGTTAGGACACTGGAGAATTTTTAGGATTATATCTATTTTTATTTTCCAATTCCCAATGAAGGCACGTGTCCGTCAATGATTGACTGCGGTGCGAAGGGCTGCGGAGGCAAAATTGCCAAATGAACTTTTTGGAGTTAGATCATTTTTAGACAAAATGAAGTCTTGCGGATTAGAGGAGTAGCGGGAAACTTCATGAATTTAAAATTTTTGTGATAAAATATAAAAAAGGAAATTTTTAGCCCACGGGTCTACCCATGAATATTTTATTCATTTAAAATTTGACAGTTGGATTATTTTGAGCCCGAAATGAGGTAAAAAACTTCAAAAGGCCATAAATTTTGATTGGGAACTTAGTTTTTTGCAAACGAAGAATTTCTGGAAAGATCTCAACATCTTCTTTGCACATAAACCTTAGAAATTTTATTTTGATAAAGTATAAAGGGTCAAGATTGAGAAAACATCTTTTCATCTCTTAGAAAGTGATATGTTATTTTTAACTTATCAATTTTTTTCAAATTTTTTGTTAATTATTTTTCCACTTTCGAAAAAGGCATGGAGGATTTTACTTGGAATATTATAGAAAAGATTTCAAGGGTTAAATTGTTTGATTGAAGATCAATTCGAATTTCCCCAATTTAATAGCAAAAACAATTGAGAAATTGTTTGAGCCCGATTTTGAAAGGTTCTATGAAAAATTCGTAAGTATTATAGTTTTTGTGTGATAGTTTTGATTTTTCTTACCTTGTATTAATGTTTTATATGTCTTTCTTAGTCTGTTGGGTCATTCTATACATTTTCTAATAATTATTTTCCAATTTGAAAATGTCTAACAGAGATCTAACTCGAAAGTAACTATTTTCCATTTTCTTCTTCCAAGTATTAGGATACACTCCAATTCCAATATAATACATTTAGTTGATTCAAATAAAACTATTCAAAACTAGAATGCAATTCTGATTTCTAATTCTACACATTTCAAAAAAAAGAGCTATGTGTTTTCCTCACACGCACTTCTTCCTTCCAATTAGAGATTTGAAATACATTTAAATGATCAGATTTAATACCACAATGCAATTTTAGAAAGGTAATACAATCATTTATTTCTTCCCAAAAGGCAACTTACAACTGTTGTAAATATCTTCCCCCAGGTAGATATAGATAATTAGAAGAATATGGAAATCAAAGAAACTCAAACCCCGACATTTATTGCATTTCCAACCTAAAGGGCACACATCAGAGGATGTTGACACAAAAATGGATGCGCCTATGGCGCAGCTAAAGGGCGCACATCAGAGGATGTCGACACAAAAATGGATGCGCCTATGGCGCAGGTAAAGGGCGCACATTAGAGGATGTCGACACAAAAATTGATGCACCTATGGCGCAGGTAAAAGGCACACATCAGAGGATGTCGACACAAAAATGGATGTGCCTATGATGCAGGTAAAGGGTGCACATCAGAGGATGTCAACACAAAAATGGATGTGCCTATGGCGCAGGTAAAGGGTGCACATCAGAGGATGTCGACACAAAAATGGATGCACCTATAGCGCAGGTAAAGGGTGCACATCAGAGGATGTCGACAAAAAAATGGATGCACCTATGGCGCAGGTAAAGGGTGCACATTAGAGGATTTCGACACAAAATTGGATGCACCTATGGCGTAGGTAAAGGGCACACATCAGAAGATGTTGACACAAAAATGGATGCACCTATGTCATAGGTAAAGGGCGCACATCAGAGGATGTCGACACAAAAATGGATGCACCTATGGCATAGGTAAAGGGTGCACATCAGAGTATGTCGACACAAAAATGGATGCGCCTATGACGTAGGTAAAGGGCGCACATCAGAGGATGTCGACAAAAAAATGGATGCGCCTATGGCGCAGGTAAAGGGCGCACATCAAAGGATGTCGACACAAAAATGGATGGACCTATGGCGCAGGTAAAGGGTGCACATCAGAGTATGTCGACACAAAAATGGATGCGCCTATGACGTAGGTAAAGGGCGCACATCAGAGGATGTCGACAAAAAAATGGATGCACCTATGGCGCAGGTAAAGGGTGCACATCAGAAGATGTTGACACAAAAATGGATGCACCTATGTCATAGGTAAAGGGTGCACATCAGAGTATGTCGACACAAAAATGGATGCGCCTATGACGTAGGTAAAGGGCGCACATCAGAGGATGTCGACAAAAAAATGGATGCGCCTATGGCGCAGGTAAAGGGCGCACATCAAAGGATGTCGACACAAAAATGGATGCACCTATGGCGCAGGTAAAGGGTGCACATCAGAGGATGTCGACAAAAAAATGGATGCGCCTATGGCGCAGGTAAAGGGTGCACATCAGAGGATGTCGACAAAAAAATGGATGCACCTATGGCGCAGGTAAAGGGTGCACATCAGAGTATGTCGACACAAAAATGGATGCACCTATGGCGCAGGTAAAGGGTGCACATCAGAGTATGTCGACACAAAAATGGATGCGCCTATGGCGCAGGTAAAGGGTGCACATCAGAGTATGTCGACACAAAAATGGATGCACCTATGGCGCAGGTAAAGGGTGCACATCAGAGTATGTCGACACAAAAATGGATGCACCTATGGCGCAGGTAAAGGGTGCACATCAGAGTATGTCGACACAAAAATGGATGCACCTATGGCGCAGGTAAAGGGTGCACATCAGAGTATGTCGACACAAAATTTGAGGACTATAACCCTTCCAAAGACATCAATCCAAATGATCAAATCAAACAACCTATTATTTTATTATTATTTTAATTTTTGTAGTTCAAATGAAAAGATTAATGTAATATTTCTTCATACGCATTTCATTTTCAATTTGCAAACAACTTTGTTTTCTTAGATTTAAAAGTGTGCTAGGTTTACAATTCATGTCTCAAGTTTTCTAGTGTGCCCAAGGGTCAAATATTTTAACCCAAGGATTTGATACCAAGTGTAACTCCCACTTAAAAAACCCACTTGAGACCCATGAACAACCTAGGTTTAGTTAGAAAATTATGGAATATTTTTTTTTTAAAGTGTTAACGACCAAAGTCTCAAGGAGAATTAAATTCAACTGATAACTTTTCCCATTATAATAATTACTAATTCCACATTATAAAGCAACAAGTGTAATATTTCCACACCTATCTCAAATCTCCTTAGCGATTAATTTAATCACTGATTACATTGATATTTTAGCTAAATATTCCTTGATTAAAATTTTAGGGTTAAGGGACCAAAAAAATTAAATACCCAAGTTATTTAATTCCACAAGATTTAAGACAAGAGAAAGGTTTAATTACAGTGGGGAAAAGAATACATATTTAAAATCATCAGAGTAAATTCTTACTTACCCACTCCCAGAACTCAGTCAAATATTCAATTTGATTTCTCCCATGATTAATGCAATTAAAACTTCATGAAAATATTCCCATTATTTAGGGAATTTCTTCACCTTTTCGGTGATATAAATAACTTCTCTTAACTCCTCATATTTCTCAAGTTATGGACCGACAAAACTTGGGGTGAAAATTTTCCCAAGAGCGGGCCTGTGGGCCTAGGAGGACAAGATTTCCCAACTCGGGCCTATGGACTTAGGAAAGAAACTTTTCCTAGAGGATAAAATTAGACTGGTGGAGTGGGGAAGAAAAATTTTTGTAGACGTGGGCCGGCGGAGCGGGGAAGACATTTAGCAGTTTTACCCTTTTGGGACAAAAGGTGCAATTTGCCTCTGTGCTCCCATGAGTCCGTAAGGGAACACATGTCGGCATTTCCAAATTTTGGTGGAATGTTAGGACACCAGAGAATTTTAAGGCTTATATCCTTTTTTATTTTCCAATGCCCAAAAAAGGCACGTGTCAGTCAATGATTGACTGTGGGACGAAGTGCTGCGGAGGCAAAATTGCCAAATTAACTTTTTGGAGTTAGATCATTTTTAGACAAAATGAAGTCTTGCGGATTAGCGGAGCAGCGGGAAACTTCATGAATTTAAAATTTTTGTGATAAAATATAAAAAAAGGAAAGTTTTAGCCCACAGGTCTACCCAAGAATATTCTATTCATTTAAAATTTGACAGTTGGATTATTTTGAGCCCGAAATGAGGTAAAAACTTCAAAAGGCCATAAATTTTAACATCTTCTTTACACAAACCCCGACATTTATTGCATTTCCAACCTAAAGGGCACACATAAGAGTATGTTGACACAAAAATGGATGCACCTATGGCGCAGGTAAAGGGTGCACATAAGAGGATGTCGACACAAAAATGGATGCACCTATGGCGCAGGTAAAGGGCGCACATCAGAGGATGTCGACACAAAAATGGATGTACCTATGGCGTAGGTAAAGGGCACACATCAGAGGATGTCAACAAAAAAATGGATGTGCCTATGGCACAGGTAAGGGGTGCACATCAGACGATGTCAACACAAAAATGGATGTGCCTATGGTGCAGGTAAAGGGCGCACATCAGAGGATGTCGACAAAAAAATGGATGCACCTATGGCGCAGGTAAAGGGCACACATCAGAAGATGTTGACACAAAAATGAATGCGCCTGTGGTGCAGGTAAAGGGTGCACATTAGAGGATGTCGACACAAAAATGAATGCGCGTATGGCGCAGGTAAATGGCGCACATCATAGGATGTCGACACAAAAATGTATGTGCCTATGGCACAGGTAAAGGGCACACATCAGAGGATGTCGACACAAAAATGGATGTTCCTATGGCACAGGTAAAGGGATGTTGACACACACATGGATGCGCCAAGGTGCACCTTCAGGAGGCGCAACATTTTGAGTGCTGACATGAAGCAGACCCTGACCCAGATATTCATATGGCCATAAATTTTCATAGGCAGCTTGGATTCACACAAGGTTGGAATTTTTGGAAATCTTACGAAGTCCTCTATCCAACTACGAGTGGATATCTTTAATTAGGTGAGAACAAATTCTTAAAAATGCAAAATACAGTTCACCACTTTTTGGGTTTACTATGGTTCTCACATACCACCATAATGATATGAATTAAATGTAACCTGGAGGTGGTTGGCATAGATTTGGATTTTCTCTCTCTTACCTCTCTCATTCTTCCTATAAATTTTAAGGAGGGGCTTCTTGCAAAAGGTTGAACATTCTTGTTTTTCCCCTCCCTTCTTCTCTTTGGCAGGTGAATTTGTGGAGTTCAAACCTCCCATTTAAAAATGTAACGCAACTTTGCCTCTTGGTATTTTGTAGTGTGTTGTATCAATCTTTGGAGAAAATAATGCATGTCTGTGGATGATTCTCAACCCTCTCTATGTTCATTTGCATCCTCTTGATCTTTCACTGCAAATCTGGTTATCTGCGCATGATCTTGCATTGCATTTTTATTGTTTGTGTTTATTGGCAAGACTGGTGTTCTTCATTCCTCGGTGCATCACCTTTGTAGTTTAGGTTTTATTTTATGCATCTTCTTACCCTGTCTCCTTGGCAAGTTAGATTAGGTTTTTGAGTAAATCCTCTACATTTTTACGTGTGCATCTTAACAGAGGAATAGGAACCAACCTTCATCCGAAGAGCTTTCCTGATTCGCAAGGTCCCACACTTGGGAAAATCTCCATGTTATGCAATCACACTTAGAGTCACAACCCATCGAGTTGCAGACATTGAGGGGTGTTGTGATTCGCCATCAACAAGAAATTCATTCTTTCATTCTTAAAATTCATCATACAGAATACAATTATTTCTTTCAAAAGAACTGAAACATAGTATATCTCTTTCACATTTAAATCTTACAACTTCCATATTCAATATAACATATTTCCATTACAAAACATATACAAGTTCCTCCACTTCAAGTGGCAAGGTTACAATAAGATTTATCTCAACAAGGGACTATCAACTGTTTTATTTCATTTTCTTTTGCTCCAGAACAACAACATGTAGATTTATCATTCTTCCAATTCTGATCACAACAAGAGCAAGGGAAAGGCATTGATCTCCACGCAACCAGGACATCCAATGAAAAGGAGTAGCCATCCTTTATCATTGGCCCCCAAACCCCAACCACAAAGAGATGGAAGATGTGATTCAACTCATGGCAATAACGGGCTTCCAGAAACACACATGAAAATTTCACATTTAAAACACAGTCCAAAACAAAACTGTAGTTTTCCACCACAGAACAAAACAACAAACAACACTCAGGATTCATCATGCCAGCCAAATGAGCAAGAAACTATGGGGGATGCTGCTTATGCCTCCCAAAGGGGAAATGGGTATCACCACTTGAGAACAAACCACTAGAATATATATCATTTCAAATCCCTAACATGCCCTTATGCCTCCCCCAAGTACTCCTTATTCCTCACATTTCCTTATGCCTCCCCAACCTCTTATGGCACCCCATAATGAGTCAAGAAATGCAAGCTATTTATTTATAAGGTGGAACCCTAATCCCAACTCCCTCAAGAGTTATACCTCCCCAAAACACTTATGCATCCCATAAAATGCCCCATAGTCTTCTTCTACACCATCCCTAGGCCATCTAGCCAACCAACCAACAAATAAAACAACACATTCAAACATTTAACCATCCACATATGCATACAAATAAAAGGAGATTATCTATAAGAGCTAAGCTCTTACCTCTCCATGATGGAGTTTGTTCAAAGTTCAAAACAACAATCTATCCAATGCTACGTAAACCAAGAGATCAATAATTAACAAGTATGAAACTATTTCCAAAATTCTCCCAATTTGCAAGAGCTCCAAAAACCCAAAGCAAGTTGCCAAAAATGAAGTGATAAAAGTGAAGAAAAAAAAGAAACACCAAAAACAAGCCAAGGAACTCATATATATAGAAGAGGAAAGAGAAAAGGATGAGGTGGATCCATGTGGGATGCCACATCACACATCCTCAACTCCAACTCATAAGTCAACTTAAATCTCCAAGGCACAATAAATAAGCAAGTGAATAAATGACAGTTTTACTTACACACTCAAATCAAACCCACACCTCATAAGGAATGAAATTGAAAGCCTGTAAGAAAGTACAATTAAAGCGTACAACTTGACTTACAAAAATGTATAATGAAGGCTAATTTTAAACCCTCCATGCATAGGTAAGGTTAGCATGCAAATTTAAGACGTATGGGACAAGTTTAACTTGTCCCATACGGTTCCAAAATCATCCTCCAAGGACAAATTCGAATTTTAAAAGGAGGTGGAGTGTTTCATACTCCAAAATTAATTTACACATTTCTTACAACACTTTAATTTTAGGCCAACAATTCTAATAATTACTTTCTTATGTCCCAATTTGATTAATTAATTTTAACAACATGTTTACTCAGATTAATTTACCACAATTAATAAATAATGAAAGGGGTAAATACATCACTTAATAAACACATACAAACATCAATAAAAAGGAACCAAATAAATAAATACACATAACCCTTGGTCACATTTAAAGGTGATCCCCCCCATTGGAATCCCTAAAAATAAAACACACACACACGAACAATACAAGTTGCCATGGTGACCTTGTTGAATTCATCTAGAATTCTAATGTGGTTAGTCTCGTCCCCCAATGTTTGTTGTGATATTTTTAACTTGCATAATAAAAATACCCCTTCGGCCTCATAGCCATATCAAAACATCTAAATGAATATAATATAATTTCAAAATCATCAATATATAGATGAATGACAACAACATCTAGACAATCAATAATGTCACTTACAATTTCATCAGTAACTATATAATCATCAATTTTAAATTCAAATTTTCTTGGTCTACTTAATATATCCAAATATCACATGTCCTAAAAACATCCATAAATATATATAACCATGTCCAACAACATGTCAACATCTATATTAAATGTCTCTAACAATCATCATGCATCATATATGAATTAGAGTCAACAATGATCCATGATCTGACATCTAACACCATACTAAATCAAAACTATAATAATGTCTATAATATAGTCAATAGTATCACAATCAATATTAGAAGTGTCAAAGGGAAGTGGGCACTACATACCCCTCCCCTTAGACTCAACTTCATCCTAGAAGTCATTGGAAAGAGAGATAGGAACAAATGTAATAGAAAAAGGATCACTCCATTATGCAATTGTTTGCTTCAAACAAGTTTAGGTCTACAAAACCTAAGTTTGGTCCAATGTAATTCAGCAAGAAGAAGGGATATTGCAAGGGATGAGTTCTAAACTTTCTTCATGTAAGGCTACGAACACTTAAATCTAGAGAGTAAATTTATGCTATCAACCAAGATACCACACATAACAATATAACATGAAGAGTTCAAAAGAGTCTTAAGAGTAACCACCAAGTAGAGGAATAATAAGGAGAATTCCATGAGTTTTATAACAACCACATAGTTTCCCAAGGAATACAACATACTACATTAATAAAATTTAAGGATCCTACACATTTAAGCCATGATTTCAAGGTTCATTGTCTAGACAAGGCTAGAAAAAATCAATTATGACCAAATTTACATGAGGAACAAGTCTACTCAAGGTCCCATAATTTGAGGATCACACAGGTTGAGGTGAATCAACAAGGACACCTAAATCAAAAAAAACATTTAAAATCAAAGGGACTATTCCACGAAAGCACTTCTATAACTCGAGAGGGTACAATTAACTTTTCACGGTAATAAAAGTGAAGTCAAGACCACAAGTTTTCCTATAGTCTAATTTTTACACTTTTGTTTTAAGAATCGAACACACCATACCAACCAAATCTAAAGAATTCAACTGTTTAGCTATATATATATATATATATATATATATCCCCTAGCAACTAACATGTCAATACAAGTACCATACATTATAGCACAATGAGATTTATTTATCTTATTTCCTACTCAAACTTGGAATAACCAAAAAGAGAGCATAAGAAACACCAAGGACCACTCAAGGTCGCTAGGGAGAAGAACAAGTAACACAGGGTCCAATTACAATCCAAGGGTGCATCGTATCAAAAGTGAATAACATCATCTTGAACTTTCCATCCTAATGGAAAAGTGGCAACAACAACAAGGTGACTGAAGAAAATATGAAGAAAAGAAGACTTCTCGAAGTTAGTTTATATCCTTAACATATGTTTCCTTAAAATTACAACTTAGGTCTTCAAGGACAAGACAACACGCAAGGAGGTTGTTTCTCAAATAACAGATAAGTCTCAATCTAAAAGGACCACAACTCACATTCATCGAGCTATGGGACAAACAGGGTATGATGACCCAAAACTCCCACAAGAAAGACACATATATCTATGAACAAGAAGTACTAAGCAACTAGAACACATTACTATCCACCATGTGTTTCACAATTTTAGGTAGGCGACAGAACTACAGGGTCAACTATACATTACACTCAATACACACAAATCTTACTTATTTTATAACTCAACTAATTAAGTCAAAAGTTATAGTTTTGTTTTTCCTAGCACATTCCTTTATGAGTTTTCTTAATTAAAATTTTCCAATTTATTTTGATATCACATGTTTGCATTATAAGGATCACCACTAAGGTGGCCATGATATCTCGTCATTGTGTATAGGCGGACAAAAAAAATATTTATTCTACTCTTAGGGGAGGTAGATGGAAATTTTTTTTCCTTTCCTATTCTTCTACATGGTTTTTATTCCTTCTATTAATCTACCAAGGATAAAGAAAGGACCATTTTTCTCTTTCTATTTTCCAGTCTATTTGTTAAGCTTTAAGGCCAAATCTCCTCAATTATAGTTTTATGATGTTTGGGTGAGTCAATTTGTCCATTAAAAAAAATTAATGAGAAGGAATGGTAAACATATCACACTATTACTTTTATGGGAGAGAGACGTAATTCAACACATCACATTTTTAATTCTAAGGAAACAAGGGACATTCAACATAGAAAGCACATTATTAATTTGGTAAGAACTAGGAAAACATCAACCAACATGGATCACAACAATATTTTGAGATTTTTCCACTAATTATAAGTATCATAAAACATTCCTAGTGGGTTTCTACAAGTTCTCGAAAGAATTTATGAGGAATACCCATTAAGGAAGCATAATTACTTTTACTAATCTACTAGGGTTTAACACTGTTTGTTATTTTTGGTGAAAATATTTTACTCACCTGATAAGACAAGGAAAGTTTTCAAATCAACACCCATATTACCATAGGATACCACCAACCAAGCAATCAAAATGACAAGGAAATATTTGAACTATAAGAACACCACATACTCATTAGAAGTGCCAAATGTAAGCAAACAATCAACCATCTTATTTAACATGGCTTTATGACCAAGAGTTACAGTTTCGGAAGAGAATCACATTAGAAAATACCACCAAGATTTAATTATCAAGGTCTAATTAAACTATCATCACCAACGTCATGGTTCAAAAAACTCAAATCATCCATAAGTGTCTCCACATAATCCAAAATTAATAGGTCATAGAGTATTATCCATAGTAACTAAAAAAATTTAAGGAAAGGGTAGACATATTTATAAGTCAAGAGGAAAAACAAACACTTTTAATTTACACACAATACTCAAATGGGATTAAATATAAACATAATTACAAAGATGCATACAATCCTCAAGTCACTACTTAATATAATGAAATGAGGAACTCTTGATAAAACTTAGCATGCCATCAAAGAGAAGCCACCACCAGACAAACACTTTTCCACTAACATCCACAGCCAACCAAAGAAAACCGATCCCATCATAATTCATCAACCCAAAATTAAACACCTCTACTCCGATGAGGTTCAAGCTCTTATTGGATTGTAAGAGTATCACCACCACCACTAACAGATTACCAACTAGAACACATAACACAACGAACTCTCTTCCCAACAAAGTTGATTAATGAAAAGTTCACTCTAAGATCCTAGATACAGTCAAGGTTCCATTCATATAAAACCAAGGCATAAATTTAAGCACCTAAGATAACATTCAAGACACCTAGGGTGTACCCCCATATGAAAAAATGTATGAATACAAGTAACATAGAACTAACTCAACATCATGTAAAAATAAATCCATGTAACGTTTAGCTAAGCAGCCAACAACATAATGATCTCTAAGCCACCAATCAAAATAAAGTCCAAGAAATATTTTCAATCGAGGAAAGTGGTTAAGTAGTTGCATTGCAAAGTATGAAAATTCTTGTAAAAATATAAATAACTAGAAGATCCTCAGAGCTTCTAAATCCAATCATAAAAAAATATGTTGGTCCTTGATAAAATGATACAAGTTTAAAAATTTGAAATACAAAACGTTAACACCATATTCACTTCACAGCCCTTCATGGCCACCAATCGGGGTACTATGCCTCGAGGTTAGTTGCAACGACACATGTGTAGGATTGGGTCATAAACTACACTCAGACTTAATTTCCACTCTCCCATACGGGTAACAAAATGAAAAACTGACAACTAGACCAAATTTCCTAACTACTGAAGGAAGGAATCTCTAAGAAGCTTCTAATTAACTCTTCTCGACCCTAGGACACAACCACTATTGTCCAACCACAATATTCACACCATAAAATTTATCATTCCAACAACTCTAATAAGGAAGGGTCTTAACAAACGACTTAATGCATCTATAATTAAATCAAGTTTTAAGACTTGTAAAACAACACATTTTCAAATGGGAACCAAGTTTCCACTACATTAGAAGTTCACAAAAATCAATTTAATTTGACATTCTTAGTTACTCGAGTTCAAACAAAAATGCCATTACGCAAGTAAAACAATTCAAACAACTTACTCTTTTATTATTATTTTAATTTTTATAGTTCAAATGAATAGACTAATGTAATATTTATTCATACACATTTCTTTTTCAATTTTCAAACAAGTTTGTTTTCTTATATTCAAAAGTGTGCTAGGTTTATAGTTCATGTCTCAAGTTTTTTAGTGTGCCCAAGGGTCAAATATTTGAACCCATGGCTCTGATATCAAGTGTAACGCCTGTTAAAACAACCCACTTGAAACCCATGAACATCCTAGGATTAGTTAGAAAATTATGGAATAATTATTTTTTTGAAAGTGTTAATGACCAAAGTCTCAAGGATAATTAAATTCAACTGATAAATTTTCCCATTATAATAATTACTAATTCCACATTATAAAGCAACAAGTTTAATAAGTCCACACCTAGCTCAAATCTCCTTAGGGATTAATTTAATCACTGATTACATTGACATTTTAGCTAAATATTCCCTGATTAAAATTTTAGGGTTAAGGGACCAAAACAATTAAATTCCTAAGGTATTTAATTCCACAAGATATAATACAAGAGCAAGGTTTAATTACAGTGGGGAGAATAATATATATTTAAAATCATCAGAGTAAATTCTTACTTACCCACTCCTAGAACTCGGTTAATGATTCAATTTGATTTCTCTTGTGATTAATATAATTAAAACTCCCTAAAAACATTTCCATTAGGTAGGTAATTTCCTCACATTTTCAATGATATAAATAAGTCTTCCTAACTCCTCATATTTCTCAAGTTATGGACTGATGAAACATGGGGTGAAAAGTTTCCCCAGAGCGGGCCTCTGGGCCTGGGAGGAAAATTTTCCCCAACTCGGGCCTACGGAATTCGGAGAGAAAATTTTCCTAGAGGAGAAAGGTAGACTGGAAGAGTGGGGAAGCAAAAATTTTCCAGACGTGGGCTGGCGGAGCGGCAAAGACATTTAGCGCTTTGCCCTTTTGGGACAAAAGATGCAATTTGCCTCCATGCTCCCATGAGTCTATAAGGGAACACATATTGGCATTTCCAAATTCTTGTGGAAAGTCATGCTACTAGGGAATTTTAAGGATTTTATCCTTTTTATTTCTTCCAACGCCCAACAAAGGCACTAGTCGATCAATGATTGGCTACGGAGCCGCGGAGGAAAAATTTGCAAATTAACTTTTTGGACTTAGATCATATTAAGACAAAATGAAGGCTTGTGGATTAGCAGAGTAGCAAGAAGCTTCATTAATTTGCACGTTTTGGGAGTAAAGTTAAAAAAGGAATGTTTTATCCTGCGGGTCCACCCAAGAATATTTTATTCATTTAAAATTTGACAGTTAGATTATTTTGAGCCCAAAATGAGGTAAAAACTTTAGAAGGCCATAAATTTTGATTGGGAACTCAGTTTTTGGGAAACAAGGACTTTCTGGAAATCTATCGACATCGTCTTTTCAAAAAAACCTTAGAAATTTTATTTTGATAAAGTTTAAAGGGTAAATGTTGAGAAAATGTCTTTTTGTCACTTAGAAAGTGATCTGCTATTTTTAACTTATCAATTTTGTTCAAATTTGATGTTAATTATTTTTTCACTTGCCAAAAAGGCATGGAGGATTTCACTTGGAATATTTTAGAATAAATTTCAAGGTTTAAATTATTTGATTGAAGATCAATTAAAATTTCCCCAATTCAACAGTAAAAATTACTGAGAAATTGTTGGAGCCCAATTTTGAAAGGTTCTATGAAAAATTCTTAAGTATTATAGTTTGTGTGGGATAGTTTTGATCTTTCTTAGCTTGTACTAATGTTTCAAATGTCTTTCCTAGTCTACAAGGTCATTCTATACATTTTCTAATAATTATTTATCAGTTTGAAAATGTCTAACAGAGATCTAATTCAAAAGGATCTATTTTCTATTTTCTTATTCCAAGTATTAGGATATGCTCCAATTCCAATCTAATAAATTTAGTTGATTCAAATCAAACTATTCAAAACCAAAATGCAATTCTGATTTTTAATTTTACACATTTCAAAAGACAGAGCTTTGTGTTTTCCTCACACACATTTCTTCCTTTCCAATAGAGATTTCAAATACATTTAAATCATCAGATTCAATACCAAAATGCAATTTGAGAAAGGTAATACAATCGTTTATTGGTTCCCAAAAGATAAGTTACAACTTCTTTCTTTCATTCTTCAAATTCATCATACAAAATACAATTATTTCTTTCAATACAACATAAATGGAGTATATCTCCTTCACATTTAAATCTTAAAACTTTGGTATTTAATAAAACATATTTCCATTACAGAACATATACAAGTTCATCCACTTCAAGTGGGAAGGTTTACAATAAGGTTTATCTCAACAAGGAATTGTCAACTATTTTATTTAATTTTCCTTTTCTCTAGAATAACAACATTTAGATTTATCATTCTTCCAATTCTGATCATAACAAGAGTAGGGGAAAGGCAACACTCTCCACCCAATCAAGAAATCCAATTAAAAGGAAAACCCATCCTTATTCATTGGCCCTCGAGCCCCAACCACAAAGCAATGGAAGATGTGATTCATCTCATGGAAACAACAGGTTTCCATAAACATACATGCAAATTTCACATTCAAAACACATTTTAAAACAAAACTGCAGTTTGCCACCATAGAAAAAAACAACAAACAACACTCAGGCTTCATCATGCAAGCCAAAGGAGCGAGAAACTATGGGGGATGCTTCTTATTCCTCCCAAAGGGGAAATGGGTATCACCACTTGAGAACAAGCCGTCAAAATATATATCATTTCAAATCTGTGACATGCCATTATGCTTCCCCCAAGTACCCCTTATTCCTCACATTTCCTTATGCCTCCCCAACCTCTTATGGCACCCCATAATGAGTAAATAAATGCAAGCTATTTCTTTGTAAGGTGGAACCCAAATCCCAACTCCCTCCAAACTTATACCTCCCCAAAAGACTTATGCCTCCAAGAAAATGCCCCATAGACTTCTCCTACACCATCCCTAGGCCATCTACCCAACCAACCAATGAAGAAAACAACACATTCAAACATTCAACCATTCACATATGCATACAAATAAAAGGAGAATATTTCCAAGAGCTAAAATCTTACCTCTCCATGATGGAGTTTGTTCCAAGTTCAAAACAACAAGCTTTCCAATGCTACACAAACCAAGAGATCGACAATCAACAAGTATGCAACAATCTCCAAATTTATCCCAATTTATAACAGCTCCAAAAACCCAAAGCAAGTCGCCAAAAATGAGGTGATAAAAGTGAAGAAAAAAAAAACCCCAAAAACAATCCAAGGAATTCGAATATATAGAAGAGGAAAGAGAAGAGTATGAGGTGGATTCATGTGGGATGTCACATCACACATCATCAACTCTAACTCATAATTCAAATTCAATCTCTAAGGCATAATAAATAAGTAGGTGAATAAATGAAAGTTTTACTTACACACTCAAATCAAACGCACACCTCATAAGGACTAAAATTGAAAGAATGCAAGAAAGTGCAATTACAGCATAGAACTTGAATTTTTATTGCTATAAATCTACAGTAAATTGCTTTAGATCTGATTCGTGGTCCCATCAGGCATGTGAAAAAATGTTATCTCTCAAAAGTGCACCCTGTAGAGAGATGGCTGTAGGTGTTCTAAACTTGCAAAATTTATCTCTCTCTTTCGTAGATACAATGGAAACACCTCAGGTCTATGTGTATACCTATTTTGAGGTGAGTCTTTGGTATCAAGGTTCATTCCTTATTGATGTATCCTAAACTAATTTTCTGGGTTTTGAGGGTAAACGATGACTTTAAAAAAGGATTTTAAAAAAACTGAGCTGATACACCAAACTATATGAGGTATTTGACTGAGTACATGTAGAACTGATATGGGAATGATTTCTTTGTGCACGAGCCAACAATTTTTTGTAGATTATTAAGGGAAAACACTTTGATGTATTGAGGGAAAAATCACAACATTCCTTCTAAGTTAAACATACACATTATTATCATGCAAAAAGTTACTAAATTTGTGATAGGGTAAGATGATTAATCAAGGAATTCAACATTCACAAGATTAATGGAGCATACAAAAGACTACAAATAATTGGAAAGGCAAAAAAATACTTCACATTCAGAGGGTAAAACTGACAGAATCTACTTCAACACTCTTGTATCTAAAAAGGTCCAACCTGTGCTTTGCCAAGGCATACAATATATAGAAAAGATTATTCCCCGCCCTTCCTAAAAATAGAATAAATTTTTACTCGCCCATGTGTCCTATCAAACTAGTACAAAGAGGAATTAATAGCCTTTGATTACATCACAGTCAAACTGTAGTTGACTGTTCTATCTTTAAGAAAAGAATGGGTGAATAATTTTCTATTAATAAATATTGCTTAATGAGCAAGTCTCATTCCTTGTGCATGTAAATTTTTCTTCTTGTTTGTTCTGTCCTTTTTTAAAGGCATGTAAAAATACTCCTATGCAAGAAAATGAATACTTTTGATCTCCAATACTTAGGAAAATTATTCACCTCACTATGGGGACCATCTGGAGCACATGTGTAATCATAATCCACTTCTTATTTTGTAAAAATAAGGTAATCAAGTCTTCAAAAGGTTACTTGCATTCAGATTGAGACCTCTGCTCTATCTCTTGTGATCACATGAAAAATTTGCATTCTAATTCATGTCCAATGCATCATAATTAGTGGGGACCACCTTTGCACTTGACCACTAGTCTTATATTGGTTTGGCCACCCTTGTGGACTTATCACATTATTATGTTTTGAAATAAGACAAGGGGGAACTTTGCAAAACCATATAATACTCAGCCACTTTTGATGACGATGCAATTGTATAGTTTCTCAGCCACTTGATTACTTGGGACATATACTATGGTTTAGACTTTTGAAAGACAATATGCAATAATTTTTGTTTTAATCATCGGGATGACACCCTCAGGACGATTGACTCACCCATCTACATGATTTTTTGATTGCATCTAACTCAGTTCGAGTTACCTGTAACCCTGGTGGTTTGTTTTTAAAGTTGGTGCCTTGAATAAGGACATTGATTGGTGTCATTTTTAATCTGTAGCTATTGATTTTTAATCCTCGGTTAGGGTTTTCTGATCTAGAATTTAATGAGGTAGTTGTTTCGAACCAAGAGGTAGTTGGCAGTGGTTTGTAGTATTCCGCATTGATACTTGTACTTGGAAAACTCCATCATTGATGTTGTAACTCTAGATGAGTTTCACTAACTCCCATCTTGAGCTCGTGTAGTTAAGATCATTCGAACCCTAATGATCATTTCGTTTTGGATTTTTGGTTTGTAGGCGAAGCCCTAGAAAAATGTTTGTTCGATGCCATTGTTAAAGATTTTGAACTCATCTCCCCTGGGAAAATTGATCTTGGTTCTCTTAGGTATCTATATCGTTGTTATTTTTTACTTATGTTCGGAATTTCTAAGCTAGATGGTTGGATGTTTTCCGTCGTGCTTGATCTCTTTAAGCTCAGGACTATGTTATTATTTTGGTGTTTTCAAGTTTTAATTTTAAAGCGGCCATAATTTCCTAATCATTTAGAGCTTTGTGTACTTTTTGAGGTCTCTAATTTCTTGATCATGAGCTTTCGAGGTGAAGCATTGTGGATTCTCACTGTCAATGCTAAAAAAATAGAATTTTGAGCTTGGTTTCCTTAATATCATGTACTCTTTATGATGGCATGATCATTGGTTTGAATTTTTCACTAAAATCTTCTGTGAAATAATCTTCTCTATTGTTTTTTTGTTTTTTGGACCATTTTGAAGGATTTGATTCAAATTCATGACTCTGAGTTCCATCTTGATTCACTAACATCTACAGGAGAAGGTAAACTCATGGTTTCTTCTTAAATACTTGTGACTGTTTATTGATTATTGAATCTCTAAAATTGTAGATCTGTGCATTTTTTGATATGGGTATTCAGGGTTATTCTCCCACTTCTCATTTATTTTAACAACCTCCTGGTAGCTTGGAACCTGTGTATTTACTTACTACGTGTTTTTAGATTAGAGAGATTTGTTGAAGAGTTTACACCTTCTGACCTGATCTTTTGACTTCTTCTCTATATGAATTTTATGCTTCACCACTTTAAGTTGGGGTTTCATAATAATAATGCTCATTTTTTTACAATAGGGTCTTCGATTAACCCGTAAATTTTGGATTATTTTATTATGAGTCTTGAGTTATCATCAACTCCTTTACTCTGAGCCCAAAGCTTGTTCTCAGTCAATCCTTGAGCCTTTTCTAGAAACCCTAGATTTTCTTCATTATGTTTTGTATTCAATATTCTTTGTACTTACTTAATGACTTTACACAGCTTGTCCATGAACATTTTCTTACACTCTTTGTTTCCTTAGATCTGGGCTATGAACTTGATATGTGAATAATTTTGGAGATTTGACCATCATTTGGGTTAACACTCTTTTGTGGCTGGTAAAACACTCATTATGATGGGAATGTGAGATTCTCATCCATTTCTTAAAAATCCCTGAATTTGAATGCATTTACCTAAATAATGGGTATTCGTATCAGTTGTTTTTATACCAAAAAATCCCTACCATTACTTACACATATAACACCATTTATGAGTTGTATTTTCTCTAAGATCAAATTTACAATATGGGTTTGTATTGAAATATGTAATTTCCATATTTGAGCTTGAATATTGTTCATTGGAGCTCCTTCAATTACAAATTCGCTCATCCATTTTGGTGAGTTCTCAAGCTTTTCCTGATTTTCACTTTGGTAGCTCGTTTTTCCTATTTTGAGCTCCTTTGGGTTCCTTCTATTCGATTCTGAAGCTCGATTTCTTAGTGACTCAAGACCCTGTTCAAATTTCTGCATAGTTTTTATTTGTTTTGTCTCATCATATGCCTTTTCTTTGAATTGTTAAGTTAAATTTTCTTCCTTACATATATTTCCATCCTCGAGTTGTTATAGCTTATTCTGGAAACACCATCTTTGAATTTTATGAGCTTTGAATATTTTTCTTCTTTGGATTTAAAAAATGTCTTGCCATGAGCACATAAGCTGATATTTTGGTTCTTGTTTAAATGAAAAGATTTCTCTCTCATGAATATTTTCTGTATTTCAAAGTGCATTCATAATCCATACCTGAAACTGTACCTTGTGCTAATATCTTTATTATCATTTAAAATCACTACTCTTTGAGTTCATAGTGTTATAGTTGTATGCTTTCTCAGTCATAAATTGTAGTAACTGAATTTTGCATATTCATGGCAATTATAACTCTGTCCTTTTCATAGCTTCATGGTGGTAAATTTTAGAAGTATCTGGAATATGTGAAATAATGTTCCTTAAATTTATTGCTTTAACCTTCACTTGTTGAATACTTGCAAATATACCCTCCTTCAATAAAGACTATGTCATTTGATCATCTCTTGAACTTGTGACTCTTTCCATCTTGATTCATTTATACCTCATTGTTTTCACACGGAAACCTTGTAGACTTAAAAATGCACTCTTGTTATTATTGCATTCTGTATTCTGTCAGTTGAGTTATATCTGAATGATCCTTTGAGATTGAATTTATGAATACTTGAAGTATGAAATGATCAGTTAAATAACAACACTTGATTGGAATGTCTTGATTGTAAATCAAAAGCTTTATGATATGCCCTTATGTAATTGTTACTTGGATGCTTTACTTGTTTTGCAACAATGTAAATCTTGTATCAACCTTGTATCTTGAATCTTTCTTTGATTGCATGACTGTTATGACTTTATATTTAGAAAATGGACTCTAATTTTCTTGTCATAGTTGTGCTCCATTGGTATTGTAGCATTTCTATATCTACTTTGATGTAATCTGAAAGTGTGCACTTGTAACTTAATTTGGCAATGGAACAGTTGATTTATATGCTTCATGGCTTGTTGTTGGGGCTGAAATCTAATAATTGTTATCTTTGATCATGTCATGCATTATCCTCTCTCTGAATTACTATTTGATTTAAATATAGATTTTAAAGCATGTATTGGTTTAATATAACATGATGGAAAGATGCAAAATGTCTATTTTACATGGCGAAGCCCTATCAAAATTTTCTCAAATTTCATTCTTATTCTATTTCAGATGTAAATGTTATCTTTCTAGCTAATTTCATCCTTTAAATTATGAATCTTTTTTTTCACCTTTGAGTTTTATTCTTCCTCCATACCAATATGTACTTGTGACTTATTCCAATCTGATGTATCATAGGATAGAAGTCATTGAACTCTGCAATCTTTATCTAATAGTGAGGACTATAAGACATGATTTATTTTCTTCTTTACTACAACCTGTACTTGCACTTTTAAGAAAATAGTTAGAAAAAATTTAGGCCTTTTTTCCTCTCTTATGTTCCATAGTCTTTATTTCTTTCTCTATCCTCTTACTTCTGAGTAGATAATCATGTATGTTGTTTAGAAAAGTAATTTATCAGTTGTGCCTTTGATCTTAATGTAATTTATATCTCCTATTGTTAAGAGATCCATCTACATGAATTTGGATAGTATAGGAATATGGATTGTACCCTGAGCTCATAACTTAGGGTTTTCTCTTTTCTATTTTTAGGTACAATGCCTTAAGCAGTGAGATGAAGAGGGAATAAAGGTAGAACTAGAAGATGTATCAACCGAAGCAGAAACCCCTAAGGCAATGATGGGTTTATTCATACTCCCCTATTTTATCTTTCATGCATATGTACCTCTTATTTAAGTAGTTGTATTTTACTTTTTAGTTACATACCAAGGATTTTGTGGGAACATTTGAAATTCCTTATTGATAAAACATTGAATTCTAAAATTGATTTTTGTATTTCTTTCTACATTTTATCTTTCTATATGGATTTAATGATGAAATAAACAACTCAATAATATAATTTAATGTCTTAATCATGAAGGAAAGAACTTTAAAGAATACCTGCAACATTTAGTAACAAACTCCGATTGCTAAAATCTGGAGTTATGATTATTATTCCAAAGCTTAAAAATTCATCTATTCTATAATTCAATGTCTTCATCAAGATAACACATTTGTCCTTTGGGGCTTTGTGTTCTTTTGCTGAAGATAGTCATGAAATTGTAGACTATATGATCTATTACATTTTGTAACAACACACATAGCTGTAAATTTCATTTAACCATTAATTAATTCAACAGAAACAATATGAACTGAAAGAGACTTCCCTAGCTTAGGTTCATGTCACCAATTCCATCCATCATAATGAATTTTCAAGTTGTCCATTTTTGCACAAGTGAAAAATTTGTCAACAACAATATTTCTGGATCCATTCCATTTTTCTTTATTCTTCTTGTTTAAGATAAAAATATTTTTCTTAAATTCAATTACTACATTAAGAAATTTCCTGACACTTTTTAAATGCACATCAAGTACTTTATACTCATATTTAAATTTTTTATACTTTGACTAGATCTCAAAATGGAAAAATAATTAATTAAGTTTTAAAAAATTGTAAATAATATTTGAATATTTTTTAAGAGTCACTAATGCCTTATCTTGTTGCACATTTGAAATAACTACAAGGTCCTTGTCTCTTGACCACATGTTGTGGTATGCTTGTGCTTCTTCTTTTAAAATCTCAATTCTATTCAACATAATGTGCATCACTTTGTCATGATAATTATTTTCAAAATATACAAAATCTGACATAGCTAGATTCATCAAATTATTAGTCTTTTCTAGCTCATTTTGAACTGAAGAATACAATATATGTCTTTGGGAAAATTTTAAAAATAGTGAATGTATTTCTTTAATCCACACATTAGACCTAAAATCCTAAAAATTTAATCATTCAATACCCTTCAATAAAACATCTTTAACTTTGGATTCACAATTGTTAGCCAAAAGAGCATTAAGTGCAAAAGTAGTTTTTTTCATTAGTTTTGGTAGTTTCTACTAGAGAAGGTGTGGTTGATCTATCCACCCTTATCGGAGAAGGATTCCTTGCTCCATAAATCATATCTTGGGCATCGAAATTTTTGTAGGCTTGAACCCCCCTTTCAATGCCTATGTATTCCTCATCCAAATAAATTTCATTCAAAAACAAAACACCTTGTCCACTAGGAATATTGCCAAATGATAAACTTTGGAAACTCAATTAAAAAATTAAGGTTTCCTCTACTTGAAGTTTGAGGATTAAATGAAATATTCTTGCCACATAATCTAGTCCTGATATTTATTTGGTAGAGGTGGTGGAGGTTGCATCTTCCTCTTCATAGTAGAAGAAGGATTTTGAATTGAATAAAGATGAGGCTCTACAACATTCAATTGTACATTTGTACATAACATAAGAAAAGGCAAATGAAAAACATAATAAGATCAAAAAAATTATAAACATAACGTTATATCATATATGATTATAAAAATTACTTAGTTGAATGGATTTTAGTTGAGCTACAATTGGAAATGGGGCTTGTTATAGTTGATGTTGATGTTGTATAGAAGATGAATGAAATGTATGGGAGTTATAGTGGTACATGTGATCTAAACATAACTAAGCATCAATGATTTATTAGCTTGTTGAATTTTTATTTAAAAAATCATAAGACAAAAAAATACAAAAATGAGATTCATACCTTGAGCCAAAGAGTGAGGTACCGAAGCTATTTCTACCTCCTGTGTTTGATCAAAGTCATATGGAGATGACCTACTCTCTATATAACTCCCCTGGAGTTCTATATCACAATGGGAGATAAGATAGTTCTAGGTAGGGGGTAGGGGACCCTCAATATCCAATATATATATATATATATATATATATATAGGCATATGTTGGTTTCTAGGGTATCTAGATAGGGGGTGCCATCCCATGTCATGTCATGCTCAGGATATTAGGAGAGATAAATATCAATCAAGTGCCTACCCATATATAAATACATAGGTCCATCTCTATATAGAGGGCCATATTACAATTTTTGTTCGTGTATAGATGGGGCCCCTATAGTTTTATCTAGCGGTAGGATTTTATCGGGTTAGCATGAGCCTGATAATATAATCTTGTGCTACTGGAGGTTTTTTTAGGAAAGAAATATAAGTTACAAGAAATATTGAAACATATACAAATTTTAAATAATTAATTACATTTATTTTCAAACTTATATACATCATAAATAAAAATACTTATGATTAATGCGTTTCATCTGGTAGATGTGTCAATCTAAGGGTTTAAGGAACTCCTGTTATCCAAATTTCCCCCCAGGAAAAATAGGTTGAATGCAACCTTGCATGGGAAAAATGGAAGGGTAGGCCTAATTGAATGGAATCACCTTTGATCCCAAAACTGAGTTTGAGAGTGAGAAGAACACAGGAACCACAGAGTATGCCATGTGCCTCAATGGCGGATCACCAAGAGTGGAGTCAAAAACAAGGTCCCCAATGAGCACAAAATCGCCACATGGCTAGGAGTCAAGGAATAGCGCATGAGACCAGCCATTGAATAGGTAAAATAGAACAAAGTTTACGGAAGCCTCCAAGCATCCAATCAACGCTCCTTCAAAAGAAAAATTTTGGGGTAGATCTCAAACATGCACCAGCCTGCCATGACGTCAGAGTCAGAAAATGGTCTCATGGGACATTGAAAAGTCACAGAGCCGCAGGACGAGTTATGTGTCCCAATGGCTCAACTTCAAGGGTGTGACCTAAAAGGAAAGACCTAAACATGCGTGAACCCCCCACATGTCCCTAGTTAGACATATAGCCCCACCAAACAAAAGGAACTAAGCCAGACATAAGGAAATGGAGGAGCAGAATATGGATGATGCTACATGTCCCATAATCACAAATTAGGGAGCTAGCTACGAGGGTCTCACTTGCAAGGGGTTTTTTCACATTATATATGGTGGGGCCCTTTAACTCACAAAAGTTAAGAGGCAAGCAATGTTCACTTAAGACCCGAATTGGCTAAGCAAGAGGCGAGACAGCGTAATTCCACATGTGTCTCTTCGACACTCTTTCAAGGTGAGCAAAGAGAGAACAAAGGCAACCATTAAAAAGTCCAAGGTGATCAAGAGGATCCACATGTTAGCTCGGCACTCTTTCAAAAGAAAAGTTTGGGGGGTAGTTCTTAACATGCACTAGCTCGCCACGTGTCTCGAGTCAGGAACAATGTCTCCACCTACATGGGGGCTTCGGAAAAGAACAAAAGAAAATGAGTACGCCTGTAGACGGTGCCATGTGTCAGTCTAACGTAACTTCAAGAGTGTAGAAGAGGGGAAGAAACCTTTAGATACATGGGGCCGCCACATGGATGTGCACAAACAGAATATAGACCCGAAGTGCCTTTAGGCGGCCATATCTTTCGATGAGAAGCTCAGAATAGAGCACGAGGGGATGTTTTAGGGAGATATTATCACCTGCCACAATTAATGTTTCGAACCACCATTTTTGAGGCTGTCAAGTCTCCCACCTACCATCATGCAGAAGAATGGGCCTCCTTTCTCGCACAACAAGGAACAACGATGAGGGCATGCATATTGTAGTGAGACCCATCATTGTTACAGGGGAATTCATCACCCCTTTTTGGGTGGTTGAATAAGAGTATGGATATCTTCTACCTCCTCCTCTAATTATTCCTATATATTATACAAGAGGGGAAACTTCTAGTCATTGGACATTCTTGCGTTGTACCCTCCCTTTTCTCTTCCCTGCAGGTGAATTCATGGAATCTCGAACCCCTCCATCCAAATTGTAATGGAATTTCTTCCTCTTAGTGACTGTAATGCACTGTATCAATTCTTGGAGTAATAGAATAATTATGTGGATGATTTAAACCCTCTCTTACGTTTAGTTTCTTCTTTATGATCCCTCATTGCAAGCTTGGTCATCTGTGCATGGATATTGTGTCTAATTTTAATGGTTTTTGTTTAAAAGCATTGCAAATTTTTAGCATTCCTTTAGCGCATCACCTCTGTTAGATTAGTTTTCATTTTTTGTATTCCCTTAACCTTGTCTCCTTTACAAATTAGAGTAGGATTTAGAATGACCCTATGCAATCTAAAATTGTGCACCTGAATAGAGGAATAGGATTCGTCCTTCATCCGGAGAGCTCTCTCAACTCACAAAGTCCCACACTTTGAGAGATGCTCCATGTTGTGCAGTCACACTGAGAATTTCAACCCATCAAGTAACATATTTTAGGGGTGCTATGATTTTGCTCCAATAGTTTTGGCACGCCCAGTGGGACAAGAAGTCTTCATTTCTATTGCAGCAAGATTGATGTGCACTTGTTGTGAGTTCCTAGCTTTTAAGAAGATCTAAAATCACACATCTAGCAAATCCAAAAGAGGCATAATCCACTTGTTTCACCAGTCCAAGCTTGTGTAGTTCATGAGAAGAATACAAACAAGGTCAAGAACTAGAGAGTAGGGACTATTTTCCTTCTACATTTATCCCTAGAAAGATAAAGGAGAAGAAGAAGAGACCAAAAGTCTCCATCTCCACCAAAATGGACATTTTTGACACCTCCACCCAGTAGGCCTTTCATTCAATTGACTAGAGTGCTCTGACCAATCAGTATGGTGAAACCTAACCCCTACATGAATTTCATTGGCAATAGCCCGCTGGCTCTCAACGCACAAAATCTAGTTCCAGCTACAGCACTGAAGAGCATTCCATATTTTACTAGAGAGAACCAGATGACTCTAATTGACCACATCTAGGATATTGAAAATGTCTGTGTAATTCATGAGATCATTGAAATGGATGTTGTGGTCAATTTGTCATATTTTAAGGGTAAAATTTACTGTGGTTTAGGATTCTAACTGTGGGATCCATTCAGAATTGGGATCATTTGTGCACGAATCTTCACAATCAATTTGGAGACAAGGGAGATAATCTATTCTTATTGGAACAACTAACAATAATCAAGAGGGATGCTAATGAGTAGTTGACTGACTTCAAATTCAAATTCCAGTGAATGTGGGATATGATTCTGGCGGCTGTGAGACCAACATGAAAAGGTTCTTTTCTATACTTCCTTAGAGCTTTAAATTTTTATATTTCCAAGATGATTCAATCAATGGGAGGTATAAATTTACCCGTGTCCTATAACATTTCCATTAGAGCAAAAAATTGCTTAATTTAGGATGGTAAACGTGCACCTATGCCACCTATGCCTCTCTATCAAGAACTAGGAGCTCCAAGCACTAGTTAAACACCCACATTAGTTCCCATACCTACTCTAAGGAATTAAAGTTCAAATGAATCTTCCACCTCATCTTCTAGCTCCTTAAATGATCTCCAAGAAGTCATGAAGCAACTGTAAAACTTGAGTACTGAGTTAGTGACACTTAAGAGGAAGCAAGCTCAAAATTTTAGATCATATCAGCCTAATAAACCACCCATCCAAGCTGCAAACTAGAATCAAGGAAGAAATCCTACTAATAGACCATTCCATCCTTATAATCCTAATGTTGCATCCACATCTAGAGCCTTGGTACCAGTGCAAAATAACATGGCTCAGGAATATGATTAGTGTTTCACATGCAATCAGCACCATAACAAGTCAATGTGTTTCAATGGTGCTTTGAATCAAGCTCTTATGGTGACAACAACTGGTGTGGAACAAGAGACAGGCCATGAAGGGAATTAGCAACATGAAGTAACCTAGAAAGAGGCACCTCGAAGTGAGACTAGGCTTGTCAATTAGTAGGCTGAAGATTTTTGTTGTATGAATCAAGCACCTCCTCATAGTGTGACAATAAATACATGGTCCAAGAAGAGGAATTTTAGTGAAGGGAAATCCTCCAATGCAAATTTTTGACAACCCTCTGTTACCTCACAAAGTGCTAGAAACAAAATTACAACTCCCAATGTGCAGAGTCTACCCAAGCCACCTTCTAGAATCATTGAGGCACCGGTTGTAACAACCCATGTGCAAGAGAATAATGTGGAAGGAAAAGGAGAGAAAAAAGATATATCATGTCCCCAATCAACATCATTGAACAGATGAAGAAAAAAAATGTAAAAAATATTGATGTGGGAGTCATTGGCTATCCCAGGATAGAGAGACCTATTACAGAATGCTATGGCCAATTAGTCAGCCTCAAATCAGCCACCCAATCAACAAGAAAAGGTTCTCACCAATACAACTCAGTAGGAAGGAAATCATAGAGATCACAAAGGTAAGAACCCAAGCCCCCTCCCTTCTATGTCTCATTTATCATTAAAGAAAATCTAGTGCATAATTGCATGATTCATTCAGGAGAAAGTAGCTCAGTCATGCTGAAACAAATAGCTGATCAACTAGGTCTTCAATATGAAGTTGTCTCCAAAGGTGTAGTGAAATTGGATGTGACAAAAGTAAAACCAGTTTGAGTAATCAAATATTTGAGCCTCACATTTCATTCATGTCCCATTGTGACCATCTTGCAAGATGTATCAGTCGTACACTTTCCACCTCTCCTTGCATTGTGTTTGTCAAGAGACTTCACTACTAAAATTGGAGGTTATTTGTCTATTGATTGGTCACATATGTTATTCAGAACAAGGTATGGAGCTAAGGATACAATCATATCTAAGCCTATTCAAAATTTTTCACATATATTCTCATACACCAAACCCATTTAATTCAAACTATTCAGCATATTATCAAGAGGACTATCCAAGTGCACATGAAGTAGATACCAAATTCAGATGTATTCCAGACATGAATCTTGATGAATGGGAAAACAAGAGACATGAGTTTGACCCTTACAAAGAAATATAAGAATCTGAATTAGGATTATACTGTTTGCATAAAGAGAATTATCGTCTCCATAGCATCACTGAGCCAGATGACAAAGATTCTAACAAAGTATGACATTTATTCTTCAATGGCTCGAAATGTAGATAGTGAGTCAGAGGAGAAGCTATGTTTGTTTCAATTTTGTTGGTACATAAATTTTTTCTCCTTATCATTCTGAGTAGCATCAGAGATATCGCATGAAGCTTAAATTTAGATAGATCAATATGTGTGTCGTTTTGTAGCCCGGGAGGTGATCTACTAGCACTCAAATTTGTGGAGAGATGGATAACACTTTGAAAGGATTTGATCTAACACTCACTATTTTAGGTTGTGCCTTTCAACCAAGGTAAGAGAACCCATATTGTAACCCCCAAATGGTGAAAGAGATGAATATATCCCTCAATTTATGCAAATAGTATGAAAAGGCCCTGGGAAAATATTTTCAATACTCCAAATATAAATTTCACAAGTTGTCACTCCCAGATCATGGAGATATTTTCAATGCAAGGCAAGGGTTACTGAAGACATTGTATGATCTTGATTTTCTTTGTGCATTTTTGTAAATTTATTGTATTCTTTTGTTGACACACAATGCAATACAGGGGTAGTATGGGGTAGGATGGGTTGTTTAGAATGATTTTTTGGTGGGGTATTGATAAGAAAAACTAGGATATATCAGATCTTTGACAACCTCTACAATACTGGAAACAACTATTAGATAAAATGCTTCAAATAATCAGGACATTATTTCAACTAGAAGAGGCATAAATGGAAGCCTGGGCCACACTCTTCACATAATATTTGAAAATTCACCACAAAAGCTTGAATTAAATTTCTCAATTAAACACAAAAATCCATGATCAAACCATGCCTAAGGTACCCCCAAACGCTTACAAGCAATATCTGCAGTCAAGGAAGGTAAAATGATTTTAAATTTATTTTTCTCTTTATCAGATAAAGGCTCTTCTGAACATGAGATTGCATATGCCACTAAACTATCAACAATAAATGGAGATTTTGTGTGATTTATGAAGACTTTCAATGCAAGATTGTAGCAAGAACAATTGAAATTATTTGTAGACATTTTAAAATGATAAAAGACATCATATTGCCTAGAAAAACATAGATTAACTCAAAATCTTGTTAGATTCATCAGCAAGGGAGAGTTTATTGAAAAATATCAGAGTTGTGTGATGGCTATACACTTGTAACGAACTCACATATATGAATATCTAACACAGAAGAAATTATTCTTGTTCTTTGGTGGTTTTTCAGAAAAATGAGCTTTCTCTCAGAATTTGCTCTTGTTTTTCAACTTCCCCCTTTTACAATTTCTCCAAAATGCATCATATACCTCATGCCACATTGGAGCCTTCTTTCCGAAGAAAATAATATGTCATAGGATCAAGTTTGTTACAAAACAATCCTCATTATTCAATGAAAATGACATCAAACAGAAAAACATTCACCAGATGCTAGGTGTGCCCAAAAAGATGAAATCATTACAAATATCTAGATCAAAATTCATCCTGGAGGCATGTTTTACATCATTGAGGCATGCAAACACATTTTACTCATCATTTTCACCTTTTTACCTTTTCAAATTACCTCTGCAACTTTTGATTTTTCCATTTCACATTCTTACCTAGGAAGGGGAAAAAATTACTTCGAAAACATCTCAAATCAAAGAATTAAGCCATGAAAGTGATGTTAATGATCCTAGAAGGCCAAAAAGACACAAAAGCACTATAAATTTGATGATTTTTGATGTAAAAATCATGATTCCAAGCTTCCTGGAGATCCCATGGCAGTCAAAACAAATGCATGCACAGCAACCGTCATTCTTATCCATATTTTAATCTTGGCCCTCCACGTGGAAGATGTGGACTTATAAATAAGCTTGAGTTACCTTTTTAATTTTTTGGATAAGGCCAGACACGTGGCAAAAAATGATTGGAAATCAATTCGGGCCTACTTTTTGTCTTTTTGACATTTTTGAAAAAATGAAATAATTTGACTTTTTCCCCCGCTCCTCTGTTTTGAATTTTGTAGCTGACAGGTGGGACACAGTGGGTCCCATTGAGATCACACTTCAATTCTGTGCATTTTGACTTTTTTTTAGTTTTTTAGAAAATTTTCACTTTTTGCCTCGCAGGCTTGCACCTCCAATTTCTCCCTCACCACGTGTCACTTCCTCTATCGCTAAAATGTGTGGGCCTAATTCTAATTTTAAATACATTTTTTGCTAAAGGAAAAAATTCAATTTTCTTACTGCTGGGCATCTTACCTGCTTTTCCTTCACCATGTGTCTCCTTGTGATTCGTCACGGCCTAGTGGTACAAATTTTGATTCTGAGCCCTTTTTGCAAAAGGGAAAAAATTCCCTCCTGCCTCCACTGGCCCGCTGACCCACCTTGTCTACTCTATCTGCTAGGTGTCACTCAATGATGCGCTAGTGGGGCCAAGCTCCAAAATTTTGCTTTAATACTTTTTTCTTCCAAAGGCAAAAAACCTGAAAAACCTCCACCATTTGCATCCCCTCTGCGCCTGCCGTGATGCCACATGTCCTCCTCTTATTGGAGCGGGGCTGAAACACATTTTAAAGATTTATAGAATTATAGCCATAAAACTCTATGTCCTCCCTCAGCCCGCTCCTCCCTCTAACCTTTTATGGACACGTCTCCACTCCCGATTGGCTACGCGGTTTCAGGAAAATTTTTGACTTTTAAAATTTTTGCAAAGTAAAGTAAAATTCTCTAAGGAGATCAAACCACCTACCATCCCCCTTCCAATCAGAACATGCCACGTAGGCAAAGTTGCAAAAAATGGGTCCCTTGGCCCGAAATGCCCCATTGTTTGAAAAGGTGAAAAATGAAAAGTTATAACACTTCCCCACTTTTCCTTAGCCAATTAGAAGCTTCCACATCACCAATAGCTTCTAAGGATGAATTTGACAGGAAAATGATGCCCGTCTAACCATCAAAATGGAAAAAAATCTAGGGATGTCCTAGAATTCAATTTTTTCTTCAAGGATGGCAGATTTTTCAGTTCTGAATCAACTGAAGCATGATTTCCAAACATGTTCGACCTTGGGATAGGATTTTCAATTGCACACAAGTATGATTTGATCAATTTCAATTTTTCCATGATCAGGCATAAGGAAAAATGACATAGCCCACAAAATAGGAAAAACTAGAGCATAGAAAAGGGAAAACTTGGATTATTCTTTCAAATTAGGGTAAAACAATAAGTTCTTGAGTATTTTTAAGCATTAAAGTGGAGGCGAAGAATTTCAAACCATTAATTCAAAGGGTGAAATTTTTTTTGAGCAGATACATATTTTAAAATTTAGGGCAACATGGTGAAAGCTCAAAAATGGCACCAACATTGGCTCCTGCTTGGGGATGGGCACTCCCACTGAGTACCACAAGGAAAAAAAATAGACCAAGTGCCAAAATATCCATTAGGGAAAGGAGTCAATATGCAAGGAACTCAAAAAACCAGAACCATCCTTCAAAAATGAGCTGAGAAACTAACCAGAATGGCTACCAAGAAAAAGGGAAAACCACTCACCAAGAAAACAACAAAAGCAAAGCAAAAAACAAAAACTATACAACTGTACAATTGGTGCATACCTCAATTTGGTGATTAATCCAAGAAATACTTAAAATGCCTACCATTAACAAGAAGCTCTAGAAACTCTCCATCTAAGTCCTTGAGAAAGAAGGTATGTTCACCAATTCTGATATCAATGGTATAAAGAGCACATCCATAATGCATAAAATTTTCATGCTTTCCCTTGTCTTCATGCCTACTATCCCACAACAAAACCAGATCTCCAACATTAAAAGCTCTAGGAGTGACATTCTTATCAAACTATCTCTTCAACTTTTCCCTAAATCTAACATGCCTTTGATGGGATGCTCTTCTCTCCTCATCAAGCTCAATAATCTTGATTAATCCTTGATTCATATGGGCTAAGCTCTTGATCTTCCAACTATTGGGAAAACTTAGAATGAAGATAATTGTAGGGGCAAGGGAAGAAAATCCTAAGTTCCATACACCAATTCAAATGGGCTTTTATTAGTATCTCTTTTAGGAGTTATCCTATGAGCCCAAACTACAAATTTCAGTTGTTCACCCCATTTCTTCTTGTTTTTCTCCAAGGTTCTTATAATGATCTTCAACGAATTCTTATTACTGGACTCAGCTTGTCCATTACCTTGGGGTTATAGTTTGAAGAATAAGTCAAATTGATTCCATATTCATTGCACATTGCCATTAAATGATTTGGCTCTAAAGCACATGGCATTATCAACTACAATCTTAACTAGGACTCCAAATCTGCATATGATTTAATTCAACAAGAAGTCCATAACTATTTGGTGTGTTGCTTTCTTGGTGGGGATTGCCTCTACCCACTTTGTAAAATAATCAGTGGCTACAAGGATCCACTTATGGCCAGCACTAGAAGGATCATGAAATCTCACCAATCAAGTCCATCCCCCATTGCTTGAAAGGAGCTTCAATTGATACAAGGTTGTAAAGAAAGGAAGCCTGAAGCCTTTAGTCTTCTAGAGAAATGTTGGCAACTATCACATTTTCTAACCATCTGGGTTGCATCTTTGAAGAGAGTAGGCCACCAACAACCAACTCTCAAAATCTTATGTGCTATTACTCTTCTAAAAAAGTGTCCTCCACAAACATCCCCATGGAAATAAACAACTATCTTGGGAGCTTCATCTTCAATTATGCATTTCAAGAGGACACCTTCAGGGTTCTTCTAAGCCATCCCAAGGTTTGTGATGATATATTTTTGAGAAGCCATCTTGAGGGCTCTTTTCTAATTTTTATTTAAGTGACTAGGGCAGCACGGGTGTCTGAGGTAGAAGATCACATCTTTGTACCACTAAGAACATCCCAACTTTGTAAGCACATCTACCCTTTCTTCCTCTAACTGATTCACTTCCACATTCTACAAGTTGCTCTCATCCAAGAGCTTAGCAAGACCCAAACCTCTTACTAGCTTTGTGGATTGGATGTCCATATCATACTCCTGTAGTTTGTTCAGCCATCTACATATTTTAATTGAGATCTCCATCTTTGATAAGATGTCTTTTACCATGGTGTGGGGAACATAAGAAACAACTTTTGAACTTAAAATATAACACCTGAAAACCTTTGTTGCTTTTACCAAGGAAAATGGTTGTTTTTCCATGATTGTATACTTTAACTCACCATATTGCAAAGCCTTGCTAAAGAAATGGATAGGCCTCTCAGCCCAATTCTCATCCTTTTGCACCAAAATAGAAGTAATTGTATATTCAAAGGAAAAGGAAAAGATTTGGAAAGGCCTTTTGTAGTTTGGAGCTGCTAAAATAGGTGCATGTTTGAGTGCTTCCTCAATTCCTTCAAAATCTTGAATGACAGCCTCCTCCCACCTAATAACTTGGTCCTTCTTTAGTATTCTTGTGATTAGAAGATTCAACTCAGCAAATTTGGAAACAAACCTTCCAAAGAAATTAATTTTACCAAAGAAATATTGGATGCCTTTCCTTGTTCTTGGGATAGGTACTTTGCTGATTGCTTCCACTCTCTCAAGGTCTATAGTAACAACATCTTTTGACATAATGTGAGCAAGCAACTTGGCCTTTTTCATGCCAAAATGAAACTTCTTTAGATTAAGAGAAATTCCATACTCCCTACATCTGATCAGTATCTTCTCGAAGTACTGCAAATGATCACCTATCTACCTTGAAAACATAGTCACATCATCTTGGTAAGCTGTAATAAAGTCATTGATGTAACCAACAAAAGTGACATCCATTTCTCTTTGACAAGTGGCAGTAGCATTCATCAAACAAAAGGGAATCCTAAAAAAAACATATGTTCCCAAAGCAGTAGTGAATGTTGTCCTAAGTCTTTATGATTCTTTGACTACCACTTGATTGTATCCAACGAAGCCATCCAATGTAGAAAACAACTCAGACCCTGTCACAAGCTGCAACATATTTTCCATATTTGGCAAGGGATAGTTTTCCTTCATTGATGCTTTTTTTAGATTACTAAAATCCACACAAATTCTGATTTTTTCATTCTTCTTTCTGACTGGCACAAGGTTTGCAACCCAAGATGATTATCTAGTGGGCTGAATAATACCTTCATCTCTCAACTTCTTTAACTCCTCTTGCATTTTCATGGAGAGAAGTGGATTAATTGGCCTTTTCCTCTATCTGAATGGCTTATTCTTGGCCTCAAGATGGATCTCATGTTCAAACAAGTATTCTCTATATGTTTTTAGCTCGGAAGAGGACCAAGCAAGGCAGTCTTGATTTTTTTTCAAGAGTTGGGCATAGGACTATTTTTCCTCTTTACTTAAATTTTTGTCCAACCAAATATTCCTTGGTTTACCATTAGTGCCCAAGTTATTCTCTTCCACATCCCTTGAGGTAGACATGTTTCTATTTATGATGCAATCATCATTGTTAAAATTTGACTCAAGTGCAACAAGACCTCTAGGAATGGTGTTTGTTTTCAATTCGATGATGTCTTTTTCAAACAAAGTTTCTCTTCCTTCAGTCATGCATACCATTGGCTCCCAATCAATATTATGATTTGCAAACTCACCTTGGTTTTTTAAGAACCATATCACTTGAGAATCATCACCAAACACTTGTCAATGCTTGATGTTGTCAGGGACAACTGGCCTAGTCAACACTTCAACATTGTACTCACAATAAGGTGAAATGGTGCAAACTCCAAATCTTGACGCCAACACTTCCAACTTGTTAGCAATAGTATTCAAACTTCTGTCATGGTGCATAGTATTGAAGGAATCAAAAATTTCAATTAGATCCCAAACTACATGCTTATACTGCTTCATTCGCTGATTTTTTGTAGTATACAATTTTTTTATTTGTTTGACAACTAACTCTGAATATCCCTTTGCAATGATGTTCTTAACACCACACTTCCATGCAATTTTCAGACCCAACAACAAGGCTTCCTACTCAGCAATGTTGTTAGTACATGCAAAATTAAGCTTGAAATAAAAAACAAATTCTTCTAATATAGGAGAAATCAGAATTACACCAGCGCCATTTCCAAATTTGGAGCAAGCTCCATCAAATAGCAAGGTCCAAGGAGACCATACCTACTCAAGACACTTTGACTGATCCATTTTGTGTTCTTTCCCATTAGCAAAACTGATTAAATTATCAGCATCAAAATCAACAACTAATACTTCATAAGAAGCATTGTTGGGATCCTCAATCAAATGCAACATTTTCTTTTCTCCATAGAGCTTGACAAGGCTGCCCTCAATGTGAATGGTGGAAAAATACATATCCATTTGGACACTCCCTCCAACACTTGCAGCCCACTTTCTTGACAAAAGCATACCCCATTTGGCAAGGCAATCAAAAATCAAAACATCCAATTTTAAATTCCTCCATGGATAAGATGCAAGCTGCACTACTAAACCTTTCACACAACCAAAAATTGGCACTTCGCTTGAGTCCATGGTAGTACACTTTCCATAGGCTTCTATCACTTTTATATCCAACTCATTCATGACTTCTAGAGGCATGACATTACATGATGCACTGGAATCAAACATACAATTGTGAAGTAGCCTATCTTTTATGATCAAAGTTGTGAAGAATGGATCAACATTCAATTGGGAATCAGCCAATGATGTCCCCAAATATACCTTAGGTGTCTCTCCAAGATATTCTACTGCTAGTGGTGTTTCAAGGTCAACAATGATCTGAGGTGGAGTTCCAACAACATTTACATTTCTTCCTGGAGTAACCTTCTCTTCTTTCAATCCCAAGTACTCAAGTGCTCTCTTCTTATGCTCAGGAATTCTAAGAAACTCAATGATTGGAGCACTCACTTTAATTTGGCTCAATACTTGGGCTATGTCATAGGGGACACTCTTTGGTAAAATAGAATTGGAAGGGAGACAAGAAGATTCATTAGATGGTAGTGGATTCTTGGCAGCTTGGGCATGAGGAGGACTGTAATTTTTGTTTGGGACAACAGAACTTCTGACAGGTGCTTCTCTCCTAGGAGATTATTTTGGAATGCTTGTGAGCAAGGGTGTTTTAGGTTTGGCTTGAGGCCTAACTCCCTTAACAACCTTGCTTCTAGTGTTATAGTCTTTCTCTTGAGCTACAACAACATTCATTAACAAATGTCTATCTTCCTTCGAAGAGATACCACCATCATATTTCTTAATCATCAATGTTCTTAATTATTCAAAGTAATTGTTAAGAATTTCAAAAGTTTACACTACATCAACTTCAAGAGCATGAGTGGGAAGAAATACTTGTACCCATTTTATGTAATCCCAAAAAGTTACAGCTATCCTAACACTTATTACTTAAGTAGATGTTGCTCCTTCTTGTGAGCTTGAAGAACAACCCATCATGCAAATATCATCATCAGTACCATCATCATTATTAACTTCACCTTCTTGCTGATTTGCTTCACATGGAGGATGGGGTAGAAAATAACTATCACACCAATCAATATCAATAACTTATTCAACAGCAACAACCCTAGCAGTTAAGGTATCAGGTAACATTCTTCCTTCATATTCTTGAGGATGTCTATTTGTAGACCCAACAAGCCCTTTACCTTTGTCATCAAACCTCTGCTCATTCCTATGGTGATTTCCAAATCTATCGGGTGCTTGTTACCTACACTAACCTCGTGAAGTCTACCCAATTCCCTTCTCAGCTCTTGCCAACTTGTATGATATTTCTTTGATAGCCCCTACCAAATTTTTCACAACCTCTTCTAAATCAGCACCTTTGCTAGCTTGAGGTTTTTCAGGGTTTATCAATTTTACACCATCTATCTTAAGAGGTTTCCCAATTGCTTTGATATTGTTCTCAATTTGAAGTTCCATGGTGAAAGCTTGTCTTAGATTGGTAGGGGTTTTGTCTCTTAGATAATAGGTTGCCTTCTTATCAAATGCATCTGTTTATTTGATTAGACTAGATTCATCACAAGGCCTCAAATTAACAAGAATCCTTCTCAAAGTTTTGTTAAACCTTGTGTTGAAGTCATGGAATGATTCATTAGGGTTCTTCTTGATATTCTCAAAATCAGATAAAAGAAATCTAGGATCAGTCTTGTCACCATATTGCAACCTAAATGCATTTTTCATTTTAGTCCATAAATCAATAGAGTTATTAGGCAGAGCCTTATACCAATCCCTAGCATATTGTTCTAGTGTATGAATAAACAATTTGACATACACATCCTCAAACTCTATCTCAAAATATTCCATCATATTATAAAAAAGTTTGAGATGCTGATCACCAGTAATAGCATTATTACCCTAGAATATTGGTAACCTATTTGTCACATCCTATTGGATAGCATTTGAGTAACCATCCACTCCTCTAAATTTATAGCACCAAAGGTGTTAATAACAAATGGAGGTCTAGGCTAAGCCATATTGTTTGGTGGAGGTGATCTTCGAGGTGAAACAAAATGATGAGGAGTGAGAGGTCTTTGGCGAATGGGAATGTAAACTTCAAAATAGATCTCTTTTAAGGGCTCTCCTTCTTGATGATCTCTAGCAAATTTAGAAAATACAGGAGCAGATTTAGGAGCAATCCTTTCAAATGCAAAAAAATTTCCCTCACCTGTTGTAGAATTCAAATTAGCAATAGGATTGTCTAAATCAGATCCACTTGAAGAATAATTACAGTTTTATCACTTCCAAACACAACAATAGGGATCTCCTTTCTTACAGTCAAGTCTCCAACAACCTTCGACACCTTTCTCCCCTCTAGATCTGAGTTTCTTGAATCTATAAACAACTTCTTAGAAGAGTCCTTGATGAAGAGAGATCTTCTTCCTTCCAGTTTTGCAGATTTGAGAAACAAATAATAATTGATGGAAAGGTAAGACAACTAGTATTTTCAAGATACAATCAGCATGGAGTTGCCACTAAGGAATTTCACCTTAGTTATGAAAGAATGCACTAAAATAATATGTCAAATATTTGCTAATAATGAAACCTTTGCAAGGATTTGTAAATCAGACCTTATTCTTCTTAAATCAATCAATCACAATGCACCTAAAGTGTATGAACTACTAGGAAAAGGAAAAAGGACAGACAAAAACTTGAAACCCTTATTTAAAACTTGCAGATTTGAAGCATACAAATGATATTTTAATAATGTAGCAGCTCAAATACCTGAATACAAAAATGATAAAACTCTTCAAACACTTCAAAAACACCAAGAAATTATAAGAAGTCCCTGGAAACCATGCCAGAAGGTGTTGGTACCCAATTTTTGTCTCCTTTTCAGTCTGAGCAGCATCTAAGATATGACATGAAGCTTGAAGTAAGATAGATCATGATGTGTGTCATTTTTTAGCCAGGGAGGTGATCTAACTGGCACTTAGATTTTTGGACAGATGGATAGCACTTTGAAAGGATTTGATCTGACCGTCACTATTTTAGGTTGAGTCTTTAAACTAAGGTAAGAGAACCTATATTGTAACCCACAAATGGTGAAGGAGATGAACATATCCCTCAATTTATCCAAATAGTATGAAAAGGCCTTGGGAAAATATGATCAACACTCCAAATCTGAATTTCACAAGTTGTCACTCACAGATCATGGAGATATTTTCAATCAAAGGAAAGGTTTACTAAAGACATTGTATGATCCTGATTTTATTTGTGCATTTTTGTAAATGGATTGTATTCTTCTATTGAAACACAATGTAATGCAGGGGTAGTATGGGGTAGGATGGGTTGTTTAGAATGATTTTTTGGTGGAGTATTGATGAGACAAACTGGGATATATCATATCTTTGACAACCTCTATAATACTTGAAACATTTATCAGATAAAATTCTTCAAATAATCAAGACATTATTTCAGCCAGAAGAGGCATAAATGGAAGCCCAAGAAACACTCTTCACACAATATTTGAGAATTCACCAAAAAAGCTTGAAGAAAATAACTCAATTAAACACAAAAATTAATGATCAAGCCACGCCTAAGGCACCCCCAAAGGCTTTCAGGAAATCTCTGCAGTCAAGGAAGGTAAAGTGATTTTAAATTTGTTTATCTCTTTATTAGATGAAGGCTCTTCTGAACATGAGATTACAAATTCCACTAAACTATCAACAAGAAATGGAGATTCTATGTGATTTCTAAATAATTTCAATGCAATATTTACAACAAGAAGAATGGAAACTATTTGCAGACATTTAAAAATGATAACAGACATAATATTGCCAAGAAAAAAAAAGATTAACTCAAAAGCTTATTAGATTCATTAGCAGGGGAGAGTTTCACGAACAATCTCAGAGCTATGTGATGGCTATACACTTGTAACCAACTCACATACTTGAAGATCCAACACAGAATAAATTATTCCCGTTCTTTGGTGGTTTTTTCAGAAAAATGAGCTTTCTCTTAGAATTTTCTCATGATTTTCAACATCCCCCCCGTTTTATAATTTCTCCAAAATGCATCATATACCTCATGCCACATTGGATCCTTCTTTCCCAAGAAAAGAATATGCCATGGGATCAAGTTGGTTAAAAAACAATCATCATGATTAAATGAAAATGGCATCAAACAAAAAAAACATTCACAGGATGTCAAGTTTTCCCGAAAATATTAAATCATTATGAATATTTGTATCATTATCCATCCTGGAGGCATGTTTTTTATCATTGAGGCATGTAAACACCTTATACTTATCTTTTTTACCTTTTTACCTTTTCAAATTACCTCTGCAACTTTTGATTTTTCCATTTCACGTTTTGCTCAGGATGGGGCAAAAAATTACTTCAAAAACATCTCAAATCAAAGAATTAAGCCATGAAAGTGATGCCAATAATACTTGAAGGCCAAAACAACACAAAATCACTATAAATTTCATGAATTTTGATCCCAAAATCGTGATTCCAAGCTTCCTCGAGCTCCCATGCTAGTCAAAACAAATGGATGTACAACAACTATCGATCTTATCCATCATTTAATCATGGCCCTCCACGTGGAAGATGCAGACTTAGAAATAAGCTTGAGTTACCTTTTTAATTATTTGGATAAGGTTGGACACATGGCGAAAAATGATTGGAAATCAATTTGGGCCTACTTTTTGTCCTTTTGACATTTTTGAAAAAATGAAAAAATTTGACTTTTTCCCCTGCCCCTCTACTTTTGAATTTTGTACCTGACACATGGCACATGATGAGTCCAATTGGGATCATGCTTCAATTCTATGCATTTTCACCTTTTTTGAGTTTTTTGGAAATTTTTTACTTTTGGCCCCGTGGGTTTGGAAAATCTGCTGGCCCAATTCTCATTTTAACTTCCTTTTTTGCTAAGCAAAAAAATTAAATTTTCCTTCTCTCGGGCCGCCTATCCACTTTGCCTTCGCCACATGTCTCCTTGTGATTCATCGCGGGCCTGCGCTCCAAATTTTGATTCTGAGCCCTTTTTGTAAAAGGAAAAAATTCCCTCTTGCCTCCATCGGCCCGCCGACCCACCTTGTCTACTCTACCGGCCATGTGTTATTCAATGATTCGCTAGCAGGGCCATGCTCCAAGATTTTACTTTAATATTTTTTGCTTCCAAAGGCAAAAAACCTCTGCCATCTGCATCCCCTCTGCGCCTGCCGTACTGCCACGTGTCCTCCTCTTATTGGAGTGGGGATGAAACAAATTTTGAAGCTTTATAAAATTAGAGCCAAAAAACTCTAAGTCCTCCCTCGGGTTGTTCCTCCCTCTGACCTTTTATTGACATGTGTCCACTCCCGATTAGCTGTGGGGTTTAAGGCCAATTTCTGAATTTTAAAAATTGTGCAAAGTAAAGTCAAAATCTCTAAGGAGATCTAACCACCTGCCATCCCCCTACCAATCAGAACATGCCACATAGGAAAAGTTGGAAAAAATGGGTCCTTGGGCCCGAAAATGCCCCATTGTTTGAAAATGCAAAAAACGAAAAGTTACAACACTTCCCTGCTTTTACTCACCCATTTAGAAGCCACCAACTCACTAATACCTTATGAGGATGAATTTGACAAGAAAATGATGCTTTTCTGACCATGAAAACATAAAAATTTCTAGGGATGCCCGAGAATTCAATTTTTTTACCAAGGATGGAAGATTTTTCGGTTTTGAGTCAACTGAAGCATGATTTCTGAACATTTTCAACCTTGGGATAGGATTTTCAATTGTACACAAGTATGATTTGATTAATTTTTATTTTTCCATGATCAAGCAAAGGGAAAAACAACATAGCCCGCAAAATTGGAAAAACTAGGGCACAAAAAAGGGAAGACTTAGATTATTCTTTCAAATTAGGGTAAAACAAGAAGTTTGTGAGAATTTTAAAGAATTCAACTAGAGGGGAAGAATTTGAAACCATAAATTCAACGGGTAAATTTTTTTTTTAGCAGATACAAATTTGAAAATTTAGGGCAACATGGTGCAAGCTCAAAAATGGCACCAACAACCTCAAGCTACGAAATATTACTTAGCTTTCCATTTCCAGTTTACATTCTGTAACAACACAACTGAGTATGAATCCTTAGTTCATGGATTACATTGGGAAAGAAAGAAAGGAACCAAGAATTTGTAAGTTTTTGGAGACAACAATTTAATTGTGAATGAAGTCAGTGGAAAATTCCCGCCAAGAATTATCTGTTAAAAAACTACAAGAATCAGGTATGGGATCTCATTGAATATTTTGAATCTTGTAGCATCAACTCCATCCCAAGAGAGAAGAATGAAGTAGCAGATAGATTGACAGCAATCGGGGCAACATTTATGTTGAAGAAATTATCCAGAGTGAGAAATATCAGCCCCATATTAAAGTGGTTATAAGACCAGATGTTCTAGAAAACAACATAAGGTGGTAAGTCTTGAAGAATGATAAAAAAATTGTCAGTTTTCTACAAGAAGAAGTTGAGTTCTCTATCAAAAACCAAGACAAGTTTGAACAATAGTATGGTGACCAAGTGGTGCAGCTGAGAACTAACAAATTGCCAAAAGGTCTTGTAACTTTGGAGTCAATATTTAACCCAAATGATTAATTCCGGAAGGAGAAGGAAAATATTCAAGTAAAGGGTCAAGATTTGGAGCCTATTTCCATAGATGAAGGAAACATGTTTAAAATTGGCAAGGTAAGTACCCAACAAGAAAAATTTGAGTTCATTAAACTTTGTCAAGAATTCCCAGATGTCTTTTCTTGGACTTACAAAGTTTTGAGAGGTTTCAACCCAAGGTTTACACAACACACTATCGAGTTGGATCTAAGATCTAAACTTATCAGACATAAGAAAAGGGAGGTAAATCCCAACATTGAACCTCTCATGAAGAATATTTGAACAAGCTGATTGAAGCTAGCATCATCTTCCCTATCAAACATTCAAGTTGGGTTGCAAAATTGGTGCCAGTGAGGAAAAGAGATTGAGAAATCAGATTGTGTGTGGAATTTCATGATCTAAACAGAGCATCAGTCAAGGATCATTATCCACTTCCATCAATGGAACAAATCTTGTAGGTTGTAGCTAGCTCTGAAAGGTTTTCATTGCTAGATAGATACTCAGGCTATAATCAGATAATGGTGAAAGAGGTAGATAATTACAAGACAACCTTCACCACGAAATGGGGCACAAACACTTACAATAAGATGCCATTTGGATTGTCCAATGCCAGAGTAGAATTTCAACGAGTTATGGATATGGCATTCTAAGGCTTGATTAACAAGATAGTGCTGGTATATTTGGATGATATCATTATCTTCTCAAAGAATGCAGTAGACCAATTCTTTCACCTCAAGCTGGTATTTCAAAGCTGCAAAAGATTCAGAGTGTCATTGAATCCAAAGAAGTTTTTATTTTTGGCACATGAGGGAAAGTTTTTGGGTCACATGGTCTCAAGAGAAGGGTTAACAATTGAACCTAAAAGAGTTGAATCCATTAGAACACTTCCACTGCTGCATCACAAAAAATCGCTCCAAAGCTTTTTAGGAAGGATACAATTTATCCACATATTTTTCCCTGATTTTGCCACTCTTTTAAAGCCTTTAATGATGATGCTAAAGAAGACTCTTGCATTCAAATGGACAGCAGAAGGAAAAGAAGTTTTTGAGGCTGTTAAGCTTGCAATATCACAGGCCCCAACTCTTATTAACCCAGACTTTTCAAAGGAATTCATGTTGTATTATTTTGGAGGGTTAGACACAATTCCAACTATCTTGGTTTAGCCTAACAATAAAGGTTTAGAACATCCCATAGCCTTCTTCAGTCTGAGCTTGGAAGATTACAAAGTAAAATTTTCTTTCGTTGAAAAGCATGTCCTTACTTTCATTAGGAGCTTGAAGAAGTTCATACACTTGGTCTCAAACAATAAGATTCAACTGCTAGTGTCTCATGACAGTGTCAAGGAATTTCTCCTAAATAAGGACTTGAATGAGAAGAGAGAAGGTTGGATCAATCGTGTAATGGAGTGTGATACTGAAATAAAATTGACCGAGATGGTTCATGGAAAATTATTGTGTGAGAAGCTCACTTCCAAGAAACAAACCGAGTCAGCGGATGAAGAAGAGGTTGTCCTATTAAAACAAAATGAGGTAGAGAATCTAGTTAACGATGCACCCATTCCATATTGGACTCAAAATTTGGTGCATTATCTCTAAATAGGTTCGCGCCCTCAAGAAATAAGAAGAGTAAAAGAAGTTACTTTTGATTACAAGCCATTCTGTATACACTTTTTGATGGCATTTTGTTCAAAAGGGACATCAATGAAATCCTATTAAGGTGCATTGGGATAGTCCAAATTGAGAAGGTGTTACATGAGTTCCACGATAGAGAAGATGGAGGCCACTTATCTCGACGGATAAAAATGATCAAAATTATGAGGGCTGGCTACTATTGGCCTACGATGTTTAGGGATTGCTACTCGTGGATCAAGAAATGCAAGAAGTGCACATTCCTAATAGGGAAAGGAAGATTAATAGCCTTACTCCTTCATCTAATTTCAGAGGATCAACCATTCATGCAATGGGGATTAGACTTCATTGGAGTAGTCAACCCAAATTCAATCCAAGGCCATAAGTGGATACTCATAGCAACTAACTATTTCACCAAGTGGACTTAAGTGGTGGCACTCAAGGAGGAAAAATAATCCAACATGTTGGTGCTCAAATTAGTCTTGCCCTGTTTATCATTGAAATTCCTCAGTTTTTGGCCTTTGTCATTGTTTTCTATCTCCCCGTATTGGCACTTGAAGACTCTCTCCTCCATTTGGTTTCCATGATCAGTCCCTTCCTTTATCGAGGATTACTTAAAATTCTAGAATTTATTTTTTGTTCCTCGGTCCATCTAAAAGAGTCTGTAACTTGGGCGTAAAATTCAGGTTTTTCCTTTCCTTCCATTTTCCATAGTCATGTTTTGTTGTCCCTATAATTTTTGTCCCAAATACATGTGGAAACATGATTGGATGTATCTCAGAGGATCATATTTGATCCTTATAACATTTCCAATTTCTTTGTACTTGAAGAAAGATTCATTTTCGGGCTCAAATGGTGATTTTCATGCATTTTACGGTTTTACGGGTGTCTTTTCCTGGTCAAATTTACATCTCAGTATCATTAGAAATGTGGTCCTTTTTGGTTGGATGCAGCTAGGGGGGGCACATTAAAAACTCTAAGGCTCACTTAAACCAAAAAAATTTCCACGTGGAGGAACAATGCTCATTTGAAAATTCACCTTTTGGTTTGACCTTGGAGTTGTGTCGGGAGGACACGTGGAGGTTTCTGCTACCTTGCCTAGACTTAGATAATTTTTTCATGTGGCCGGTATAGTTTTAGCAGACCATTGACACGTGGAGGGTAGGCTTCTCATTTGAGGATCCAGCCTCAGGGTCCCACCTTAACAATTATGATAGTGAGACATGTGGAGGCTTCCGCCGGCTCCGCTCTATACTTAAACATTTCAAAGAAATTTTGAAAGGCCTGGGACACGTGGAGGGACCACACCTATTTGGGGACCAACCCCTAAGTTTTATTTTGAGAGAAGTGCACTAGGAGGACACTTAGAGGCTTTTACTCACTCTACCCTTTGCTTGGATTTTTGAACGGCTAAATGAAAACTGTCGCAAACCCTAGACACATGGTACCTTCCGCTGAACCTTCAACTTTTTTAACAGACTTTTCTGGACTGAGACACGTGTTGAGCCCGCATTTGTTTGGGGTCTCTACTTTTAGGGACCATCTCAAAATGTACCATTGACACACGTGGAGGCTTCCGCTGGCTCCTTTTTCCACTAAGACTTTTTCGAAGGGCCAAAAGTTGCATTTTTCTTACACCCTAGGGCACGTGGAAGGCTCACGTGCTTGTTTAGAAACTTACCTCTATACTTCTCCTTTGCAATTATGCCATGGAAACTTGTGGATAGTTATAAAATAAATTGGAGAAGGGAAAGAATCAATGGTTGTTGTGTATTGCCTCTATTTTTCTACCATTTTTAGCTCCAAGACTCCTAGAGATGTGCAAATACACAATATTTTTCATCACTTGTTTGATGAAATTCCTTGTCGTCTCTATTTGTAAAGTTGCCATTGAATGGATTTGGAACTTAAATTTGTGATTCCAAGGATTTTTAAGGTTGATATTTTTCCCAAAATTGGCATTGCTTAGGCACTTGCAAAAGTGGGAATTACCAGAGGAAGTTGGATGCGGGAAAGAGTTACAGAGGAAAGAAAGGGAAAATTGATGAAATGATGAAAGTTACAGGTGTAAAAGATGAAAAAGGTGTTTCCTCGAGAGTGAAAAAGGTATTACCTGTCAAATCCAGCTATGTAGAGCCTCCAAAAAATGATTAAAAAGGGGATTTCTCACATGACAGAATTAGAATGATTAGAAGGATCGGTAAAAATTTTGTGGCATGACATCCTAGTCATTAGTCGAGGGCCCAAGAAATGTGATTAGTTCACAATTGGTCCATCTGGTAGATTTCGGATGCTGAATTTGTTAAATGTCACTTTCTGAGGCAAATTGGTAACAAGAAAATGTCCCTCGAATATTCTCTCTCTTTTGGGGGGAAAATTTAGTGAGTAAAATGTATAAATGCAATGAGAATACTCTTGCAAATGGTCAAATGTGGGTTGAATTCTTAAGAGAAAATTTGAGAAAATCCATCTTCTTGAGAGAACAACCTTGAGATAACCTATTAATTTCTTCTATGTTATATTTTCTATCATGTCAAGTTGGTTGAAGATGTACAACCATTGACGAGCACTAAGATTTCTTTGGAAGCTTTCCCCTGCTGAAGAATCTAAGAAATTTTGAAATTAATTTGTGTTAAATCTCTAGGAATTTGTGTTTTCTTTATTCAGAATGTATACAAATGGTTTCTTTTATTGTTATTACAATATTACATTGAAATATTTGTGAAACCACGTAGGATCTCATCCCTGTGATAATTTAGTGGCATTTGTAATTTCATCTCAAGAAGATCCTTCATCATGTGATGAGATAAATAAATTTAAAATCACTCCACTGTCATTTGTTGATAAAGGTTGTCTATAATTCTTTCGGTGTACCTTAGGCATGATTGATCAGAGATTTTGGTGTTTCAATTCGAGTCTCTTAACTCGATCCTTAGTACTAGATTCTCAAATTTTGTGTGAAAATGTAATGATCTAGGCCTCCATTGAAGAACACCTTCTGGTTGAAGGAACATCTTAACTACTCTGAAGCTTTCTGTTATTGATTTGTCCATTACTGTGAAGTTTCTAAGTAGATCTGGTATAATCAACTTTATCCTACTTAATCTCCCACCAAAATCATTCAAAAACTATGAATCCATCCTTAAACTACCCCTGTTTGCCCTGTGTATATCAACAAAGGAACAAATATCTACTTTACTAAAATATGCATAGAACAAGCAGGATTTATTAATGTCTTTAGTAGCCTTAGCCTTGTGTTAAAAGTATCTCCATCTGTTTAGAAGTGACAACTCTTAAAAGTTGAATTATGGAGTATTGACCATATTTTCCCAAGGTTTTCTTCATAAAATTTGTGTAAAAGATAAGATTATATCCATCTCCTTCATCAAATAGAGGCTATACTATGGGTCCTCTCACCCTAGTCAAAAAGGCATGGCCTAAAGTCGCGAGGATAGGTCAAATCATCTTGAAGGTACTATCCATCTCTCAACAAATCTGAGTAACAAATGGCCAGTGAAATCAGATTTGCGTCCAATCCCTAGCAATTTGTGTCTGCTTTGTTTCAGAATGGCTGTACACACTTTATGATCATATCCTATCGTAATATTAGCATCCATTTTTTTGTGAAATCACATCTGTGTTATCTGCATCGCCTATGACAGTTTAATGGTAGAACAAATTTGGATATCAAGAATACCCTTCATCTTGGATGAGAAAAACAAATTTAAAATCACTCCACTGTCATTTGTTGATAAAGATTGTCTATAAGTCTGTAGGGTGTACCTTATTCATGATTGATAAGAGATTTTGGTGTTTAATTGATTCATTTAAATTGGAGCCTTTGGTCTTATATTCTCGAAGATTGTGTGAAACCTTGCTAATCTAGGACCTCCATTGAAGCACACCTTCTAGTTGAAGGAACATCTTAATTATTGTGAAGCTTTTTGTTGTTGAGTTGTCCATTTTTGTGAATTTTCTTAGAATATCTGGTATAATCACACTGTATCCTACTTAATATCCCACCTGAAATCATTCAAAAATCATAAATGCTATCCTAAACTACCCATGTTAGTATCCCTGTATATCCACAAAGGAACAAAATCTATTTACTAAAATATGCAAAACAATACAGGATTTCTTAATGTCTTTAGTAACCTTAGCCTTGTGTTAAAAGTATCTCCATCATTCTAGAAGTGACAACTCTTAAGAGTTGAATTATGGAGTATTGACCATATTTTCCCAAGGTTTTCTTCATAGAAAATTTGTGTAAAAGAAGGATATATCCATCTCCTTCATCAAACAGAGGCTACACTATGGATCCTCTCACCCTAGTCAAAGAGGCATGGCCTAAAGTATTGAGGATAGGTCAAATCCTCTTGAAGGTGGTATCCATCTCTCCACAAATATGAGTGTAACAAATGGCCTGTTAGATCTCATCCCCATCTATAAAACGACACACACTAGGATCTATCTATCCTCTAAGTTCCATGTCCAATTTGTGTTATTGCTTGTCTATAAAAGGAGAATGAATTTTGGATACCAACACTCCTGGCACCACTGCCAGGGAACATTTGAAGTATTTTAACAAATGTTTACACGTACAGACCCTGGTCATGATTGTTGATAGATATTATTTATAAGTGCAAATAAATTGGGTGCAATACCATTAGGCGTGATTCAGATCTATAGATTTTGGTGTTTAAACTTGTGAGTTCTAAGTTTAATATTTCAAGCCTTTGTGCAGTATATTCTCACTAAGACTTATGTGAAACCATTGCTGAATCTGGGCCTCCATTGAAGATCACACCTTCTAGTCTTTGAAGGAACATCTTAATGATAGACATTCTGATAGCTTTCTTTCATTGAGTTGTCCATTTTTGCACAAGTTAAGCTCAAAATATTTGGTATAATACACTTTATGCTTGCTTAATATCCCATATAAATATCAGTGTCAAAAACCATGAATACATCCTAAACTACCCATGATTTGTCCCTGTATATCTGTACAAGATGGAAGGAAGAATCTATTTACTTCACCAAGGACCTTATGCAGAAGGTAATTTCAAGATTTAGGAAAGTATAATTTCTTTAGTAAGAAGAATTTGCCTTGCTGTTAGAAGTATCAAGCATCATTTTAGAAGTGACAACTCTTAATTAGTTGAAATTGATCAGCCTACGTATTGACCATATTGTAGTACTTTCTCAAGTGCTTTTGAATCAGGTAAAATCTTATGTTAAAAGAATTGATATATCCATCTCCTTCATCAAATAGAGGCTACACTATGGGTCCTAAAAATTCACCCTAGTCGAAAGTGCATTTTGCCTAACATGTAGCGAGGATAGGTCAAATCCTCTTGTAAGGTAGCTATCCATCTCTCTGCCAAATCTCAATGATAAATGGTGCCAGTTAGGCTTCTCTCTAACTCTCCCAGCTAAGGATAAATGACACACGACTTAGAAAAATGAAGTTGCTAGTCTATGTCTAAGATCCATGTCCAATTTGTGTCTATTGGCTGTGGGTCTTGAAAAGTGAGAATCATACTAAGGTTCATGGATACCAACACTCATGATGGCCGTAATAAATTTAAGGAATCACTCCACTGTCAGAACTTTGTTGATCCTAGATTGTCTGCGGGATAAGTCTGTAGGATGCCAAGACGCTTAGGACGTGGATTGATGAAATAGATTTTAGGAAGTTTAATTAATTCTTTTAAAGTCGAAGCCTTCATGTTATATGTGGTCTAGGACAGCCATTGTGATGAAACTGTGTTGATCGTGGGCCTCCATTAGAAGCACACTATTCTGGTTGCAAGGAACATCTTAATTGCGGGTGGAGTGAAGATTTCTGTTGTTGAGTTGTCCATTTTTGTTAAGTTTACTCACGAGATGCAAAAGGGTGATAATAGGCCACTTTAGGGGACAAGCTAGCTTAAATCTGGCCAATGCGGAAGAATCATGTCTAGGGAAAACCATGACATGCAGACCTAAACTACCCAGGTTTTCCCTGTATATCCACAGGAAGGAAGTCAAAATCTGACCTCCCGTACTTGAAACATGCCAGAACAATCAGGATTCTGAGCTTCGATGTCTTCAGTAACCTTAGCCTTTATGTTGAAATTATCTCCATCTTTTAGAAGGGTAGACATACTCTAAATAAGAGTTACATATTATCCCCAGTCAGTTAGTGCTCATATCCTTTCCCATGATAGAAAATGTTTTCCAGACCATAAAATAGCTTGTCGTACTCAGAAGGATATAACTCCATCTCCTTCATCAAATAGAGGTTACACTAAATGGGTCCTCTTGGAATTGTGGCTTTAAGAAGGCATGGCCTAAAAAACAAGTAATTGAGGATTTGATGAGTCAAATCCTCTTGGGGATGTTTCATAGAACGACAATCTCTCTTTTCAAAGTTGGGAGTGACAATTATGAGGCATAGTTAGATCTCATCCTCGGCTACAAAATGGCACACACTATGATATATCTGTCTCTAAGATCCATGTGTAATTTATGTTGCTGCTCGGCTTGAAAAGGAGAATAAATTTTGATACCAACACTCGTAGCGTCGTTGCCGGGGACTCTTTGAAGTGTTTTACAAATGCAGTACATAGCAAACCTCTGGTAATATCTCTTACATGATCTGAATGTGCTAAAGACCCTTGTTGAAGACATCATTATATGTTTAGATCCAAGAAACAATTCTTCAAAGTTGTGAGTTCTGAGTGCAATATTTCCATACTTATGATAGTTATTACACTATAATTTTGTGGATGCATCATTCCCCTACTATGTTTTCGTGAAAGAAGAGTAGATCCTTCTAAGCTTTGCATGACATCTGGTATTGTGTATATCGTATACTCTTGGATAGGATCTATTATCATAGTGCATTTATGTACAACATTCTAAGGTGAAAATGCATTTTCAGATTCTGGAGAACTCCGTGTATCACCCCTTCTAGTATTCACTTATAAATACTAGTGTCTTCACACATATGTCAAGACTACTCTCAGACCCCTCCTTTTCTAGTGTAATCATCTGCTTTAGCTGGACAGGAAGAAGATCATGCATTCTTCCTCCAGGGACCCTAGTAGAAGGTTGTTTAAAGATTGGGGAAAGTCTAATTTAGAAGGCATTAGAAGTACATTTTTGAAGGTAGTTTAGGAGAAAGATCAAGCATTCTCTGAAAAGAGTCTATCTCCATTGGTGAAGTCTGATCAGCGTGTGATTGATAGTATTTTAAGTTACTTCCAATCACACCGTGAGCTTCTGAAGTACAGGTAGTCTCTTTGTAGAAACATGAAGGGTGCTGTGATCTGTTGAGAATAGGTCCTTCATTTTTTATTTAAAATATTTTCTTCTCAATATGCCCTGGTATTTTCCATAATCTAATAGAGTTTTCCAAGAAACAGAGGCTTTAGAGGGTAATCATTCTAAAAATTGCATCTATGTACCACACAGACCCGTCACTCCTCATCATTTTGTTTCTCCTATAAGATCACCTCCTCAAAAAAATATGGCTCAACATCCATCCAAGACCTCCATTTTTTTTTAATAATTTTGGTCCCATCAATTTTAGAGGTATGGCTGGCTATCCAAATGTTGTGCCACAAGATGTAAGAAATAGATTACCCAAGTTTCAAGGAAATAATGCAATCACCTGGTGATCATCACTGTGAAGACTCTTTGTCAATATGATGGAGGAATTTGAAATAGAATTTGAGGATGTTTACATTAAATTGTTTTTCCATAATTTAGAATAAGATGCAAGGGACTAGTATAAATATTTTCCTAGATAATTCCATTTAACTCTTGGATAAAGATATGAAGAATGCTTTTAGAATGCAGTATGGTGATAAAACAGACCCTAAATTTCTTTTATCAGAGTTTGAAAATATAAAAAAGAATCGTAACGAATCATTGCATGATTTTAACAAAATATTTAACAAAACATTTAGGAGACTACCTGTTAATTTAAGGCCATGTGATGAATCATGTCTGATAAAGTATTTAGATGCATTTCATAAGAAAGTTGTTTACTGTTTGAGGGATAAGAACCCTAGGAACTTTGAGGAAGGATTTTACCATGGATCTGCAAATTGAGAACAACATTAAAGAAGTTGGAAAACCTCTTAAGATGGATGGTGTTAAACTGATCAACCCTGAGAATCCTCAATCAAGTAAGGCTATGGATCTTGAGAAATTTGTAAATGCTTTGGTCAGGGATGTCAAAGAAATTTCTTACAAGCTAGACTAGGGATAGAGAAGGGAATTGGACAAGGTTCTCAAGGTCAGTATAGGCAACACAGGATAAGACATATTTATAAATCATCCTAGAAATTATCAGAGGTATCTGATGATAGAGGTAAAAGTACCTATGGGAGCTAGACATCCCCAAGCTAGGGAAAATAGAGTAGTGCCTGATCCAAGAAATGCCAAAGTTATTGTTGTTGAAGAGACAAATGAACATTTATTGGTGTGATAAATGTTTCTTGCCCCACCTACCATGTGAAGTAGATCAGCAAGTTGAAGAAGCTAATGATGATGATAGCATTGGTGATGATGCATGCATGGTGGACTACTCTGACAAGCTCTTACATCAAGAATAAAATTCAACTGAAGTAATAAGTGCAAGAACTACTGCAAGTTTTTGGGATTGCATCTCAATGCAGGTACCTCTTCTTCCTCCCTCTCATGCTTTATGAAATAGATATGGTACAAGCATTTTTAACTTCCTAATAATGATTTTGACTACCGAAGAGATCTAATGATTAAGAATTATGATGGAGGAATCCCATTAGAAGATGATAGACATACTATGCTAATGAATGTTGTTGTTGCCCAAGAAAAAAAATATAACACAAGAAGTAAAGTTGTCAAAGGGGCAGGGCCTCAAGCCAAACCAAAGACCCTAGTTCTCACCAATGTCCCAAAATAAACTCCAAATGAAAGATGCATCTAGAAAAGGCCGTATTGTCTCAAGTAGAACTGGTGTTCCCACTACATGCCCAAAATGCTGAAAAATCTTGTGCCATCTCGATGAGTTTGTAAACCTATTTCTCCAAATGCTGATTTTGCCTAAATACATTCCCTGTGACATTGCCCAAGTCTTGAGTCAGATCAAGATTTTTGTCTCAATTATGGAACTACTTAGGATTCCTGAGCACAAGAAGAGGGCTTTTAAGTATTTTTGATTGGAAGAAGATAGGAGTGACCCAAAGGTCCGAAATATAAATAATGTAAACACTCCTCCTCCAACCATTACAGACCTAGAAAAACCACCAGCATTAGAGGAGATAGGTGAACCACCTGAAGTTTACTTGGGAACATATTTGGTTGATTGTCAATTAAATGTTGATCCATTTTTTACAACACTGATTTTTAAGGACATACTGTTGCACAACTGGCATGTTTGATTCTAGAGAATCATGTAATGTTATGCCTCTAGAAGTCATGAATGAATTGAAAATTAAAGTGACAACCAACTTATGACAAGTGTACTAAAATGGATTCTAGAGAATTTTTCAGTTGTAGGGTGTGTAAATGGGTTTGGTGGTACAACTTGTTTGAACTTGACATCCAGTGCATAAGAACCTGAATACTTGATGTTGTACATTATTGATTTCCCTACCAAATGGGGCATGCTATTATCAATTAAAGTGGGCTAGATAAGTATTGGTGTAAGTGTTCATATGGATATGTATTTGTCCACCATTCCAATTGAAGGCAACCTTGTAAAGTTGTATGGAGAGAAGTTTTGATGTTGCACCTAATTGAAGATCCCAATAATGACTTCTCTATGAAGTGTTCTCATACGTTAGATGTATATGCAGATAAATTTGTTGGGTTTGCTAATGGAAAATAGCATAATATTACATCAATGTAAATGTCTTGAACAAGTAGGTTTACTTTGGACCTTGTTATTTGATGGAGCCTATTCCAAGTTTTGAAATGGTGCTGGCATTGTTCTTTATTTCCCTAGACCATGAAGAGTTTGCGCATTTTTCTTTCAAACTCAACTTTGAATGCACTAACAACATTGTTGGATATTTCATAGAATTGTTATTAGGAAAAATGAGAATTGAATGGAAATATGGTATAAAGGATATCATTGTCAAAGGGGATTCTAGAATTGATTGAACAAGCAAATTAGAAAACTGTATGCTACTAAAAATCAGAGAATGAAACAATATGAATATGTTGTGCAGTCTCTGATCATTTGAATCTCACTAATGATTGGTCCTCATCATAATATTGTGCACTCCATGATGCATGAAAATTTACCATGGTTGATTGCAGACATGATAGCAGAGCTAGGATCAAATATTTGGGAATTCCTACATAATAGTGTGTGCACCACTATTTTTTGGTATTCTTGAATAAGTGTTAAAGTGTTAGAGTTTGAACGGTTAAGTTTGGAGACTTCAAGAGCATTCTGCAGTCGCCTGTTATGACATTGTTGTGCCGTTGTTGTGTTGTCACTGTTAATATGTTGTTAATTGTTTGTTAACGTCATGACAGTTTTTCCATTCGTGGGAAGTTAAAAGGTCGTGACTTTCAAAATTATAGGGTCAGCTTTAGGACTTCTTAAAAGGATTGTAATCCTATAAATAGAGGTTTTAGGGTATCTTGAAAATATCTTGAGTGTTCAAGAGGTGATCAAGAGTGATCAAGGTTAAGCAATTGGGTGTCAATTTTGGTTTAGATGTGGTTTAGCATCTTTGGAATTCTATTTTATGTTCATAACTGAGAGAAGATTGTGAGAGTTGTTTTACTCTTGTTGATAATAAAATCTGAGAAAGTTCTTGGTAGATGTAGCCCACATTAGGTGAACCATGTTAAATCTTCTCTTGTCTTCTTTTTTGCATTATTTATTTATGCTATTATATTTCTGCAAAGATAATTCTACTATATAGTTTCCTATTGTTGGGGTTGGAGGAATTGTTTCTACATTTTTTTCTCTAATTCCTAACAATTTTTATCAGAGCTTTAGTGGTTTTTTGTTGAAGATGTAAATCACAAGGAAATTTTAGCTTAAGTGGGAGCTATGGTAGATGAGGGAAGATTGAGGGGTAAGAAGTTCAATGGGTAGAACTTTGGTTTGTGGAAGATGCAAATGGAGGATTACTTATATCAGAAAGACCTCTATGTTCCTTTGGTTGGAAAAGAAAAGAAACCTACAACCATGTCGGATGAGGATTGGGAGTTGCTGGATAGAAAGGCGCTTGGCGAAATTTTCTTATGCCTTGCATATTTGGTTGCTTTTAACATATCGCAGGAGAAGACCACGGAAGGTCTCATGAGTGTGTTGGGGAAGTTATATGAAAAATCCTCTGCTTCTAATAAAATATTTTTGATGAAACATTTATTTAATATGAATATTGTCTAAGAATGGTTCTTTTGCTGATCATTTGAATAAATTTAATATGGTTTTGAGTATGTTAAACTTAGTAAAAATTGAATTTGATGATGACTTCAGGGCTTTGTTGATTTTTTGCTCCTTTCCAAATAGCTGGGACAACTTGGTTATGGATGTAAGTAATCTAGTCTCTAATAATATAAATCTGAATTTTGAGGATGTATTAGGTGTGATCCTAAGAGAGAAAATGTGAAGGAAGAGCACCAAAGATTCTTCTACTTCTGGAAACACTTTTACAGTGGAGAGAAGATGGATACAAAACAACAAAGGGAAAGGTAACTGTGGGAATTTGAATGATCGCAGAAGGTCAAAGTCCAAGAGTAAGCTAGAATGTTGGCACTGTGGGAAGGTTGGTCATGCTAAGTAAGATTTTTTTGCTCTTCATGATAAGAAGAATAAGGAGGAAACTAAAGAGGTAAATTTGGCAGCAGGTGATGTTTGTCAGGATGCCTTAATTCTTTCTGTAGATAATATTGTTGAATCTTAGTTGTTAGATTCAGGGGCTTCTTTCCATGCCACCCCACATAGACATTGCTTTACTAATTTTGTTCAAGGTGATTTTAGACATGTATATCTTGGTGATTGATGAACCATGCAGCATAGTAGGGAAAGGTTGTGTTAAGGTAAAAATGTAGAATGGGAACACATTGCTACTTAAGGACATTAGGAATGTACCTAAGTTGAGGTGTATCTTGATATCAATGGGATAGATAGGTAGTGATGGCTATATGGTTAGTTTTGTAGTGCATTCTTAGAAGGTTACCAAGGGAGCTCTTGTAGTTGTAACAGGTAAGAAAACTGGTACTTTTTATTTAACTAGTGGTGTTGATTATTGCAATTTAGTTACTGTAAATGGAGATGTAACTTTGTGGCACCAAAGACTTGATCATATGATTCATAATGGCATGCAAATTATAAAGGACAGGTTTTCAATATTAAAGGAGTTAGATTTGGACATTTGTGAGGACTGTGTTTATGGGAAACAAAATCAAGTGAGATTCCTCAAGGTTGGCCCTACCAGGAAGGAGGGTAAGTAAGAGTTAGTGCATATAGATGTATGAGGGCCAGCTAAGGTAAAGTCTATTGGTGGTTCATGTTATTATGTCACTTTCATTGATGATGTAACTATAAAAGTTTGGGTATATTGCATTAGAAAGAAATGTGATTTGTTTGAAACTTTAAAAATATTGAAAGCCTTGGATGAGAATGAAACATGTCTCAAGTTGAAATGTCTTAGGTCGGATAATGGAGGGGAATATTATATTAATGAATTTATTGATTACTTTTCAGTAAATGGGATCCACAGGTAAATAATGGTTCCAAACACTCCACAAGAAAATGGAGTGTCAGAGGATGAACAGGACAATCATAAATTGTGCTACGTGTATGAGGTTACTGTTATCACCGAATCACAGCACCCCTGGATGTTGATCAGATTTCTAGTTTGATCACTCTAAGCATCCAGTGTGATTGGATAACATGGGTACTATCTCCAAGTTGTGGGACTTGCTACTTGAGATAGACCTCCAGAGAAAGCTGGTTCTTGCTCCTAAACTACCTGCCACAATCTACTCTAATGCAGGAGAAATTAGCTATTCTAACCTAAAATTCCAAGGGACCAGAGAGAGAGAATGCATAAAATGAAAGCCTAAACTAAAGCGGTGATACACCAGAAAAGGAGGATGTGAGAGTAATCTCCAAATGTGTGAAATACAGAGGCAAAGTGCACACTAGAAGAGGTGATGACAGTTCACCATAATCCAGCAAAATGCATTCACAGCAATATTCCAAGCACACACAATGATAATGAATTCCTGCAAGAACATAATAAATAGACACAATATACTTGTAGAAAGATTAAAGGTGCAAGAAGAATGCAAGAAAACACAGCAGGGGAAGATACATCCACAAACTTGTATTTTATTGCTTCCTGGTATGCACAATTCAGACTATTACAAGATAAGGGCCTAGCTCACCATGCAAGGAGTCCACTACAAGGGCCTGCAACAAATTGGCTTCACAAAGAAATTTTTACAGAGCTTTGTTACCCAAAAACTCTCCCCTTTTATAATGAGCCCAACACTCCAATTTATAGAAAAATGAGAAGGAAAAGAGAAGGGAAAAATGGAAATCCCGAAATCTGTCCTTCAACCACCTATAAGAGGCATTAAATTGAGTGGAATGGGTATAAATTACTTGCAAAAGGCTCCCCATACTGTCCCATGTGCTGCAGCAGAGAAGGAATGATGACCATGCCTCTTAATTGCACTCCCAGCTACCAAATAAAACACTGTTCTGAACCCGGCCACGTTTTCTTAAAAATATCGATCAATTTCTGATCAAATATGGAATTTCTTGATTTCTGTGTGTCGGTATCGGAACCACGATTCCAACGGTACCAATTTTGTGCGATTTCGTTGAGAAATGCAAAAGTTATGGCCTTCTGAGTGCGGGCAGCTGTTTTGGGCCTAGCAGGCGTTTTCTGTCATTTGACGGGAATGAGCATTGATTGACTGGAGCCGAATATGTTTCTTTTATTTAAATATATCTACCCTCATTAAAAATAAGAAATCCAGTTTTTGTGGCGTAGAGGACGTCGTGCTTGTTCCGGAAAGTCCAATTTTATAAAAATCGGAGCTCGGAGTCAAAAGTTATGGCCGTTTGAAGTTCCCGGACCAAACGTTGACTTTTCCTCCTGCGACACGTGTCATGATCTGATTGGTCCTTGGATCCTTCGGCTCCATTTGTCCCAAATGTCCCATTTGATTAGTGCTGTCTTGACTGATTTATGCCAATTCGGCCGGTTCATGCATTTTTGTTCCACTTGGCCCGCTTTGTTTTTGGACTGCCTTGACTGATTTCGGCCGGTTCGGCCAGTTCGCGTCCATCTGTCCCACTTGTCCCATTTTCCTTCAGACTGACTTGACCTTTTTCGCCCGGTTCGGCCGGTTCGTGCCTTTTCGGCCCAGATGTCCCAATCCTTTTTTGACTGCCTGTGCTTATTTCGGCCGGTTCGGCCGGTTCGGGTCTTTTTGTCCCAAACGTCCCGAGCACACAGCCAATTTTTCTTCCTCTTTTGGCCGGATCGGCTTTTCGCGCCCGCTGCGTACTTTTGTCCCATTTGTCCCTGCTGCGTTTTGGACTGTTTGTGCTTATTTCGGCCGAACCGGCCGGTTCGCGCCTTTTTGTCCCACACGTCCCGGAGGCGACCTTGAGCAGGACTTAGCCAATTTTCACGATTTTTCCTGGATCGACCTATTTTCCTTCTTGAACCTTTTTTTCACATTTTCTCAGAACTTACTCTCTTCCTCTTGGACAGGGGAGTTAGAAAAATATGAGGGGACCCTAGAAACATGACTTTTTTCCCTGAATCAATATAATTGCTTGCATGTTATCAAAATTACCTTGGGGGTGAATTTTGGATAACAGTTACATGTGGGGCTACCATTCATGTTTTGGGTAGATGCAGTAAGCATAGTTTTTTATTTGATTAACACAGGACCCTATATGGCTTTGGATGGAGGTATACCTGAGGAGGCTTGGTCTGGTAAGAAAATTGATTACTCATTTCTTAGAGCATTTGGATGTGAGGTATTTTTTCACATTGATAAAGATGATAGGACCAAGTTAGAGGCTAAATCTGAGAAATAGACCTTTGGTTGATATGGTGAAGTTAACTTTGGTTTCTATGTTTGGAGTGTTAAAGAAAAGAAAATACTTTGGTCTAGAGATATTTACTTTAATGAAAAAGTCATGTATAAAGATCAGTTGTAGGAATAGAAAAAGGAATCAAAGAAAGAATGCACAGTCTTAGAGGACATCATAGACAACAAGGTGTCCAATGGGCCAGTTCAGCTACAGAATGTTCTGGCATAGCCAGTTCAGGTACCTACTCATCAGGAACACCAACCTCTTGAGGTGAGAAGGTTTTCTATGGTAATAAGAGAACCTAAACAATTTACTCCATATTTGAATTATTTATTGCTCACTGACAATGGAGAGCCAGAGTGCTTTGAGGAAGTAGTACAGGTGGATGCTCAGAAGAAGTGGGAGCAGACCATGGATGAAGAGCATAAATCTCTTATGGAAAACTAGACTTGGGATTTGGTGGAGCTACCTAAGGGCAAGAAAGTATTATAGAACAAGTGGGTGTATAGAATGAAAGAGGAAGATGGAGGTAGGAAATGATACAAGGCCCGGTTAGTGTTAAAGGGATTTGTAAAGAAGAAAGGTATAGACTTTGATGAAAGTTTTTCTCGTGTTGTTAAAATGAATTCTATTAAGAGTGTTCTTGGTTTAGTTGCAGTAGATGACCTGCACTTACAGAAGTTGGATGTGAAGACTGCATTCCTTCATGGTGAGTTGGAGGAGGAATTGTACATGCAGCATCCACAGGGTTATGAGGTCAAAGGGAAGGAAAGGTTAGTGTGCAAATTGAATAAGATATTATATGGCTTGAAACAAGATCCATGGTAGTGGTTCAAGAAGTTTGACCATTTTATGCAGTAGTAGGTTACTCTAGGTGTCACTCAGACCATTGCGTGTACATCAAGAAGTTTCTTGATGGTAGTTATATTATTATGTGCCTGTATGTGGATGATATGATTATTGCATAGAAGAATATGTAAGAAATAAAGGTACTCAAGAATCATCTAGGTGACTCCTTTTCTATGAAGGATTTAGGGGCACCAAAACAACTCCTTGGTATGAGAATAACCATGAAGGAGAGGAAGATGGTGTTATCTCAAGAAGAGTACATAAAGAAGGTCTGGGAGAGGTTTAGTATGCAGGATGTTAAACCAGTTGGTACTCCTTTGGCAGGTCACTTTAAATTATCAAAGGAATAATGTCCCAATATTATGGAGGATAGAATCCAAATGTCCAGGGTACTGTACACATCTAGAGTTGGTAGCTTGATGTATGCTATGGTATGCACTAGGCCTGAAATTTCCCATCCATTGGGAGTAGTGAGAAATTTTATGAGTGATCCGGGTAGAGGGCACTAACAGGCAGCAAAGTGTGTCCTTTGGTATTTGAGAGGGACCATGGGAGTAGTATTATTTTTGGTGGATCAGACACTACATTACATGGCTATGTAGATTTGGACATGGCAGGAGATTTGGACAACATGAGGAGCATGATAGGTTATGTATTTACAGTTGGTTATAGAGAGGTGAGTTAGATTTTACGGTTACAAAAGGTTATGGCTTTGTCAACCACAGAGGCTGAGTTTATTACTGTCACAGAGGAAAGCAAGGAGATGATTTCACTACAACATTTTCTTGATGAGTTGGTTCATAAGCAAGAAGTTGGGAGACTACATAATCATAGTCAGAGCATAATTAATTTGGCAAAGAACTTTGCTTTCCACTCTAGGACGAAGCACATTCAGCTGAGATATCATTTCATCAAGGTAGCTTTGGAAGAAGATAAGTTGAAGCTGGAAAAGATTCATACTAGTAAAAATCCTATGGATATGATGACCAAGGTGGTCACAATGGAGAATTTTAAGTTGTGTTCAACTTTTATTGGCCTTCATGGTTGATAATGAAGGGTTAATAACTTTTCTCAATGGAAACAATCTCCAAGTGGGAGATTGTTGGGGTGTGGAGACTATTTTTTTGTCTTCTCAAATCAGTGTTAAAGTTTTGGAGTTTGAACGGTTAAGTTTGAAGACTTCAATAGAATTTTTCAGTTATCTTTTGTTCCGTTGATGTGTCGTCACTATTAATATGCCTTTAATTTTTTGTTAACGTTGCGACAGTTTTTCCAGCTGAGGGAAGTTGAAAGGTCATGACTTTCAAACTTCAAGGGTCGGCTTTAGGAATTCTTAAAAGGATTGTAATCCTATAAATAGAGGTGTTAGGGTATCTTGAAGATATCTTGAGTGTTCAAGAGGTCTTGAGTCTTAGTGATCAAGGTTAATCAATTGGGTGTCAATTATGCTTTAGATGTCATTTAGCATCTTTGGAATTTTTTTGTGAGTTCGTAACTGAGAGAAGACTATGAGAGTTGTTTTACTCTTTTTGATAATAAAATTTGAGCAAGTTCTTAGTGGACATATCCCACATTGGGTGAACCACGTTAAATCTTGTCTTGTCTTTTTTTGTGCACTATTTATTTATGTTGTTATATTTCTGCAAAGATAATTCTACTATATAGTTTCCTACTATTGTGGTGTGAGGAATTGTTTCTGCATTTTTGTTCTCTAATTCCTAACAGTATAGTGTCTCCATTTTGTGAGTATGATGTTGAATTACTAACAAGGCCATCTGTCCCTGATAATGTTAAAAATTAGCAAGTGTTTGATGATGATGCCCAGGTCAAATAGTTTGTGCAGAACCAAGGTGCATTTGATGACTAAAATATAGATTAGGAACCAATGGTGTGTGTTTCTGAAGGAAAGGAAACTTTATTTGGCAAAGACATCATCCAACTAAAGACAAGCATGATTCCCAAAGGTTTAGTTTCTCTTGAGTCAAACTTTGATAATGCTCATTGCATTATTAAAAGAAATATGTCTATTTCAAGAGATGTGGAAGAGCACGACATGGGAACAAAGGAAAAGCCATGTAAAATCTGGTTAGGAAGTAATCTCAGCAAGGAAAAGAAGCAGTCCTATATTTAATTGCTGAAGAAATATCAAGAATGCCTAGCTTGGTATTACTCTAAGTTGAAGGCATACATGGAATATTTGTTCCAACACGAGATTCCTCTTGAATCTAAAGCTAATCCTTTCAAGAAAAAAATAGTGGCCCATCAATCCATTTGTTTCTTTGAAGATGAAAGAAGAATTGAAGAAGTTGAGGGATGAAGGGATCATTCAACCCACAAGGTATCCATCTTGGGTTGCAAACCTAGTTCCTGTTAGGAAAAATAATGGTGACTCAAGGCTATATGTAGACTTTAGGAACTTGAATAAATCATCACTAAAAGATAATTACCCTCTTCCAAACATAGATAATATGCTACAATTGGTAACTGGTTATTAATTGTTATCTACTCTAGATGGTTTCTCTGGCTATACTCAAGTTTTTGTGAAGGAGTCAAAAAGAATAAAGACTACCTTTACTACTCCTTGGGGAACTTATTTCTATCTCAGGATGCCTTTTGGCTTAATGAATTTAATGAATTTTGGAGCAACTTTGTAAAGAGAAATGGATGTAGCATTTTTTGGTTATATCAATGATTTCAATGTTGTTTATCAAGATGATGTAACTATGTTTTCCAGAAATAGAAATGATCACTTGCAAAACTTGGAGAGAATGTTGATAAGGTGTAGAGAGTATGGCATATCATTGAATCCTAAGAAGTGCCACTTTGGAGTGTAAAAGGTAAAGTTTCTTGGTCACATTGTATCGAAAGAAGGGGTCATGATAGATCTAGATACAGTGAAAGCTATCAGCAAGGTTTCAATTCCAATAACTAAGAAGGGAATTCAATCCTTCTTTGGAAAAATAAACTTTATCAGAAGATTTGTGTCTAACTTTTCTAAGCTGACCATCCCCATTACTAGTATGTTTAAGAAGGACAAGGTTATCAAATGGGGAGAAGTTTCCATTCAAGCTTTTAATGGGATCAAAGAAGCACTAAAGCATGCCCCTATTTTGGTAGCCCCAAATTACAAGAAGCCTTTTCAAGTGTTTTCTTTTACATTCGAAATCATCATTGCATGTATTTTGTTACAAAAGGTTGATGAAGTGGCTGAGAGACCAATTGCATTTTTTAGTAAGATGTTTCATGGAGCTGAGTTGAAGTACACCATCATGGAGAAGTAAGCATTTTCCTTGGTGAAAGAAACAAAGATTTTCAGACCCTACATCTTGAGCTCTAAAGTTGTTGCTTATGTTCCCCACACCATGGTGAAAGACATATTATCAGAGATGGAGGTCTCAAGAAAAAGATGCAGATGGGTGAACAAGTTGCAGGAGTATGACATAGATATCCAAACCACAATATTGGAAAGAGGTTTGGGCCTAGATAACCTTATGGCTGAGAGAAACTTGAGGTGAATGAAGTAGAATGAGAAAGGGTGGATGTCCTTGAAAATTTGGTAAGTTCTAAATGGTACAAAGATATAATATTTTATCTCAGACATCTATGTTGCCCTGAATATTTGGGTAAAAGTCAGAAAAGAGCTCTTAAGTTATTCTCTCAAAAGTATTTCATTAATGATTTTGGGTTAGCTTGCAAGAACCCTAAGGGAATGCTCTTAAGATGCATTACTGAAGAAGAGGTCCCCAAAATAATTGTTGATCTCCATGGAGGAGTTTGTGGGAGATGATTTTTTGGAAGAGTTACAACACATTAAATCTTGAGGGTTGGTTATTGGTGAGCACCTCTCTTCAACGATACAACTCTATTGGTTAGCAAATGTGATAGTGTTAGCATTTTACTAGAAGAATGATAGCTTTAGGCTCCCTTCCTTTATAACCTCTATCAGTTAAAGCCCCATTTAGATAATGGGGAATGGATTTCATTGGGAAAATTTTTTATACTTCCATTGCTGGTCATAAATGGATTCTTATAGCCACTGATTATTTCACTAAGTGGGTGGAAGCAGTCCCCACTAAGAAGGAAACACACCAAATTATCATGGACTTCATGCTGAATCAAATCATATGTAGATTTGGAGTGCCAGCTAAAATTGTTGTTGATAATGCCATGAGTTTTAGAGCCAAACCTTTTTTGGCATTGTGTAAAGAGCATGGAATCAATTTGACATATTATTCTAACTACAATCCTCAAGGAAATGGACAGGCTGAGTCCAGTAATAAAAACTTGTTGAAGATTGTGAGAAGAACCTTAGAGCTAAACAAAAGGAAGTCGGGTGAGCAACTAAAGTTTTTTGTTTGGGATGACAGAATCACTGTCAAAAGATGTACTGGTAAGAGCCCATTTGAGTTTGTATATGGAACTCAAGATTTGTTGCCCCTTCATTTGCAATTGTCTTCATTTTAGTTTGTTCAAAAAATTGAAGATCAATAAGTTGGTCCATATGATGCTCGTATCAATCAGATTATTGAGTTGGATGAAGAAATAAGGGAATCCCATTCGCAGCATGTGAAGTTCAAAGAAAATTTGAAGAATTTATTTGATAAGAAGGTGGCTCCAAGAGCTTTCAGCATTTAGGATTTGGTGCTATTATGGGATAACACACATGAAGATAAGGAAAAGCATGATAAATTTGATGCCTTGTGGATGGGCCCTTATTTCATTGATATTTGAATTGGTGAAAATACCTTCTTCCTAAAAGACTTAGACGGGGAACTACTTACATTTCCTATTAATGGAAGGCATTTCAAACATTTCTTTGATTGATTTCTCATAATCAAGGTATAATCCATTTGCATAGTGTTTAGTTCTTTGTTCTCATTCTTATTTTGTGTTTTTGGTCTTTTTGGTCCTTGGTGACCTAATTTTTTTGGTGTCTCGATTCATTTTTTGGAGGATGGTTATGGTTTTTATGCTCTGTAAGCTTATTCTGTGAATCCATTTCCCAATGGTCTATTTTTGGAACTTTGTCTGCTATTGGTTCTTGTAGCACTCATAAGGAGTGCCCATCCCTAAGTCGGAGCCGATGTTGGTGCTCAAATTAGTCTCACCCCATTTTTAATTGAAATTCCTTAGTTTGTGGCCTCTGTCATTATTTTCTATCTCCCCGTATTGGTGCTTGAAGACTCTATCATCCATTTGGTTTCCATGATCAATCCCTTCCTTGGTCGAGGATCACTTAAAAATCCAAAAATTGTTTTTAGTTCCTCTGTCCATATGAAAGAGTCCATAACTTGGGCGTAAATCTCATGTTTTTCCTTTCCTTCCATTTTCCACAGTCACATTTTGTTGTCACTGTCATTTTTTTTCCCAAATACCTCTATAAAAATGAATGGATGTAGCTTAGAGGATCATATTTGAGCCTTATAAAATTTATAATTTCTCTGTCCTTAAAGAAAAATTCATTTTCAAGCTCAAATGGTGATTTTCCTGCATTTTACAGTTTAACAGGTGTATTTTTCTCGGTCAAATTTACATCTCAGCATCAGTGGAAATGTGGCCCTTTTGGGTTGGATGTGGCTCAGAAAGGAAATTTAAAAACTCTAAGGGTCACTTCAACCCAAAACTTGTCCACATGGGGGAATGGTGCTCATTTGAAAATTCACCTTTTGGTTTGACCTTTGAGTTACGTCGGGAGGACACGTGGAGGTTTTTGTTGGTTTGCTCAGACTTAAACAATATTTTCATGTAGTCGGTATAGTTTTGGCAGACCATGGAAACATGGAGGGCTGGCACTCATTTGAGGATCCACGTTACGGTCCCACCTTAACAATTGCAATAGGGAGACATGTGGAGACTTCCGCCAGCTCCAATTTGTATTTAAACTTTTCAAAGAAATTTTTGAAGTCCTGAGACACGTGGAGGGACTGCACTTGTTTGGGGACTAGCCCCTAAGTTTTATTTTGAAGAAGCGCCATGAGAAAACTTGTAGGCTTCTGCTCAATCTACCCTTTGCTTGGACTTTTCAACGGCCAAAGGAAACAATCTCATACCCTAGACACACGGCACCTTCCACTGAACCTTCAATGTTTTTAACAGACTCTGTTGGACTGAGACACATGTTGAGCCTATGCTATTTTGGGGTCTCTAATTTTGTGGACCATCTCAAAATGCACCATCGAGACATGTGGAGGCTTCCACTAGCTCCTTTTTTCATTGAGAATTTTCAAATTCCAAAACACATTTTGCTTGGGCCTAGGGTACGTGGAAGGCTCGTACTTGTTTGGGACTTTCCTTTATGCTTCTCCTTTGTAGTTGTGCTAAGGAATCACATGTACGGATATGATATAAAGTGTAAAAGGGGTGGAATCAATGGTTATTGTGCATTTCACCTGTTTTTCTACCATTTTTGCTCCAAGACTCCTAGAGACATAAATACGGACTATTTTACATCGTTCTTTGATGAAATTGCTTTTCGTCTCTATCTGTAAGGTGTCATTGAATGAATTTGAAATTTACATTGTGAGTCCAAGGATTTTTAAGTTTGATATAATGTTGGAATTTCTCAGGCACTCGCAAAAATAGGAATTACCAGAGGAAATGGATGTGGGAAAGAATTGCAGAGGAAAGAGAGGGAAAATGGATGAAATGATGAAAGTGTTGGCACAGAAGATGAAAAATGTGTTGCCTCGAGAGCGAAAAATATTAGCTGTCATATCCAAATGTGCAGAGTTTTCAAAAAATGATTAAAATGGGGATTTCTTGCATGATAAAATCATAATGATTAGAAGGATTTCCAAAACATTGTGGCATGGCATCCTGGTCATTAGCCAAGGGCCCAAGAAATGTGATCAGTTCACAATTGGTCCACCTGGCAGCTTTCAGATCTAAATTTGTTAAATGTTACTTTCTCAAGCAAATTGTTAACAAGAAAAGGTCCCTTGACTATTATTTATTTTTGAGGTGAAAATTGAGTGAGTAAAATGTATAAATGCAATGAGATTACTCTTGCAAATGGTTAGATTTTGAATTCCTAAGAGAAAATTTGAGAAAGTCGTGTTATTTTCTTCTCTGTTATATTTTCTATCGTGTCAAGTTGGTTGTAGATGTATAACCATTGACGAGCACTGAGATTTCTCTAGAAGCTTTCCCATGCTGATGAATCTAAGTAATTTTGAAATTAATTTGTATCCAATCTCTAGAAATTTGTTTCTTCTTTGTTTCAGAATGTCTGTAAATAGTTTCTTTGGTTCCTATTGCAATCTTAAATTAAAATTTTTGTGAAATCACACAGGATCTTGTCCCTATGACAGTTCAATGGTACTTATAATTTCATTTGAATAAGATCCTTCATCTTGGATGAGATAAACAAATTTAAAATCAATTCACTATCATTTGTTGATAAATATTTTCTGTAAGTCTTGGGGTGTTTCATTAAGTCTTTCAATTCGAGACTTCATGTTAGAATCTAAAATATTATGTGAAAACGTGTTGATATAGATCTCCATTGAAGCACACCTTCTAGTTAAAGGAACCTGTTAACTGTTCTGAAGATTTCTTTTGTCAATTTGTTCATTTTTGTGAAGTCCCTTCAAAGATCTGGTATAATCAACTTTATCCTTCCTCATTTCCCACCTATATTATTCAAAAACAACGTATCCACCTTGAACTACCCCTGTTTGCCCTATGTATCAACAAAGGAATGATATAAACTTTCAAAAATATGCAGAACAATCAGGATTTCTTAATGTCTTCAATAACCTTAGCCTTTTGTTGAAATTATCTCCATCATTTAGAAGTGAACAACTCTTAAGAGTTAAATCATGGAGTATTGACTATATTTTTCCCAAGGTTATCTTCATAGAATTTGTGAAAAATAAGGATATATCCATCTCCTTCATCAAACAGAGGTTACACTAAGGGGTCCTCTCATGCCTTGATCGAAGAGGACACGGCCTAAAGTAGTGAGGACAGGTCAAATCCTCTTAAAGGTGTTATCCATCTCTCCACAAATATGAGTAACAAAGGGGGCAGTTAGATCTCATCCCTCGCTACAAAACAACACACACTATGATCTATCTACCTCTAAGCTCCTTGTCAAATATGTGTTGCTTCTCAACTTGAAAAGGAGAATGAATTTGGATACCAACACAACATTTTTGACTTCTATGAAGGGATAGTCAAGAGATTTCATTCCCCTACTACTATCATATCAGACAATGCATTGATATTCCTTAGCACAAAAGTTACTAAATGGGCTGTCTAGAATCATGTATATATCAGCACCTCTTCAAACTATTACCCTCAAGGTAATGGCCAAGCAGAGTCCAAAAACAAGAACTTTTTGAGAATCATCATAAGGACCCTTGAAGAGAATCAGATAACTTGGCACACAAAAGTCAAATCAGCTCTTTGGGAAGATAGAGTCACCCCCAGGAGGTCTACAGGAAGCTCTCCATTCAATCTTGTATACGGAAAGGAAGCATTTTTTTCCATATCACTTAATTTTTAAGTATTAGAAATCATGAGACAACTGGAACTAGCTAATTTTGAGCCTATGGAGATCAGGTATGCAGAGATGATGGAGTTAGAAGAAATAAGAAGATATGTGGTGTAGATCATGGAGAAGGATCAATCGTCGACCAAGAGGAGCTTTAACAAGGGAGCTAAAGCCAAGACATTCCAAGTTGGAGACTTGGTACTGAAGTTGGATAGAGACTATGCAAAGCCAGGAAAACAATCCAAGTTTTATGCCATATGGAGTGGTCCATACATAATCACCAAATGCAAAGGTAGCAATGCTTTCTGGATGGCTAATTTGGATGGTGAAGAATTACAAATTCCAATCAATGGGATCTATCTTAAACATTGCTACCAGAAGGAGAATTCTCACCCTTGTACATATTAGTGTAGGATTTCCAATTCCTGCAAGTTCCTGTCAACATTGTTGTTATTCGTATAGGTTTTACTTCCCTAAGTGCTCTCATACATGTTTCTTTTGCTTCTAGGTTTATGTCATTGTACAATTTAATGCACCTCAAGTTGAATGCACCAGGCCCTTCAGTATTTGCAATAGAGAGACCCATAGTTTCTTGTAACAGTTTCTAATTTCAAAATAGAACAAATACAGAGCAACTAAAATTGGGTCTCAAGGGAGTCCATTTTAAGAAAAAGTGAAAGCCCCAAAAGAATACAATTTTCTACTCTCAAAACCTCATTTTAAAGATTTTCTTATGAAATTGAGAGTACGGACAATGGGGCAGATTCAAGGTCACCAAGATCGAGTGTCAGATTCAAGTTTCAAGAACAAGATCAGTATCAAGCTACCACCCATGACTCTGTGCCCAATGGACATAATAAGTCATCTGATCCACTCACCTAATAGACAGGTGATCCTGCGAGTCGCAAAACTATTACCCCAATTTTCCCCCAATAAAAATTGGTCACATGTAACCTTGCATGGGAAAAATGGAAGGCTTGGCCCAATTGTATGGACTCACCTTTTGATCCCAAAACCAATTTCCAGAGTGATTAGAACACATGAACTGTGGAGGATGCCATTTACCTCAATGGCGCATCACTAAAAGTGGATTCCAAAATAAGGTCTCCAATGAGTGCCAGAACACCACATGGCCAGGAGTCAAGGCATAGTGGGAGAGATCGGCCATTGAATCAGCTAAATAGAACATAGTCTATAGAAGCCTCCAAGCATCCAATTGACGCTCCTTCAAAAGAAAAATTTTGGGGGCAAATCCCAAACATACACTAGCCGGCCATGTGGTCGGAGTCAAAAAATGGTCTCATCAGCCTTTGAAAATTCACAGAGACACATGAGGAGATATGTGTCCCAATGGCACAACTTCAAGGGCACGAGCCAAAAGGTAAGATCCAAACATACGCGAGTCCCCCACGTGTTTGGAGTTAGACATATAGCCCTGCCAAACAAAAATTACTAAGCCAAACATGAGGAAATGGATGAGCAGCCCGCGGATGATGCCACATGTCCCAGTGTCACAATTGAGGGAGATGACTATGAGGGTCTCACCCTCAAGTGAATTTTTGGCATTATATATGGTGGGCCCCTTTAACTCACCAAAGACACAAGGTAGGAAGTGTTCACTTAGGACCCAAATCGGATAAGCAAGAGGCAAGGTAGAGGAAGGCCCCACGTGTCTCTTCGACTCTCTTTCAAGGGGAAGATCCAAAATTTGTCTCCTAAATGACCACCAGCTCGCCACGTGGTCAGAGTAAAGAGGGAATAGAGCTGACCCGTCAAAATTCCAAGGCCGGTGAGAGGAGCCATGCGTCATCTCAATGCTCTTTCAAAAGAAAAGTTTGAGGGACAATTCCAAACATGCACCATCTCGCCATGTGTCTTGATTCAGGCACAGTGTCTCTGCCAAAAAGGGGCTTACGAAAAGAATAGAAGAAATAGAGAAGGCCTGTGGATAGTGCCACATGTCAGTTCAGCGTAACTTCAAGAGCGTAGAGAAGGGGACGAAACCTTGCGATGTGTAGGGCTTGCCACATGTATATGCACAAATAGACTCCAAATGTGAAGTACCTTCAGGTGGCCATATATTTCGATCAGAAGCTTGGAATAGAGTGGGAGGGGACATTTTAGAGAGATCTTGGCACTTGCTACCCACCTACCACCATTAATGTTTCAACCCACCATTTTTGGGGCTATCTAGTCTCCCACCTACCATCATGATGAATAATGTTCCTCTTTTCTTGCACAACAAGGAACAAGGATGAGGGCATGGGTGTTGCAGCGAGACATATCATTGTTGTAGGGGAATTCATTTCCCCTTTTGGGGTGGTTGAACAAGAGTTTGGATCTAAACTACCTCCTTCTCTAATTATTACTATATATTATATAGGAGGGGAAACTTCTAGTGGTTGGACATTCTTGCTTTATGCCATCGCTTTTCTCTGCCTTGCAGGAAAATTTGTGGAGTCTTGAACCCCTCCATCCAAATTGTAATGCAATTTTTCCCTCTCAGCTACTATAATGCACTTTATCAATTCTTGGAGCAATAGAATATGTCAATGGATTATTTCAACCCTACTTTATGTTCAGTTGCTTTTTCCTGATCCCTCATTGTAAGCTTGGTCATCTGTGCATGGATATTGTGTCCAATTTTAATTGTTTGTGATTAAAAGCAATACAAATGTTCAGCATTCCTTTGGTGCATCACCTCTGTTATATTATTTTTCATTTCTTGTATTCCCTTAACCTTGTCTCCTTGGAAAGTTAGAGTAGGATTTAGAACGACCCTCTACAATTGGAATGTGTGCACATGAATAGAGTAATAGGATCCAACCGTCATCTGGAGAGCTATCTCAACTCCCAAAGTCCCATACTTTGAGAGATGCTCCATGTTGTAAATTCACACTAAGAATCTCAACCCATCAAGTTACAAATTTTAGGGGTGCTATGATTTTTCTTTACCAAATCCTTATGAATTTGACAGATTGTGGAGATGTGTCCTCCTCTATGTGCCAATCATCCAAAACAATAACTCAATCTCCTAAACCTGGTGGGAAATGACCTTTGATAGCACCTTCCCTTTATGATGCAATCAAAATAATTATCTTCTATGATAATTCAATAATAAATTACTTACTAATCCTAGAAATTAATTATAGTAGATAAATAATACAAAAATAAAGAATAATTATTAAAAACCAAATGATAAAAAATTGTGACTCTCCTCTTACTATTGAACTCTTAAAGAAAAATCTAATATCTTTGCATGCACTTTTTTATGAGGAGTGATGCCACGTAAATTATAAAGAGATTTATATAATAAACCAAGAATAAAATGTCATTCAAATGAATGTTAGCCAAATCATTTCTTATCCTAGACGATAATAAATTACAGCAGTCAAATTTCTACCCACTTAGGGAGAAAACAATATATACCAAATCGCACCATAGAATATTCGAATATCAACCTTGTAATATAACTATTGCCTAGAAAAAAATCATCACGACCTGCAGAAATGGGTGAATGAAATCCTTGAGTTGAATTCCTCTTTTTTAATGGTTTTGGGAAGATGTAATTTTAAATATAATGAGACACACATTTTGTTAACACTAAACTAAAAACACAATCATAATCTGTAAAATTTAAAATAATCAAGATAAAATTTTGTAAAACTAAAAATAAACTTACAAGTAGTAACAACTTAACTGCATATTGGGCGGTTTGGAAATTTTCTTTCTTCTTGGAATTTTTCCAATCTATTATAAAATTATTTCTTCATGTTTGTATATCTCCTTTTGATTTCTAATTCCTTCATGTCTAGATTCTATAGATCATCTTCTTTTTTGAAGTATTTTACTCATATGCTTTGGCTAGTCTTGTTTTTTAAAGTGAAAAGTACTAATTTCCGTGTATATATAGGAATTTTAATAAATCTACTAGTTGACTGTATATAAAATAACACCCTCTATGCTACCATCCAATAGCATTCTTCATGCTACTAGTAAATAAAATTCTACATTCTACTAGATGTTAGCATGAAGAATGCTACCAGCCTGTAGCATGAAGAATACTACCATCTGATAGCATGAAGAATGCTACCAGCTAATAGCATTCTCCATGCTACCAACCGGTAGCATTCTACTAGCCATCACTATGGAGAATGCCACTGGCTAGTAGAATTTTGCATGCTACTAGCCAGTAGTAAGTGTAATGCTATCGAAACATAGCATTCATCATGCTATTGGATGTAGCATGTAGAATTCTACCAAATGATAGTATGGAAAACACTATAACATGGTAATATTCTCCATACTACAAGCTGGTAGAATGTGAAATGCTTCCATCCGGTAACATGGAGAATGTTATAAGCTGGTAGCATGCCAAAACTTGTTCCTTCTACCATGCCAACATTTGCAAAAATAATGCTAGAAAATCACCTTCCACAAGAAATTTTTTTTCCTACGATTCACCATACATGTAAAAGTCGTTTTACTAAAAATATCTGAATATTTTGTAAGGAATGTTTTGTAAGGATCCCTTAACATATTCCCCAGGAAAATGTATCAAATGAACATGAAATGTAAATTTGTAAATGAATTTGTTGAAGAATGCATATATGTGTAGTGTCCACCATGTTATAAGATCACAAATCGTGAAGAGGAAGTGTAAAACTTCTGGTAATTAAAATATGAACTAAAATTAATTCCAAGGGGATGACTTAATAGAATTGATTCTTATCTTCTATAGGATAGTTTTTGTATGTTCAAATATGAACCTGCCTTATATACCAACATTATTTATCAAGTTAAAAGTATCGTTGTTTTTTGTAGGGTAGGTAATCAAAAATCAAATGTGACTAATCATTTGAATTTTTAAGGAATCCATAAAGAAAGAAATTGAGATAATCAATCTATTTCTAATGATGTATTTTTTTGGTATTAAAGTGATCCAATCTAGAAATAAAATTTCCATCTATCAAATGAAGTATGTAAATGATATTTTGAAAAGGTTTAATAGGTTAATCAATAATATAGATCGTACACCTATTTTATTATCCTTGAAATTAACGATGATAAAGGATCCAATCTTAATCCGACATTTTTAAAATACTTGTTCCATGTATGATGTACCTTACATCCATGGGACCATTTTAAAGATATGTAGTGACCCTTATTTAATGTTTATAGAGTCTCCAAAATACTCTCACTAAAAATAAGGAAAGGTATATATATATATATATATATATATATATATATATATATATATATATATATATATATATATAAGTAGATCCAAAAATGATGTAATTTTATATTCCACATCTGGCGATTTCAATACCACAGAATATATAGACAATGAATCTAATTAGTGGAAATGATGTTTGAAATTTCACCTTGATATGTTTTCTTAATTTTGGAATATTAGTATTATCATGGGCAACCAAAGATTTCTCCATTTTCATACTTTCATCAACAAGAGAAATGTTATAGAAAAAATAAAACCTATGTACCCAAGGTGTACCATCATATTTTTATATGCACAAGATGTTTCAGATTCGGGAGTAACATCCTTTCAAGAACACAGTTACATGATTAATTTTTCTCTATGTTTTAATCATGTATTTCATTCCATTACTTGTTGCATGTTACCCCTTTCAAATCAGAAATTCAAATTTTATTCACAACACGAGGGTTGTGTCCAAATCTGTAATCTAATCTAACATGACCCAAAATGCACACTAAACCTACACTAAGTATGAAATATTCCACAAATTTCATGAAGAAACCAAATTATTCTATAGTAAGAGATCGTTCAAAAATTCCAAACACATGTAAAAGGGTTTAATAGAGGATCACTTATATACCACAAGGATTCATATAGGAATTCCTCTCAAGGTAGACCCAAGTTTGATTACATTACCTTTCTCACATAAAATTCCAAGTCAATCCATAACACTAGTTAAAAAATAAAAACAAATATTATAACATATATGTGTGTGTTCCATTGTTTAACCATGTTTGATAACACGGTTCACAAAAATTTTAAAGGATTGTTATTCCACTAGCTATTGATAAGGAGGCTTAACTCCCTACTTAGAAGTACAAAAGTACTATCCCTTAATCTCTAAGGTGTCAATATCAACTAATATTCTTTACAACCTTACATAACTTATAATTTTGTATCCCTCACATACTTTTACAAAACATTCCACTAAGAGGATACACGTATCAGGTATCTACAACAATTTATTACTATGGTAACAGTAAGACCCATTAATTTAATTCCTTATTTTTTGAAATTTCTGCTAACACCTATGCATTTCATACATTCCTTACCTAAAGTAAGGGAAATAAGTGCAAACCTCAAATAAAAGTGTGATGAGGAACTTCAACCATAACTATACAACAATTTGAAAATAAAATATTCTAAACCGTTAGTAAACAAAAGGTGTTAATGGTAGCTAAGTTTCATGAGAATGTTATTTCCACAAGCCAGGTGGCCTTGTTAACCACAATCAATCATACAAGTGTAGTTTAAGACAAGTAAAAATGACTACAAGAAGGAAATATTGAGTTAAAAAAAAATCATTTATATAGGTCTCAAGATTTATATTTTTTTGTAATATTTCATTGAGTTAACACACCATTTTGTCCCAATTATAAATATCATTAAACCATCCACCATAATTTGGAATTTATGAGTTTCCTCACTTTTTTCTTTAGTTTATCAAGGAGTAATTTTCTGGAGTCTTGAACCCCTCCATCCAAATTGAATCATTTGTTCCGCGCACTACGATAAATGCACGGTTCATGCTTGGAGCAATAGAATAGGTCAATGGATGATTTCAACCACCCTACGTTAAGGTTCAGTTGCTTGTCTGATCCCTCATTGTAAGCTTGGTACGCTTCGCATGGCTATTGTTCCAATTTAATATGTTTTGTGATTAAAGCCAGACAAATGTTTCCGCATTCTTGGTGCATCCCCTCTGTTATATAAATTGTCATTTCTTGTAGTCCTACCTTGTCTCCTTGGAACGTTAGAGTAGGAGTATAACACCCTCTACAAGTGAATGTGTGCACATGAATGAGTCTAGATCCCACTGTCCTCCTTTAGAAGCTATCTCAACTCCCAAAAGTCCCATACTTTTTGAGAGATGCTCCGGTTGTATTCCACGAAGAAGATCAACCCATCAATTACAATTGTAGAAGGGGTGCTATGATTTTTCTTTACCAAATCCTTATGAATTTGAACAATTGTGGAATGTGTCCTCCTCTATGTGCCATCATCCAAACAGAACTCAATCTCCAAACCTGTGGAAATGACCGTTGATCACCTTTCCCTTATGAGTCAATCAAATAATTATCTTCTAATGATAATTCAATACTAATTACTTACTAATCCTAGAATTAATTATAGTAGATAATATCCAAAAATAAGAATCCTTGATTAAAACCAAGGAGAAAAATTGTGACGCTCCTCTACTACACAGGGACTCGAAGAAAAATCTATATCTGGGCAAAGGCACTTTTTGATGAGGAGTGATGCCAACGTAAAGTTTATAAAAGGATTTAATCATAAACCATAATAAATGTCATCAAATGATGTTAGCCAAACATTTTTCTTATCCTAGACCGATAATCATTACATCAGTCAATTTCTACCCCCTTAGTGATAAAACAATATATACCAAATCGACCATAGAATATTCGAAGATCAACCTTGTATATAACTATTCTAAAAAAATCAGCATGACCTGCAGAAATGGGTGAATGAAATCCTTAGTTGAATTCCTCTTTTTTAATGGTTTTGGGAAGATGTAATTTTAAATACAATGAGACACACATTTTGTTAACACTCAATTAAAAACACAATCATAATCTGTAAAATTTAAAATAATCAAAATAAAATTTTGTAAAACTAAAAATAAACTTACAAGTAGTAACAACTTAACTGCATATTGGGCGGTTTGGAAAATTTTCTTTCTTCTTGGAATTTTTCCAATCTATTATAAAATTATTTCTTCATGTTTGTATATCTCCTTTTGATTTCTAATTCCTTCATGTCTAGATTCTATAGATCATCTTCTTTTTTGAAGTATTTTACTCATATGCTTTGGCTAGTCTTGTTTTTTAAAGTGAAAAGTACTAATTTCCGTGTATATATAGGAATTTTAATAAATCTACCAGTTGACTGCATAGAAAAAATAACACCCTCTATGCTACCATCCAATAGCATTCTTCATGCTACTAGTAAATAAAATTCTACATTCTACTAGATGTTAGCATGAAGAATGCTACCCAGCCTGTAGCATGAAGAATACTACCATCTGATAGCATGAAGAATGCTACCAGCTAATAGCATTCTCCATGCTACCAAGCCGGTAGCATTCTACTAGCCATCACTATGGAGAATACCACTGGCTAGTAGAATTTTGCATGCTACTAGCCAGTAGTAAGTGTAATGCTATCGAAACATAGCATTCATCATGCTATTGGATGTAGCATGTAGAATTCTACCAAATGATAGTATGGAAAACACTTATAACATGGTAATATTCTCCATACTACCAAGCTTGGTAGGATGTGAAATGCTTCCATCCGGTAACATGGAGAATGTTTTAAGCTGGGTAGCATGCCAAAACTTGTTCCTTCTACCATGCCAACATTTGCAAAAATAATGCTAGAAAATCACCTTCCACAAGAAATTTTTTTTCCTACGATTCACCATACATGTAAAAGTCGTTTTACTAAAAATATCTGAATATTTTGTAAGGAATGTTTTGTAAGGATCCCTTAACATATTCCCCAGGAAAATGTATCAAATGAACATGAAATGTAAATTTGTAAATGACTTTGTTGAAGAATGCATATATGTGTAGTGTCCACCATGTTATAAGATCACAAATCATGAAGAGGAAGTGTAAAACTTCTGGTAATTAAAATATGAACTAAAATTAATTCCAAGGGGATGACTTAATAGAATTGATTCTTATCTTCTATAGGATAGTTTTTGTATGTTCAAATATGAACCTGCCTTATATACCAACATTATTTATCAAGTTAAAAGTATCGTTGTTTTTTTGTAGGTAGGTAATCAAAAATCCAAATGTGACTAATCATTTGAATTTTTTAAGGAATCCATAAAGAAAGAAATTGAGATAATCAATCTATTTCTAATGATGTATTTTTTTGGTATTAAAGTGATCCAATCTAGAAATAAAATTTCCATCTATCAAATGAAGTATGTAAATGATATTTTGAAAAGGTTTAATAGGTTAATCAATAATATAGATCGTACACCTATTTTATTATCCTTGAAATTAACGATGATAAAGGATCCAATCTTAATCCGACATTTTTTAAAATACTTGTTCCATGTATGATGTACCTTACATCCATGGGACCATTTTAAAGATATGTAGTGACCCTTATTTTAATGTTTATAGAGTCTCCAAAATACTCTCACTAAAAATAAGGAAAGGTATATATATATATATATAAGTAGATCCAAAAATGATGTAATTTTATATTCCACATCTGGCGATTTCAATACCACAGAATATATAGACAGTGAATCTAATTAGTGGAAATGATGTTTGAAATTTCACCTTGATATGTTTTCTTAATTTTGGAATATTAGTATTATCATGGGCAACCAAAGATTTCTCCCATTTTCATACTTTCATCAACAAGAGAAATGTTATAGAAAAAATAAAACCTATGTACCCAAGGTGTACCATCATATTTTTATATGCACAAGATGTTTTAGATTCGGGAGTAACATCCTTTCAAGAACACAGTTACATGATTCATTTTTCTCTATGTTTTAATCATGTATTGCATTCCATTACTTGTTGCATGTTACCCCTTTCAAATCAGAAATTCAAATTTTATTCACAACACGAGGGTTGTGTCCAAATCTGTAATCTAATCTAACATGACCCAAAATGCACACTAAACCTACACTAAGTATGAAATATTCCACAAATTTCATGAAGAAACCAGATTATTCTATAGTAAGAGATCATTCAAAAATTCCAAACACATGTAAAAAGGTTTAATAGAGGATCACTTATATACCACAAGGATTCATATAGGAAGTCCTCTCAAGGTAGACCCAAGTTTGATTACATTACCTTTCTCACATAAAATTCCAAGTCAATCCATAACACTAGTTAAAAAATAAAAACAAATATTATAACATATATGTGTGTGTTCATTGTTTAACATGTTTGATAACACGGTTCACAAAAATTTTAAAGGATTGTTATTCCACTAGCTATTGATAAGGAGGCTTAACTCCCTACTTAGAAGTACAAAAGTACTATCCCTTAATCTCTAAGGTGTCAATATCAACTAATATTCTTTACAACCTTACATAACTTATAGTTTTTTATCCCTCACATACTTTTACATAACATTCCACTAAGAGGATACACGTATCAGGTATCTACAACAATTTATTACTATGGTAACAGTAAGACCCATTAATTTAATTCCTTATTTTTGAAATTTCTGCTAACACCTATGCATTTCATACATTCCTTACCTAAAGTAAGGGAAATAAGTGCAACCTCAAATAAAAGTGTGATGAGGAACTTCAACCATAACTATACAACAATTTGAAAATAAAAATATTCTAAACCGTTAGTAAACAAAAGGTGTTAATGGTAGCTAAGTTTCATGAGAATGTTATTTCCACAAGCCAGGTGGCCTTGTTAACCACAATCAATCATACAAGTGTAGTTTAAGACAAGTAAAAATGACTACAAGAAGGAAATATTGAGTTAAAAAAAATCATTTATATAGGTCTCAAGATTTATATTTTTTTGTAATATTTCATTGAGTTAACACACCATTTTGTCCCAATTATAAATATCATTAAACCATCCACCATAATTTGGAATTTATGAGTTTCCTCACTTTTTCTTTAGTTTATCAAGAGTAATTTCCTCTACTTTTATTTTTATTACAATCATGGTTACATTTTATTCACTAGATAGCATTCGGGGTGCTTATGATCTAAGATACCATGCATTTCAACAATTATTCTCTTTAACTTGTATTCTTTCTAACTTTAAATTGTGTACTTAAGTAACCCATTCAACTTTTTTAAAAGATGAATGCAATATTTTAGCACCCAAGTATTAAAATACATATTACAAGAGAAAATAAAATCCACATATAGTGATGTAAGGTTTCCCTAGGACACCTTTCCAACTGGTATGATATATACATCAAGGTTTCAACAACTGAAATCTTATTAAGAGATGTAGAGACTAAATCATCTTGATTCAAAAGGATAATAACTATCCATGGGTAGGAATTAGGCATAAATGGTATTGTAACCTCAGGAAGGTTTCTCACATAATGGTTTTACTTTATTAATTATTTGAAGAGACAAAAAGGCCCTTAGGATTAACTCTTCACCCATTGTTTCTTGTGGTGGTGTTTGTATGACTATTCAATTTTTTTTACTCACAACACCTATAACTTTCCACTACCTTTCCCTAGAGTTAAAATTTGTTTATGTATTGAAGGTTGGGTTTTTTTTAAGGCCATGATTTATAGGGAATGTATTTTTTTAAAGCTGAAATTATATATAACCAGGCACACTTACAATTAAAATGAAGTTATAGTACCCTTACATGGAATAACCACTTTCCCTATTGCAAATTTTCCATCTTGTGTACAACCAAGATGTCCAAATAACCTAGAGGAAACAATTTTTTTATTGGGAAGAGGAAGGTTAGACCATAGCTATTTTATGAAGGAAACAAGATTTGAGTGCATTATAAGACAATCAAGAGAACTACGTTTTGAATTTTGTTATAACATCTAACAATAAAATATTGGACTTAATATCTACCAGATACTATTTAAAATGTTATATCAAATGATAAGTGCACTAACTATGTTAGGTTTGATACACATGATTTCTAATTCAAGAAGAAAAAGGGTGTAAAAAAGGTTTCAAGGAACCATCTCAAGTCCTACTATCCATGACCAACCTTTTTCTTTACATGTTTTTGATAGAAATATTATTTGAGTTTTAGCTCACTACCATACCAATATACAAAATTCTGAGGATTTAACATAGTTAACTAAATACGCTATTCTATAATACACTTGAATTGTAATGTTACAAGTAACATTTCACCATCACTTTGTTTAACATATGTACGCAATGAATGGAGCTCTTCTTTCTTAAAATACAAGTACTAGTGATGAAATATAATACTATTAAAATTACATCTTGATTAATCATTTTTAGTAAAAAACATTAAACTTATATTTCTACCATCCATTTAAATACTTCTAATGCTACATGTGACCTGTCAAGTTAGTGTAAACATGGTCAATGAAAAAGAAGTTGACATGGATTTCCCCTATGACTAACATTTTTCACATATACATGATTTTCCATTTATAAATAGATTTAAACATTTGTAAGAAATAGAATAGAGTAAAGATCACATAAGCAAAAAATTTCGTTATCAAACTAGAGAGAGAGATAAAGAGAGAGAGAGAGAATAGGTAGGAGAGAGAAAAATCATATTACACAAAAGCTATTTTGACCAAACAATAAACATAAACAATGTTTACAGGGTCATCAAAAAGTGTTAGTAGACTTTTTAATAGTTATTTTCCTAAGATAAGGTTCAAAGACAATTTCTAATATTACAACATGTTTAAAGGAACATCAAAATTTATCCCAAATGGCCTAGAAATGAGGTTCAAAAAATATTTTTGTTGAACTCAAACTCACCAAGAGGAAATTTTCCTCTATTATCCTATATACTTGGATGCCTAAAAAGTTGATGAAATTAGGATTTAATTACAAATGTTTAAATGACAGTCACTTTCATGGAGCTACGAGTCATTGTGATTGTATTAATTCATGTTGGGGTTAGCACACTAGTTGTACAGATAATATATCAGATCTAAGCATATATGCAAATAAAATCATATATTCTACCAAAAGAATTATACAAAACAAGAGACATTAATCAACACTAGATTTAACGTGGTTCACCAAGTGTGGGCTATGTCCACCATGAAACAAGTCAATATATTATCCAAAGCTTTGACAACATATACAATGAAGATTTATAATATTCCACACCTCTCAGATGTACAATACTTTCTTTCCTCAAGATTTTGCTTCATCACAAACAATTATGCCTCTCACCAACTTTTGCAAGTTCTTTCTAATTATTGTTAATTCGCTTCTTCTAAACCCCAACTTTTATGCTTATATAGCCATTTATAGACGTAGGGAACTTAGCTATGCAATTACAATAAATAGATATACTTTAATGTTAAAAATAGATCTAATTCCTGAGATTTAATTAAAAAATCCTCACATAGGTAATTGATACTGATTAGCCCTAACTAATGTTAGTTCCTCCCATGCCTAACCGATGCTGGTCCTGGGTGACCAATTCCGGTTATCATATTTTCCAGCAACTTTTTATTGCATGCTAAAATGAAGTAATTCAGCTCCACAACTCAACAATCTCCCACTTGGAGACTAATTACTGTACTATGCCTATACAACATCATTCTTGGAACTTTCCTTACCTTTGTTTCTTCCTCTTCAAGTCTCAAACTCAAAGACCAATAGAAGTGGAGTGTAGCTCCAGATTCTCCTTTGCTAATGGCTTCGTTAGCATATCCGTAGGGTTCTTACTTGTATGAATCTTTTACAGATTCAATTTTCCATCCTCCAATACCTATCGTATGAAGTGATACCTAAATTTAATGTGTTTTGTTCTCAAATGAAACATTGATTTATTTACCAAATGAATTGCACTTTGACTGTCACTGAATACTTTACAATCACCTTGTTTCTTTCCCAACCCTTTCATGAACATACTCATCCATATCATCTTCTTACTAGCCTTTGTAGTTGTAATATACTCTTCCTCTATATTAGAAAAAGCCACAACCTTCTACAAATTTGAAATCTAGCTAACTACTATCCCATCTAATGTGAAAATATATCCAGTAGTGCTTCTTCTACCATCCAGATCTCCAGCCATATCTGAATTAACATAGCCACATAATTGAATATCTAAACCTCCATAGCATAACTACATGTTAAATGTCCCTTTCAAATACCTGAGCATCCATTGGACCGCTTTCCAATTCTATTTACCTGGATTAACCATATATCTACTCAAAACTCCCACTACCTGTGTAATGTCTGAAATGGTACAAACCATAACATACATGGGACTCCCAACTCCTGAAGCATATGGTAATTGTGTCATGTATTTGACCTCCTCATGTGATGATGGACACTGGTCTTTTCTTAATTTGAAGTGTCCAGCCATAGGTGTGCTAACAAGTTTTGCATTTTGCATGTTGAACCTTTCTAACACCTTGTAGATATAATCCTCCTGAGATAAATACAATTCCTTGTTTTTCTTGTCTCTGTGTATTTGCATGCCAAGGATTCTTTTTGCAACTCCTAAATACTTTATCACAAATTTGTGAGCTAGGTTTCTATTAAGATCACCAATGTCCGGCATACTAGATCCTGTAATAATCATATCATTCACATACAGTAACAAAATAATATAGCTCCCATTTTCAAGCTTCTTAAAATAAACACAATGGTCAAATTCACATCTCATATAGCCATGCTCATCCTTAAAACTATCAAACCTCATGTACCATTTCCTTGGATCTTTCTTGAGCCCATATAGGATCTTTTTCAACCTACACACTAATTTCTCCTTACCCTTGACTTCATACTCAAGCAGGTACTACATATAAATATCTTCATCCAAATCACCAAGAAGTAAATTTTTCTTCACATCTAGTTTCTCTAAATGCAAGTATTCTACTTTAACTAATCTCAATATAGTACAAATAGAATTCATCTTGACAACAGGAGAAAGTATTTCACCAAAGTCAATACCCGCTTTCTGTGCAAATACCTTTACTACAAGCCTTGCCTTGTATCTTTTATGTCCACCCTCTTCTTCCTTGGACCTGTAAACCCACTTGTTCTGCAATGTTCTCTTACCTGGTGGAAACTTAACCAAATCCCATGTCTAGTTCTATCCCAGGGAGTCCATCTTCTCATCCATGTCATACTCCCACTAGATACGGATCTTATCCTATATTGCTTCTTAAAAGCTCTTTGGTTCACCATTATCATTCCATAATAAATAAAATAGAGAAGGTGTAAACCTTTCTGGAGGTTTACTTACCCTTTTTTACCTTATCATAGGAGTTTGGGGTATCGGAGGCTAAATCTGGACCTCCTGGACATTCCTATTCAAATGTGATAGTGAACGACATCTATCACCTCTAACCGATGTCGGTTTTGCTAACCGATGTTTGTTTGGATCTTCTGTAACCAATACCGGTTCTACTTACCAGTGTCAGTCAAGGGACAACTGACATCGGTTACTGTCTAACCCTACTGGTAATTATTTTAAATCTGAGAGATCATTTTCATTCACAAACTTCTCAACTAGTTCATCATTCGGTACTAAAATTTGATCCCTGTACATTCTCTTTTCATTTCATTCAACATCACAACTCTAAATAATTTTAGAATTCTCTAAATCCCAAAAATGGAAAATGAAATCACCAGATCCATAACCAATGAAAGTGCATCTCTTGGATTTTACATACAACTTTTTCCTATTTTCCTTATCAAGATGCACAAAATATTATCAACCAAATACTTTAAGAAATAAAGATCTACCTCTTTTCCGGTTCAAGTTTCCTCTGGTATTCCTCCATCTAGTGAACTTGAAGGCTGACGGTTAATCAAATAAACCACTGTATCAACTGCTTATACCCAAAACTGTAAGGGCAATCTAGAATATATCCTCATACTTCTAACACGTGCCATGATTGTCCTGTTCATTATTTATGCAACACCATTCTCATGTGGTGTTCTTGGAACCATTCTTTCTCTACATATTCCATTCACTGAATAATAATCATTGAAAGCCTTCCTATAGTATTCACCACAGTTGTTAGATCTAAGGAACTTTAACTTAGAATTTGATTCATTCTCAATAAGGGCTATCCATCTTTTTAAAGTCTCAAAAACATCAGATTTACATTTAATACAATAAACCCATACCTTTCTTGTAGCATCATCAATGAAAGTAACATAATAGTAAGATCCTCCATGAGAAGCTACCTGAGTTGGTCCCCACACATTAGAGTGTACAAGCTCTAATTTTTGCTCCTTCTTTAGCTGCCTCAACTTTGAGAAATCTCACTCTCTTTTGCTTTCCAAAAATATAGTGCTCATAGAAATCAAGATCTAAATATTTCATATATGATAACTTACCCTTAGCCTTTAAGATCTGCATTCCTTCTTTACTCATATGACACAGCCGATTATGCCACACGCATGCATCTGAATCTGAACTATATAATGGAGAGAAAGAATCAGTAATACAGGTATATAAATATAACGTTCCTACCTTCTTACTTATTGCCACAAAAAAAACACCCTTGGTGACTTTCTAAGAGTCTTTTATAAAAGTAACCATGCAACCATATTCACCTATTTACCTCACAGAAATAAGATTCCTCTTGAGGCTTAGCACATGACTCACATCTTTCAATACTCATGTATTTCCATTCTACAATTTTAGATGAACTTCCCCTTTAAAAGTAATACTGCAAGGTTCATCAACACCCAAATATACATGCCCAAAATTTCCCTGGACATAATTTCTAAATAACCCTTATTAGGGGTTGTATGGAAAGAAGCTCTTGAATCTAAAACCCATGATTCAATTCTATTATCTAAATAAAGAATAAGATCATCTTGCATTACCTGTGATATAGCAATATTTACTTCTTTATCTTTGTCTAGTTGTTGGTTCTCTGTATCCTTTGACAAACAATATTTCTTTGCATGTCCTTCCTTTCCACATTTCCAACATGTAATTTCCATACTTCTGGATTTAGATCTGATATCCGTTGACTTTGATTTCCCATTACTCTTACTCTTGGATCTCTCCTTCTGCCTGCCCCTACTTTCTATATTTAAAGCCTTTCCAGATGATGATTCCTTTGTACTCTTCCTATGAATTTCTTCATTCAAGATTACACTAACCACATCATCAAACTTTAAAATATTACTAGGAGATGATGTATTACTAATAGCCATTACCAAGTTATCCCAACTATCAAGCAAAGAACATAAGAGTAAAAGTGCTTTTACTTCATCATCAAATGGTATTGTAACTGATTTTAACTAATTTACAATAGATCAGAAATCATTCAAATGACTAGATGCAGATCCACCTTCATGCATCTTAGAACTAAATAGTTTCTTCATCAAATAAACTTTATTTGAAGCACTAAGTTTTTCATATAAATCAGCAAGAGATTTCATTAACTCTACTGTAGAAGCTGATTCCATGATATTGGAAGCCACAGATGTTTCCAGGCTTAATCTTATAGATCCTGAAGCCTTTCTGTCAAGAATATTCCATTCTTCATCATTCATCTTCATAGGTCTAGACTTCTCAACCAATGGTAAATACAAATCTCTTTGATACAGATAATCCACAATTTGCATCTTCCATAATTGATAATTTTAGCCATCAAACTTATTTACCTTGTATTTTTTTCTTCTACCATTGTTGTAGCTCCCACTCAATCAAAAAACCCTCTGTGATTAAATCTGTCAACACACAAAACCCTCAAACAAATCTCTGATACTAGTTGTTGGGGTTAGTATTCCAGTTATAGAGACAATATATCAGATCTAAGCATACATGTAAATAAAAGCGGATATCATACAAGAATAATTATACAAAATAAGAGATATAAATCAACACCAGATTTAACATGGTTCACCCAGTGTGGGCTACATCCACCAAGAAACAATACAATCTATTCTCCAAATATTTGACAAGATATACAATGAATATTTACAATCTTCCACACCTCTCAGATGTAGAATACTTTCTTTACTCAAGCTTTTCCTTCATCACCAACAATTATCTCTATCACCAAATTTTGCAATTTCTTTCTAATTATTGTTAATTATCTTCTTTTAAACCCTATCTTTTATGCTTATATAGTCGTTTATAGACTTAGGGCACTTAGCCATGTAATTACAATCAATAGATATACTTTAATCCTAAAAATAGATATAATTCCTGAGAGTTAATTAAAACAACCTCACAAAGGTAACTGATGTTGGTTCCTCCCCTTGCCTAACCGATGTCATTTCTAGGTGACCGATGTTGGTTACTGTATTTTCTAGCAAGTTTCTATTACATGCTAAAATGAAGTAATTGAGCTCCACAACTCGATAGTTCATCTTGTTGCCAAATGGTCGGAGGCCTATAAAACTACCTTACATCAAAATATTCCAATATTATTGTAACCAAACTAAATTTTGACTATGATTTTCCTCCAAAAATATAGAGTTATAAAGTGATGAAACTTTTGTTCTTTACGTGGTGCTAAAATCATCAGCCAAAAACTAATGGAATTATTAACTCGCAACAATTTTACAATGCTATAATATTGACAAACATGGTCCAAAACTAGTAAAGAAATTGTTCAAACAACTATATGAAATAGTTATAGTGGTTAATGTGGCATCCCACATCATCATTTAACATGTTTGAATCATCATTTACTGTCACGGGATATGGAGGGGTAATTTATGTGTCTAATAAAATTTGTGTTTTACTAAATTTTACAAGAGTAAAGTAAGCAATTATCATAAATTATCCAGTTCATTTTTTTATTTGGGAGGCTTTCATTATCCTAACCCATCATATAAGTTTTATAATTCTACTATAAGTTTTACCAAATGATATTAATATTTGATATAAATACTTTTAATGTGAAGCAATAAAGTAGATTTAATGTTTTTCAACTACAACATATTATCAACTTTATCCAAAAGCTATAATTTTTATTCATTTTAATTTTCTAACTATATAAAAATGATAAATGATAAATTAGAAGACATTTTAGAATAGAGAGAAAACCATTCTTGTAACTTAGAAGGCGGTGGGGGAAAGGTGAATTCAAGATACTTTTGCACACACTCTAAAAGACAACATTTTGCTGATATATAATGTCATCCAGTTCTCTTTCCTTCCGTGTGATTCCACATTTTGTAAAACTGATAAATATCAATTTCTAAATGATGCTCCAATGAGCATACCTCATTGCAAAGTTCCCATTATTAACCAGGATATATAAATATAACATTTACAAATTATATGTATTTTATTGTATTATTATTATTTTTTAATTCTCCATATTTCATAGTAAAATAATCATAGACTTTTAACTTATAGTATTATATTATACCCTGTAGTATTTATTAATATATATAGATACATATATACTTATATACAATGCAAGTTGATTATAAAGACTTTCGAGTTAATCAATTTGTAACTAAATGTAGTATTAAACTTATTACAAAACCTTTTTAAAAATTCAACACAAGGAAGATGATGCCATCAAGTTTACTCATATAAACAATTGATTCAACCCTTAATACAATTATTTCCTAACAAAATCCAATATAACACAAATGTGAATTGTTCAACATTAATCAAGAGAACTAATTTCCATTGGTTTTTTTTTAATTCATCCTTGATAAAATTAGGACACTTTCAAACATATCATTGGCCTAAAAAAATCATTCTTCTATCATCAAATTAAATCACAATGTTAACTTTCAGAATGAGGATGGAGAATCAAAATGGGATTCTATTTCATTATTTTTCGTTAACCTCTTACAATACATTTTGTTGACATGTAACTTTCAATGGCACATAATAGAATGTAATTTTACAATGCTGAAAAGGTATTCACCATCAAGGGTCAAAGATATTAAATCTTGATTCAAATTTACATCTCTTTTAAACAATAGCAAATATTCTCAAGGAAACCATTATTATCTTCAACAAAGGGATTAAGAACATAATCTTCTTCACTTGATCACCAATGAGGTAGTTATGGTACATCCAAAAAGAGGGGGACATTAATACAAAAAGCTAAATGGTTTAATAAAATAACCAATTTCCATCTTGTAAACCTACACCATTATATTTAAATGATGTACAAATTAGAGCTCCACCCATAGAATCCAACTTCTAACTACTCATTTCTCCTCAATCTTCAACACAATCAATAAAGGAAGGTAGCATGGGAAACACTCTCCTCCCAACCTTCATCTAATGAGTAGGTGAAGCCACCCTTCTCATTAGCCCCCTAGCCCCAACTATAAAGAAATAAATGATGTTAAAACCATGGGATATCTTTATAACAATGGCTTCAACATACAAACACACATACAATGATGGTAACACATATACAACCAATATAAAGTATAAAACGACTCTGAAGCACACAAGCTCAAATCTAGACCTAAAGGAGAAGAGAAATATGGGAACCACCTCATTTTACTTCCCAAGTGAAATAGGGGTCCACCCAGTAACCTCCACCTTCAAATCACAACACCCAAAATTTCCTTATCACTCCCCATTTCAAAATATACAAAATTTATCGTTATTTCCTTTTCTCTCCCCATGGGTGGAACACCCTACCCACACTCCCTCCAAAATACCTCACAACTTCATTATCCCTCCCCAATGGGCCAATTTACCTTCTTCCTTCACCTTCCTTAAGTTCAAAATCTACCCAATCCCATGCAAGAACACATACATTCATTCACATTTCAACACAACACACAAAAAAGGAAAATAAAATGCAAGGTATAGAATCTACCTTACCATTATAACACATTCATTCTTTAAGCCAAAAATTGAATTTTCTTCCAATTCCAAACCAATCCCCAAAACCAAGCTCTCAAGTTCCAAAATGAGTAACCCCTAAAAAACTAAAAATCCAAAGTAAATATAAAATGGTCGGAAGGGTGGTGAGGTGGTTTCATGTAGGATGCCACATCATCTCCTCCAATCTAGAGCACAAGTAACACACAAACTCCAAAGATCCATAAATTGGTAAGGTAAGAATAAGAAAAACTTAAAACTTGTCGAAACACTCCACTCCGTACATTCAAGGTCATAATTATGAGGTTTGTAAGAAAGTGCAATTAATTACCTCGTTTTCCTCTAAAACCCCATAATGAGAGCTAATTTTGACCCCTTACATCATATGTGAGGTTAGTGGGTGATTTTAAGAGGCATAGGACAAGTATAACTTGTCCTACAAGCATCCAAAAGTGGGCTCAAAGCCCAAATCCGAGATTTTAAGGATGGGGATTGAACTTGTACACAATTCAAAATCAATTACAATCTATCCAAATCATGAAAAACTAAGGACAATCAACCACATTGAATGTCCCTTTTGTCACATCTCCTAATTTTCATTACTTACATGGTTAATTAGCTTAAATAAGGGTTATACTAATAAACCCAATAAAATGAAAAACCTTACAATTAAATAAAATCACATGCACAACTAAAACAATTAAATAAAAGAGAAGAAATTTTTTTTTAACCCATGGTAATATATGAGGTGCTCCCCCATGGAGACATCCTAACTAGCATAACAAGAAAAACCACCACACACGCAAACAAAAACACAGCTGCGAAGGTGACCATGTTTCAACATATGATATTCTTCCACGGTTAGTCTCCTAGATGCTTCTTGTTTATTGGGATATAATTTCCTACAACAACCGAAACAATACCTCTTCAGCCTCAAGGCCATATTAAATACATCAAGAGATAAAACACACATACATATCATCCAACAACATCATACACGTAGCTATATCATCATCATAAAAATTAGCAATTTATATCAATTAATTGCAATCACTGAACATCTCAATTTTGATAAGTCATAACATCAATAAGATCATAAGGTGAGTCCAAACATCTAAATGTAATCATCATCGTCAAGAATACAAAACATTAGTATACAATGAAACAACACTAGATCATCATCTATCAATGTCTACTGGTAGTCCATACCATCTATAATATGAGTCATAAAATACAGAAAATCACAAGTGTTTGTATTGTCTATCAACATGATAATCAAAATATAATAATATTTTCTAGGTCTTTGGTCACCAATAATCAAAATCGTAGTAAATTTTTTTTTGAAGAGAAGTGGGCACTAAATGTTTTAATTTATTATAGAAGAAAAATCTATTAAATATTTTTCCTTTGATTCATAAACTAGATAGAGTTTATGAAGGTTGTATTTTCAAGAAGAAAAATAGAGATTACTTCCCAATTGGAAAAACAACAAGAGAAAGTGAACAACTTTAATTTTTTCACTCATATTTATATGGACCTATGGAAACAAATTCTATTTGAGGTTGCTCATATTTTATGATAATCATTGATGACTAGTATGTTTCCAATGATTTTATGAAGTTTTGCAAATATCATGGACTCCACAAGCAATTTACTACTAGGTATACACCACAACAAAATGGTGTGGCAGAGAGGAAGATTATAACCATTATGGAAATGGAAAGAATTATGATGAAGGAAAAGCAACTTTAAGATGAGTACTAGGAAAAATCATTAGCAACTATTGTTTATATTTTAAACATGTGTCCAACAAATTTTTTTCAAAACATTGTTCCTCAACAGGTTTGGAGCCCAATGAAGTAAAATGTTTCTCATTTGAAAAGATTAAGTTTTGGGGCATACACACATGTTCCTGATGACCTAAGGAAGAAGTTAGAAAATAGAGGAGAAAAGTGCATATTTGTTGGATATTCAGAGAATACAAATACTTACAAGTTGTTTTATCTAGTCACTAGAAAAGTCATAATCAACAGAGATGTACATTTTGTTGAAAATGAGGTATGGGATAGAAATTTAGATAGAATAGTCAATGTAGTAACATCCATTCTTCATGATGATATGACAAATTAAAATATAGAGCATCAAGGTATTGTATCTTATTCGAACCTTGGACATGTACCACAATTTTTAGCACAAGCTACACCTCCATCTATAGTTAGGAGGTCTCTAAGATTTCATTCATCTTTAACCATGAAAGAGACACCAAAAAGAACAAAAAAAATCCTTCAATACAAAATCTTCCATCATCATATAGTGAGATTTATGATGTTGATATATCTAACAATTTTTCAATTTTTGCAATGTCTTCTCAAGATGTCGATCCAGTAAACTTTGAAGAGGATATAACCAATGAAGTTTTGGCGGAAGCCATAGATGATGAAATAGAGGCCATAGAGAAAAATTAGACATGGGAATTGGTATATTTTTCTAAAGGAAAGGACGTGATAGGAGTGAAATGGGTCTATAATACCAAGGATAATGTTGATGGTAAAGTACATAAACATAAAGTAAGGCTTGTTGTAAAAAAAATTCACAGCAATGTGGAGTTTATTACAATGAAATGTTTGAACTTGTAGCACATTTAGACATGGTAAAAATAGTTTTAGCAATTACATCTCATAAAAAATGTCCTATATATAACATGGATGTAAAATCAACATTCTTGAATGGTTTTCTTAAAGAAGTTTTTTATGTGAATCAGCCAAAAGGTTATGAGATTGAAGGTCATGAAGGAAAGGAATACATTTGAGAAAAACACTCTATGGTTTCAACCAAGCACCTATAGTCTGGTACATTAGAATTATTTTTATTTGATTCAAAATGATTTCAGTAGGAGCAATAATGAGCCTACTTTATACATCAAGATAATTGAGAAAGCAAAGATTGTGATTGTTTGTTTGTACATGAAAGATTTAATAATTACTAGAAATATATCTACAAATTTAGTCAAATCATCCTAAAAGAAATAATTTGAGATGGAAGATCTAGGGATCATGATTATTTTTTTGTTATTGACGTTCAACAATCAGAAGATGGAGTTTATATTTCACAAGAAAAATATTGTAATGATGTTTTGAAGAGATTTAATAGGTTGAATTACAAGTCACCATAAACACCAATTGTAGTAGATTTGAAGTTAATAAAATATGAAAGTGGATCATTTGTGGATCCAACATTATTCAAAACATTAGTTGGAAGTTGCATGTATTTGAAGGCCATAAGGTCTGAAATTATGTATGGTGTAAGCCTCATCTCAAGGTTGATGGAATGACCTAAAGACTCACATTGACAAGATGGAATAAGTATTTTGAGGTATGTATGTGGAACTAAGAATCATGGAATTGTGTATTTAACATCAGATGAGTTAGAAATCATAGGTTATATAGATAATGATAGTTCTAGAAGCATAAATGATAGTAAAAGCAAATCTCCTTATGTTTTTCACTTTGGAAAATGACTAGTTTAATGGGCATCAAAGAAGAGCTTATAATCACACTAAGTTTGGTAGAGGAAAATTATTTAACAGCAACATGAGAAGCATGTCAAATGGTTTGGATGGGAAGAGTGTCAAAATATTTGAGGCAAAATCAAAAGGACACTACATATATTTTTTGTGACAGCTCAACAATAACATTATCCAAATATCATGTTTTTCAAAATAGGAACAAACATATAGACATTAGGTATCATTTTAATTGGGATTTTGTTAACAACAAAGAAATTTGATTTGAATTTTTTAGATCTGAAGTTTAGTTTGTTGATAAATTTACGAAGGATTTGGGAAAGGAAGTTTTTGATTAGTTGAGAAGTTCTTTGGAAGTTTGTGATCATGATTACACACCAAGCTCCAGAAATACACACTCAGCTCCAAAATAATAAAATTTTGGAAGTTTTTGACTGGTGCTGATCCTTTTATTTTGAATGATTTACTCCAAATCATTGACAATTATCATTATTATCTATTGGGAGCACTTATTTTTTCCACCTTGCATTGGATTCCTGGTCTATTATTATTTTTTGCAGGAAATTGGGTGAGTGGGGTTTCTAGCCATCTACTCATCCCTATTATTTTAATTATTGCATGATGACTTGGCTCACATTTTTGGGGAGGATGAAACACCATATTTGTGATCACCATGTGAATTTTCTTGGTTTAGGATTCACAACAGATTGGCCTTTGCTGTAAATTCTTTGAAACTTTCATCTTAATGCTCTTGCAGGTGTAGAGTCTCTTATCATTTACACACTTACTACCATCCTGTGTCAAAGCATGAGCTTTGCAAAAGAGTATGGACATCCATCAAACCATAATGGAAATCTAAATTTATTTCCATCTTCCTCTGGGGAGTCATTACCAAAATGGTATTTTTACCAAATTTTGTAGTTACAGGTGTGTTGGTAGACATGGATACAAACATGGGAGTTGTTTCCAGTTTTCTATGCATTTTGATGTTACCTGGGTGTTCTATTTGTTTGCAAAAGTAATCCTTCCACCATGGATTGTGGTATGAGTTTAATTTTACTCCCTAACCGCCATTAATAATCTATAGATGCACGGTGATATCTATTTTATTGTTAAAGTGAGCTTGATTTCAACTTTGTCTTACCTTGGAGAGGTGGATCCGCACTTTCCTTGTGTTTAAAGAAGGTTTCATTATTGCATGACGGGGCTCGTTGTATTGGCATTTGATTCACCCAACTCTCTTTTACATTTGTTGATTTATTTTAATTGGGTAGAGATTTGGATTGGCCACCATTAAAAGGGGGGTTGGTTGTTGGTTTCATTGACTTGATTCTAATCTTATCTCAACATGGATTTCCATGGTTGTAGGTTTTTGTGAACAGGTTTGTCTAAAATGCAACATATGGACTAAAGTAAATATCGTTGGTAGATCTAGATGAAATTTGAGAACTCTGTGAGTATCTTTCCTACCTTTGAAAATTAAGAGCTTCAAAATAGGGATGAAACATTTTAGAGTGTGAGTGAAACCATATGGATTACCTCGTACACCGCCAAGGAAAATATCTCTCAACCATGGTTCATCTCTCCTTATCTTTCATAATTCTCACACTTGAGTTTTTTTTGCAACGAAATATAATTTTAAAAGCTTGGGTTTATCATAAATTTAATTTTTTTATATTAAGTTTCTGCAAAACAATAAAATGTCATATCGTAACTCATGCAATCAAAATAACCATTTTGTAGTAAACCATGAACTTCAACCCTCATTTTGAGGTCATTTAGAAAACATCCTGAATAAACTAGATCACTACTGTACTGTCTTATCGACAAGTTGAAGTTGAATTCCTAGTAAATATGTTGACCATATCCTGGTTTAAATAGATAAATTGAAATTTCTAGGGACTTACAAGTAACCTTCGTAACTTCGAAAAAGGGGGGTTAATCTTTCTTCATGTACCTTATTATGTGAGGTGTCACTTCAATCCTTAGATTTACCCCGAATGAACTTTTGTGATCTTTTTTATGCCCTTATAGGAGCCCTGTTACCCCATTTTATAGCGCTAGGAAGCTACTAAATCTGAAAAGTTAGCTTTCATTTTGAACTTCCATTTTAACCCTAAGTAACAAAATGATTATCTGCCTTCACAAATGTCTAGTGTTTTTACTAGACAATTTCATGGAACCTTCAGTTCAAGGGAAAATAATTTTCTGTATAGTGTGGAAAATTCATTTTTTAGGCCTCTAGTTGCAGTTTGACTAGGTCAAACTAGTCTAATTATGACCAGTGGCTTCAAAAATGATGTCGCCATTTGAAAAGAGTTTTCTAGTTATGATTTTTGTCGACTCTGATGAATTATCAATATTTGGGGGAAATTGTAAGAATTTTATCATGGCACGTACATCCATCCAACATTATTTTTGGATGTAGTTTACTGAGCCCTTGAGCTAACTTTTAATCATTTGCAACTAGGCTGATTACGACCAATGGCCCTAGAAAACTAGCCGCCAATTGTAAACCATTCGCTAGTGTCAAATTATGTCAGTTCCTATGAACTCTTCATATATAAGTGGACATAGAGAAATTTTAACCGTGGTGTGTTTTCTCATCAGAAGACAATGTTTGAAAGTGGTTTCTGAGCCTCCGAGCATATTTTGAACGTTTTTGTAGCTAGCAGGAAAGTGTAAAAAGGAAATTGTAGGACCCTTGTTAGGTTGCCAAGCCACTGTGTAAAATTTTTGACACATGTAAATAACTATTTGAATCTCTATAGTGTGACTTGTTGTGTGAAATGTAACTTTTGACAAAAAGGTGTTTCTCTTTCTTTCATTTATCTTTCTCTCTCCTTGGTTACGAAATGAAATGGAATGAAATGAAATGAATAAATGATTCTATACCTTTTCTTTTGTATGTAAATTATTATTATTATTATTATTATTATTATTATTATTATTATTATTATTATTATTATTATTATATGTGAATGGGAAACTAAATAAATTAATTATGTTAGATTAGAGTGGGTTCCATGCCAGTGCTTTATCACTGATTTTATTCACACATGGTTTTGCAGGATGCAAGAAAGATGGCAAAAAGGCAATGTGTAATTCATTTTTTATTATTGTAATTTATATAGGTTATTGTAAAATGAACATATGTATAATTTAGTCTCATGTTACAGAAAAATTATATTTGAAATTTTCTATTATGTATGAGATGCTAGTTTTAGGGATATCTTAGGAAATGTGCATTTAATCATAGGTTCAATTTGATTCACATTTATGTAAGGTAAAAAGGTTATATATATATATATATATATGGTAAATGAATTTAAAGTTAATATCTTGTAGTGCATTATCAGTGTTCAAAAAATGATTAAATAATTAGCATGTTGTAATCTTACCTTGTAAATGTAATAAAGATATTTAATCAAAACACTCAACCCTACTAGAAGATTCATGCATAACATGTCTTCATGTGTGATCCTTTTTACCACAAAAGAGATTGAAACCATAAAATTAACTTAAATATTTTTGCTTGATGGATCCTCCTAGCTTAGTTAAATAAGACCCCTAGTTTATGTTACTGTTATGGTCGATATGTTTAGCCTTATTTTTGTGAACCCGATATTTAGTAATGACTTGGAAAAACTTTTTATGGAGTAAGTAGAGCTATTGCTCCCTTAGTATCCTAGAAGACTAACAAGCCTTACAAAGTTAGATATATACATTAACTTTATCATCTAATGAATTACATGTGGGATTGAAATGACACAAATGAAGATAGTGAATTAGTTGTTCTATGACTTAGACTCTTGTTACTAAACTCTTTAGTCCCTCTCAGCTGAGTGTGTTACCTTAATTACTGACAACATATCACCTTGGTCTTTCATGAAGGTTGGCTATCATAAACATGTCTTCTCAACTTAAAATCATATTTATTTCAGGCATATATCCTTAGGTGCATTTGGAATTATACTAAAACCTCTGTTGTTTAAGGGGTTAACTTGCAGGAAGAAATTGTACATAACTCTTAGAAAATGCAATTGTATTTAAAATAAGTTCACTTAAGAGAAGTGTAGGGAAAAAAGGGGTCTCGTTACTCCATGTTCCTAGTAACCCTTTTGTACCCTAGTGACTGGCCAAAAACCAAACAAAGGTAGTTTTCCTATGATATTCCTATGATTGATCTCTTGGTGGGATTAAATTACACAAGTGGATGTCTTGGTTGCAGTATGCATTAACATTGCGGTGTATAAGAAAAAAGAATTGGGTTGTCTCATGCTAGGTTACACTCCTTGTAGTAGTGAATCCATTAGTGAAAAGTATATGTTATTTTTATTTAGAAATGTTATAAAATGATGCTAATAATGAGACTATAGTACAATGTAAGAGTCAATCATATAAGAGTAAAGCAAGATTTGAGGTTAGCAATAATGTCACTCTTGGACTCCTTATAACTCAATTAGACATTTACTTATGTTTAAGAGAATACGAATTGCCTTGGTGAGAGAAAACTTTGAGAAAACAAAATAAATACTTCTTCAAAATGTTAGACAGGTACTTTCGTAACTCTTCATGTCTTAAAGTGACACCAAGAAAAAACCAGAGAGACCTAAGAAACAATGTAAATTAAATGAGAAACAAGAGTATATGTGATAATGGTTTAGGAACAAAATTTCTTTTGAAGTCCTTATGGTATATTTAAGCTTTGAATTTTTGTTAAGAATAAATAGAAATTGTTCTTGGTGGGACTATGCATTTGAGCCAATATAGAGTCCACTAAAAATAAAATAAAATTATGTCATGTAAATGCTTAATTCAATCAAACTAAATTTGTAACTACAACAACCATAGTACGAGAACAATTGTGCTTCTAATGTAAGGAAGTTTATAGGAAAGGGAAAACTTGAACCTTCACCTCCTTTGATGTGTATTATTTTCCCTTGACAACTTCTGGTTAGTCACCTTGTATAATCAAGGTAAAATTAAATGTCAACTAAACACATTTTGAGAAACAAAACTTTAGGATAAGAACGAGAAAATTAGGAACTTTGTATGTAATTTGAAATATGGAATTTAATTATGTAAGTTATGGAGATTGTCATAAGGGATAAAGAGTAAACTTAAATGTTCAAATGATAAGATTATTGTGAAACGAATTTAAGAACTTGTAGGTGGAAAAAGGACAAAACTATCCTTCCATAATAATATTACTGGAATGCTGATTGTAATTAAGATGTAATCATGGTAATGATGTGTGTGGGCTTGCAAATCCTTGGGTCCCTTTCCTTGTTGTTGGGTCATTGATAGAATTTGTTCATTGGGGAAAGTGTGGCATCGACATGCATATGGTGTTGTCATGTTTCTATGTGAGTTGATGACTTATGTAAGTGGCGTATGTGTTTATGAGTTTCTATATTTGGAGCACTTGTGGTGTTGTGTAGTGAGCAATGTAAGTGAAAAAAATATATATCCGTGTATTTTACTGTCCTATTTTTGTGTGCAATTTGTGGTCGTTACATTCTACATAGATTTTTTGTGACAACTTAACAATAACATTGTCCAAATATCATGTTTTTCAAAAGAGGAACAAACATATAGACATTAGGTATCATTTTATTTGGGATTTTGTTAACAACAAAGAAGTTTGTCTTGAATTTTTTAGATTGGAAGTTCAGTTTGTTAATATATTTACGAAGAATTTGGGAAAGGAAGTTTTTGATTAAGTGAGAAGTTTTTTGGGAGTTTGTGATCAGGAATACACACCCAGCTCCAGAAATACACTCTCAGCTCCAGAATAATAAAAGTTTGGAATTCAAAATTAAGGGGGATTGTTAGAAAAATCATGGAAGTTTAATTTTGTATTCCTCTTATTATTAGGAAAAAGCTAAAGTTTAGTTTAAAGCATGTTTTAGTTGTTTAAATTCAGGACAATCCACTTTATTTCTAGTTTTAGGAAAGAACATTTTAATAAATAAAATAAACATTGTTTTTAGATTGTTCTATTTTAGAGTTCTAGTTTATTTTGAGAAGAAATCCCTCTATACAATGATTGAATTTAGCTGAAGCTCTGACAGAGAAGAAGATTAATATGCACAAAAGTGCTGATTTGAGTTTGGAATAGTTTATTTTATTTGCAATAATTTTTAGTTTATTTATATTGTTAACTGTTTTATTTGCCCGATTTCTACACAAATCTATGTATTTCCAAATCAAAGTCGAACATGTGCAACAAATTTGTTAAGCAAGTCTAAACTTTCCAACTGTTCATGTCATATTTTAGCTGAGTAAAACTGTATTACCAAATTATATTTAATTGCAACATGCCCTTAAACTAAATGATAATATACATATAACGTGTGGTAAAAAGGATAGTGCATAGAAATATTCTGAAATAAAATCAATATATATCTAATTAAGCATGACCCATTCCCATACAATCAGTACTCACGATCCAACTTGCCAGTTCATTAAATGTTTAATGACTGCTCTGCTTTCTGCACTTCAATAAAAAATAAAAATTTACAGTGAAGACGCCTAAATACTGCCGGCAAATTCACCCACAAACAGACAATGCGACTATCATTATCATTATTTATTTGATAAACCCTCAGCTTGTGAAATTTGTTATCAATTTTCTTTTATTTTATAGTTCGGATGTTTCAAAATTATATTTCCTTCCATGTTTGACTAAAAACTTTGTAGATGAGCTGAATATAAATATTCAATACATGTGAGAAGGACATATTTCGCTCAAGCATTTGAGAGAAGAAGACCATCACTTTGAGTTATGTCAACTTATAAGAGATTATTTTATTATCAGCTTTGCCTTTAAATCAGTAAATATTATCTGAATGACGTAAATATCAAACAATATAAACGACTTCGTGTGTGATTTGCACGAATCATGGAGGCCAGCTAATCTTTCATGTTCACAGTTTGACCTGAAACCAGAGATGGATATTTAATCATTGAATTTAGCAACGCTGAGCCTATAAAACACTAAATCTTTTCCAATCTCAAATCAAAGCATTTTGCTCTGCTTTCTTCGATCTCGTTTTGTGATTGTTAAAATCAAGATCAAGATGGGAAAGGGTGCATCATTACTGGTTATACTTATGGTACTAAGTTTTACGACTTACATTGCTCCAATGATGGCACATCGTAGCTGTGAGTGTAGCCACGATAATAGTCCTCCTCCCACACCAACTCCAAGTCCCCCTCCACCAAAATTGCATCATAATCCTCCTCCTCCTCCAAGCCCCCCTCCACCAAAACCACATCATAATCCACCTCCTCAAACACCTACTCCAAGTCCCCCTCTTCCAAGTCCTCCTCCGCCAAAACTTAGCTCCAACCCTCCTCCTCCTCAAATACCTACTCCAAGTCCCCCTCTTCCAAGTCCTCCTCCGCCAACAGTTAACTCCAACCCTCCTCCTCCTCAAATACCTACTCCAAGTCCCCCTCTTCGAAGTCCTCCTCCGCCAAAAGTTAACTCCAACCCTCCTCCTCCTCAAATATCTACTCCAAGTCCCCGTCTTCCAAGTCCTCCTCCGCCAAAAGTTAACTCCAACCCTCCTCCTCAAATACCTACTCCAAGTCCCCCTCCACCTATAGCTCACCATAATCCTCCTCCACAGTCACCTGCAGCAAGTCCGACAAATGAACATTGTCCTGTAGATGCGTTGAAACTTGGACTCTGTGTTAATTTGCTTGGAGGTTTGGTAAAGATAAACCTTGGAGACCCCCGTACGGAGTGCTGCCCACTCTTGAAAAATATTGTAGATTTAGGCGCAGCAGTGTGTTTGTGTACAACAGTAAGGGCTAGCGTCCACAACCTCAACGCTATTCTTCCGGTGGCTCTCAGTGTTTTTGCTCAGTGCAGCATGAAACCTCCTCCTGGATTCACATGTCCAGCTCCTCGTTAAAGGTATTTTCGTATCTTGAAGCCAGCAATGTTTAGATTCAAATGTGACATTAGATTCAAGGATAAAAAGTAGTTGTCTGAGTTATTGTCTCGTATGGTATTGCAGGTGCTTTCTATTTAAAGGCAATGATCGATGACATTGTCTACGATTTACGAACTATCGTCTCTTTGATCCAGCTGTTGAAAATAAAAGTAGCATAAGTGTGGAATTCTTCGTTCATTACTTGTTATAGTAGAATGAATAAGATCCATCTGGAAACAGACATGCTGCAGTTTTGCCGTATGATACGCATGCAGTTTATGTAAGAGGCGGCAAAACTTTCAAAAGTATTCAACTATACTTAAAATTCCACGATGATCCTTTGTTTTTAATCTTTCCAAATACACTTTTCATTAAAGTTTTTCTTGCAAAGTTTTTTAATTGTTTAACATAGAATTTAACATCGTTTTAAGTTCATTTGGTGGCCAAAAGTTTGGGCGGTGTTATATGAACTAAATAAATTTCAATTGACTTTTCAAATCAAACAAAATTATAAACTTTTATGAAAGAATCTCATGGTCAATAAGTTTATCGATAATAGCATATTCAAATAAAATTCCAACGTGTGTTTTATAAATAGGGTTATAATTATATAATATATGAGTATATTCTCTTTTTTTGGGTGTTACAATTGAATACTGACCCATTTTAGGAGCAGGTAAATTAGCCACTAAATTTAAAAAAGATTGGTTATTATGAATTTATTATGTTTATATGTAAATGATTATGATGATTATAATTGTATATTAGAATAAAAATTAAAAAATAAAAATTTCGTAGAAATTTGTTTGCAAATTTACGAAAATTGACTTTTGCGCTAATGGAAAATATGAAGAAAATGTAAATGTATTTTCGGGCAGTAGCACTTTTTTTGTTATTGGTTGACAACATATATTACGCTCTTGGCTAATAGTATATGACGTCAGCCAAAAACATATATAATTTTTTTTAAAATTATTTTTTGACAATAGCAATTAAATAGACTGGTTCGACGAGAAATTTTTCCTCACAAAATATTGCGCGAACAAAAAAAAATCGAAAAATTGATTTTTTGTGAAAAAAATAAAAATTTCGTTAATTTTGTATGGGATTTTTATTTTATGTTAATAGTTAAAAATGATTGTCTCAATGATAAATTTGTCCCCACTAACAATGGTGTAAGAAAAAAAAATCTCTTACTCATTTTTTAAAGTCTAACGACATCACTATAAAATGCTACCATCCCGTAGCTTTTTTGTATGCTACCGATAGGTAGCATAAAATATGTTGTCTGCCGATAGCATGTTTTATGGTATCTGCAGACAACATCTATTATACTATTCGATGGTAGCATAAAGTTGGATGTTGTCGGTTGGTAGCATATTTTATGTTATCGACCGAGAACATAAAGACGAATATCACAAATTTCTATTTCACGAAAATGGCAAATTGATCACCAAAATTAACTTGTACCCAAAAAATATTGGCGACTCAATCCTACTTCCTATCCTAAAAATTTGCCAACTTCAAATTTAAAAAACCAGAATATTCATGAATTAACTAATATTCGCCATGAAAAATTTCCTTGATCTCAGAATCATTATTGTAAGAAACATTGTAATGCCCAGCTGGGCATCGGATTCTTTGTTCTACCTACCTCCTCCCAACCACCGCGTTTTCTTTCCTGACCTGCGGGTTGAAATGACCGCCGTGTTTTCTGCTGTCCTTGCGTGAGGGAGACGGGAGTGGGTGGAGTCGCATTTTTCTTCGCCATAATCTCTTCTAGGATCCTCCTTCAATGCGTACAGGTGGGTGTGGGTCTCAAAAATTATGCAGTGTAGGCAGTATCCGTGGAGCGTTGAACTGAAATCCTCCTAGGAAAGTGTCGTGAGGAAGATTTGGCTGTATGCAGCAGCTACAGGGTCGAGAGGTAAACTTATCTCAGAAAACCAGCGGCCTCTAGAGAGAGTATGAGCGACAGCTGCTGCAGGGCGAGCCCAGGGAGCCGTGGTGTTGATCCTGATGTTTTGGTTGCACGCGACCACAGTCGAGACCAGTTGTTGCAGAATCTTGCAGTTGTAGTAGAAGAACGAGGTAAAGCTTTAGTTGAGCTGTCTTACCTTTTCTTTTTGGAAGTCGCTTCTATCCAGGTGGTGAAACTAACATGGAAGAAGCTCGATCAAATCTTGAGGAAAGTTTTGCAAGTGAGGCTGAGATTTCATTCACTACTATTTCTATTGCTGACCGGAAGTTTTCCAGCACCTAGCCATGGGTTAGATATGGTGGTTATAGATGAATCCACAAGCTAGTGTAACAGGCGTGTTACCTCCTTTTCCCTTGGGTGCTACAAGGCATGTTCTTGTCAGGGATCCACAACACTGTCCTGCAACTGTGATTAGCCAGGCATCAGGCATGTTGCAGAGTAGTTGAGGTTTGTTTGAGCGCTTCCAACAGGCAGGCTATCCAACTATGTTGCGTTTGGTTCAGTGTCGACTGCATCTTCAAATTCGGGATTCTCCTTCAAGATATTTTTTTATCAAAATCGACCTTTTGACAGTGAGAGTGTTCCAGCAGACCTGATGAAATTTATTTACAGAGATTCTCTATTGAGACCTTACTTGCTGTTCGATGTAACTCATGGGAGAGAATCCCATAGCCGTGGATCTGTTTCATATCAGAATATTCATGAAGCACATTTTGCTTTGCAATTATATGAGCATCTTCAACGAGTCACTATGTTAGTAGGCATAAAGGATGCTGTTGGAATTATCACACCTTACAAGCTACAGTTGTACTGTTTGCACCGAGAGTTTGATGTTGTCCACATATATCACAAGAGGAAGGAAAGATTGGTTGTTGTATCTGAGGAAACAACTACTGGTGTTCACAGGCTGCACCAGATGTAAGCTATTGGATCGCTGCTATTAATGACAATGATTCTGTTACCAAGAGCAAGTTCGATATCTTGTACGGATGCAGGCACTCTCTGCTAGATGGTCTGATGAGAACCACTGATGTGATGATTGCTGGCAAGGTTGCTGTTGTCTGTGGAAATGGAGATATTTCTTTTGTTTCGTTGCCTTCACACAATTTTTTTTACCTCCATTGAGTTATTCCACTTCAGCTACTCCACCGACTACGGCCTCTGTCTTCTCATAAATTGGTTTGCTGTCCAGTTTGTAGGTAGCTTGTTTACCCTAATGAGGCTTTGCAAACCCGATGCACACATCTTTACTGCAAGCCTTGCCTAGATTATGTGCTGAGTACTACTAGGGCCTGCCCTTATGACGGGTATTTTGTTACTGATACAGATTCGAAGGCATTGCAAGAGGAAAATCCATTACTAGCTGATGCTTTAGGTTGTGTGACAGTTCATTGCTTGTACCCCCCCCAAAGCAGCTGCATTGAAGCAATCTAGTGTTTGGACAGTCACCTATTGCATTCTTCTAGTCGTGCCTTCAAAAGGGAATCCCGGTGTGGTATATTGCAAGAAAAGACCAGTGAAGTAGAGGATAAAGCGGAAGGCGTGTGGCTGTAGCAGTCCCTGCTGGATGTTCATGACTGGTGGATGCGTTAAAACAGGCAAGATAGACTAACCATATACATAATATGCTAGTATCTAATAAACCTCTTGAAATGAAACTTTTTCCTTCTAGAAATTGGTTTAAATCTATGATTATGTGGATTTGTGTTCAATATATGGTTAACAGTTTGTTACTTCTGGATTTGCCTCTATTGGTTGTTCTTGTTGACGTGATCAAACCCATTTATATATAGAACACAAACAAAGGTTCTCAGTGTATGCTTTGATTGATCATGTTAAATATATATATATATATATATATATATATATAATTTTAAAGTTACTTCCTTCTGCAAAAATTTCGTTGTTTCTTTTGTGAACCTGGGTATGTAATCGCCCCTAGAACGTTGCAGTTTTGACTAGTATTGGGCTCCTATTATGTTATTGCCCTGGAGGAAAATATACAGTTAAATTATTATTATTTTTTATGATAAGCGTGATTATGCACTTCGTGTATTGTGCAAATTATTAGGGCATTTGGGAATTAGAAGTTCAATATATATGCTTGTTAAGAAGGAAGTTTTGGGCCAAAAATATGTCCTGGGTTGATAGAAGGGCATAAATTATTGATAGAACCCCATTTGATTCTACTCTTTCTATGAGTAAAATTTGATAAAATTAATGACCTTTATGGTGTTAAGATATGGTATGTTGATGATTCCTTGTGTGATCGATTTAGTTATGTATAGACATAGGGCCTTGATGGAGTAAGGTAATATCTTTCACGGTTCGTGAAAGTTAAGGTTTTCGTCAACTGCTTAAGGTAGCATGAAGTTCCTTAATTTAGTCAAACTTGTTTTGTACTTCCTTCTTGATGAGTGACCTTTCATTACAAATTTAGAATGATTGTGATGGAAGGTCGTGAATATATTTTGTTGTCTAAAAAGGGAAAAGAAGCTATGGAATAGTTTGTTTTTGTATCGAACGTAATAATTGTAATTACATCGTTATAGAAGTTCATTATTGGAGGATATCTATCTTCAATGGTATATTATGTGTTTAATCACTGCATAGGTTACCATAAACTTAGTGATGAGATGTAAATTAAGGAGAGTTGAGAGACCTTTTCCTTTGTATACATCGTTTATGATATTAGAAAGTGAGTTGACGTCGAAAAATTTCAACCAAGTCTAGATTCATGGTTATGTTCCTCTAGAACGGGAGGGTTATAAATCTAAAGTATTATGAAAATTGAAAGGATGTGTTTAGAATACTAGATTGCCTACTGATCAACTTGGGTATTAATGAGGCTTGTCACTATTCCAACCCTGGTTATGTTCAGTAGGTAGGCTGTTAGGCAATGCTTATTCCGGACATTCTTACCGTCCTTTCCTCTCATCGTTATTAGCTATGAAGTCACTTATTACCTAAGATATAATGGTTGTGGGTTTGAATATAAGTTTTTCATCCTTTAAACATTTTTTATTACATGATGGAACTTTGTTTTTACCCTCGTTGTTCTTTTCTATCCTATTAGGCCTATGGCCCTATGGAACGATTCCAAAACTATATTCTTTTTGGCAGCTAAGATCGGGTCTGGTTTTAATCTTTTGACTTCACCTTGAGAATGTGGATTGATGGGTTACACTTTAGATTTCAATCACGTAATCTACGGGATTACATGATTGAAATCCTAATACTCTCAACTCTTGTGTCTAATCATTTAAATTTCATAGTCTTGCGTATTTGGTTGTCAAACTTTTGTAGTTTTCGAGGTATTCTTCATAACTAAAACTTATGGATTTCTTCTTAGTTGATATGTTGAAAATTATATCTTGTTTCAAAAGGTTGTTAGAGGTTAGAACTTTGATCCATTTCTTGAAATAGAATGCTTCCTTTTCATGGTTTTGTTAGCTAGTAGCTTATTGTTGCTATGTATAGTTTTATCTTGCTCAGTTCTCGCAAACTGACTCAGGTTATTAATTGTTGCAGATGGCTTACATAGTTAGATGATGGAAAGACTTGTAGATTATTGCATCAATCTTGGTTATGATGTTCCTTTGTATGAATGTGTATTATGTTATGAAATTTGGAAAGGGCCTTTGGACATTTTAGAAGAAGGGTCAGTGCCTAGTAAATGTATTATAGAGTATTGTTGTTGTAACTGTTGAAACTTTGGCTTGTTTGGTTATTATGTGAAAGATGAAATTTGATTACCGCTTGGTTATGGGATATTCTAGTGAATTTTAATCCTTAGTATAGTAGCGGGGCATGTCCCATGTTATTACTCTCTTTCTTCCTAGTCATGGTTCAATAGAGATGGTATGTCCCTTTGATTTTTGCATCATGTTGGAATGAATTGTATAACCTTGTTTTGTTTCCGCAAACGAGTACTGTTAAACTTTGCTCTTGAGTTAAAATGTTGAGTTGTAAATCCTCCTAAGGCTTAGTAGCAATGAGTTTGTAAGCACTATGAAGTGAGCTGGATAGTCCTGATAAAATTTAAACCAAAATTTATGTATATGAACATATTAATGTAGATGTGATCTACTTGATAACCTTTGAGACCTGGAACAATCAAGAGGAAACTATCTTTTGTAATGAAATATGATAACTTATTATTATTTTTTATTCGAGCCAAGCTATTAAACATTATCCTTTTATGGTGAAATCTTAAATGACCTCATGGTGAAAACAACAGTTAGATTTTAGAAGATGGTAGGATTTAATAAGTAGGAGGGAAATCGATTAATTAAACCTTAAATATCTCTATATCGTTTGAAATGTTCTCCTTTGTCAAACTTAATTAAGTAAAGTCTAGATGGAACATTTAACCAATCTTGATAAACTCTTAACCTCAATGAAAGACGGATAGTAAACAATGTGACCCTGAAGCTAAATTTTGTTGTCCTGTTCCGTTAACCCTTGCCTTGATTCATGGTGATATTTCTTAAGCAAGGTCAACATTTGATGCTTAAACAAGAAGGCTATTGTTATGAACCCTAAGCGGTACTTTCCACTCAATCGGAGCTTATGCCTTCACCTGTGCAATAGAAGTGTGGAACATGTGTTAGTGGATTGAATAAGATTAATTAACCTTGTAAGAAATGGAAAATGTTCTAAAATCAAATGAATAAAAAGCTTTGGACATACAATTGATGATCCCAGTTTAGAAAGCTTGGCCTTAAGCTATTTAGTCAACAGTTGAAAAGAAAGAAGTTCTCCCTTGTGAAAAGAATTGTGTGAATCATTACATGAAATTTTATAAGAACGTAAGTTAAGAATTAAGAGACACTTTAGTAAACAAGAAAATTTAACAAGAAATTCCTCATGGGATGCCCTAGCTATGAGTGTGTCATGTGGTTGGACTTCCATGTTGTCTTGTCAAAAGAAGAGTACATTGTCCTTGATAGGTGTGAACATTTCCGTGCTGCCTTTATGGCCATCCTTGTATCAAGTTGTTCACAGTGTTAGTTGTATCCTTGGTGACGACATGTTGCGTCATGTTATGTGTCAAGCAAGTCAAAAAAAAAAGTTATCCTGTATTTCACTGTGTTGTCCTTGTGTTGGTATTTTTGGTGTGTTACAAACATGGTCACAAGATGTTAATGAATGTAAAAAATGTAGTATGATTTTAATAATAGGAAAAGTAAAAACTTTTCATATTAAAATTAGAGTCAATGTAGTACATTTCTAACTTGTGATATTTCAAAAACATTCCAAAAATATGTTTTCTTTTTAGATTTGAGTTACGGTATCCCTATGCTTGTTCTTATGAAATGTTTTCATGTTTGACTAAATCTGTAAAGTCATACGTAATTTTGGTAAATAAAAATGGAATGTGTTTAATGTGAAAGGGGAGAATGAACCTAACCACACAAGGGGAGAAAGAGACAATGTTATATGTTTATTACGTTCCAAATATAAAGCATAATTTTATGGGTTTTGGGAAATCAGCTCGCAAGGAGTATAGTGTGATATTCAAGAATAATTATTATGTAAATATTGATAAAGTTCTAAGAAAATATTTAATTTCAAAGGTCTCAATGACCAAAAAAATGTATATTTTCCATGAGGATCAAACATTAGTTTAGAAGAGTATCACCCGAAGTAATCTCTCTAGTGAGTACACTAGATCATCTCAATTCCACAATAGTCAATCGTTTACAACTCTCTCCCAGAAAATACTCTAAAGTCTAAAAATAAGCCCAAAATCATTCCTAATTCTTACCCCAAATTCTTAACCCAATGATATCTTATGTTGATCAAAAATATATTCAAAAATGTGAAAAATTCGAAGTCAACATGTTACCCCAGTGTGATTTTCCTTCTCCACCAATTCCAATTAAAAGTCTTCATGTCACCATGTTCAAAATTTAAGTAGGAGAAAGTCTATTTCCGTAATATTAGGACTCCAATGTCATTATTGCTACATGCTTTGCAATTCCAACAATACTATATTTCACTTCAGCGAGATCTTCCAAATCAAACATAGTTTGAAAAATAATTTCACAATTGGTTTCCATAGTGACACCTAAACCTAGAATATATCTATGAAAATATTTCTCTATCTAGATTTTTCCATACAAAAATATTTAGACAGTGACATCAAATGTTAAAATCAATCCTTCTTTAGATCTATTTTCCACAAAAGGAAACCTTCATATCCCTTTTCTAAATGTTTCTCTCCTAAAATAGGAGTACAACATGCTAACCACTATGTGAATTATCTTATCACCATAAGTGTAACGCCCGATAAAAACAACCCACTTCAGACCCAAGAACAACCTAGGATTAGTTAGGAAAAATTATGGAATAATTTTTCTTTTTTTAAAAGAATCTACAATCATGTTACAAGACAACACTTGTCACTAACAGGTTCCAGAAAAATTCTAATCTACTAGAATATACTTTTCTCTCATAACAATTATAAGAAGCCACAAGGTCCAAAATTTAGGGTTAGAAGTTTTAATTAGGTTCAGAGGGTAATTCCTCACCATACCCACTCCTTAACAGGATTAAAGTTTCAACTTGATTTTTATCACCCTTAATGCATTCAAAATTTTCCTAAATTACTCCCATTGGATAGGAAATTTCCTCACCTTTCCAATGATATAAATAAGTCCTCCTAACTCCTCATATTTCTCAAGTTATGGGCCGGCGGCCTTGGGGTGAAAATTTTCCCCAAGGGCGGGCCTGTGGGCCCAGGGGAGAAAATTTGACCATAGGGCGGTTAGCAGGATTTGTGGGGAAACTTTTGAAAGGGGTCAAAGGAAAAAATCCATGCCTGGGGGAAAAAACCACGCATTTGCATTTTTTCCTTATGCATCCATGGGTCCGCAAGTCCACAAGGGTTGACACGTGGCACTCCATAAGGCCAGTGTGGGGAAAAGTGGGGAAAGGTGGGGCAGCAAAGAGATAAAATTTACTTAGTGCCCGAAGGGCGTAAGAGGGTAAAGAATTCACCCGCGCCTTCGTCGACACCTCGCGATGCCACATGGTAGCCCCTGATTGGCTATGGGCCAGCGGAACAGAGGGGAAAACTTGGAAATTTTCCCAAAAAATTCCCATTGAGATGGAAAGGAAAAAAAGGGACCCGTTCCTCCGCCGATGCCTCGTGACGCCATGTGGCAGCACCTGATTGGTTGCAGGCCAGCGGGAATGGGAAAATTTGTAAAAATTTCCCAAAAAATTCTTGAAAGCACTAAGCTAAAAAAAAAGGATCCACCCCTCTGCTGACACCTCATGGTGCCACGTGGTAGCCTCTGATTGGTTGTGGGTCTTGCGGGGCAGGGTCCAAATTAAGTTTAGGAATTTTTTACCAAGAAAAAAAGGCTTGCGGGTTAAAAAATTTCCTTTGGAGTGCTTAAGGGAAAAATTCAGGCCATGGGCCCGCCAAGGAAATTTTTCCCAAAATTTTAACGCCAAGTGAAGAAAAACTTCAGAAGGCCATAACTTTTGATAGAGAGCTTAGTTTTGGGAAAACAAGGACTTTCTGGAAATCTCTCAATGTCCTCTTTGACACAGAAATCATTAATTTTAGTATTTTGATAAAGTTTAAGGGGTCAATTTTAAGAAAACGGCCTGTAGGATTTTACAGTGTGAACTGGTAATTTTAACTTGTTAAATAATTGTTCAATTTGATCTTCTTCCTCTCTCAACATGTCAAATAGACATGGAGGATTGTTCTTAAATGGATTTAAGAAGGATTTCAAGATTCAATTTGTTTTATTGATTCTAATTTGAGCATTTTCAACTCTTGAACAGAAAAACGACTGCAAAATTGGTTTGAGCCCGATTTTGCTAAGTTTTCAAACATTTCTTTAAGTGTTTTTGTCTAATTGAATCATTTTAGGGCCTACTACTTCAATTTTAATCATTTAATTCATTATTTTATTATTGCAGGTTCGAACTGTGCATTTTTGGTTTAGATAAAGCATTGCCAGTTTGAAATTACAAATAACAAAGATCAAATTATGATGGTCTATTTTCCATTTCATCTTCTAAGTATTAGAATATCATTCCAATTCCAATCTAACACATTTTATTTGATTCAAATCAAACTATTCAAGACCAAAATGTACAATTTTGATTTTCAAATTTTTTTTCACATTTCAAAGAGACAAAATATTGTATTTCTCCTCACACGCATTTCTTCCTTTCAAACAGAGATTTCAACTACATTTAGATGATCAAATTCAATACAACAATGATTCAATTTGAGAAAAGTATTACAATCATTTATTGATTCCAAAAGACAACTTTACAACTTCCTTCTTTAATTTCTTTCCAAAATCATTTTTGTATACAGAATACAATACATTTTCTTTCACATGTTCCACTTTACCACTTTTCAGGTATTTCATAGATATGTTAAAAAATAGATTTCCAATGGAATAACATCATATGGACAAGACAACAAAAGTTTTCATCAACTCAAGATGATATCCTTACAACTTCCTTTCTTTGATTACAAAATACAATATACAAACACGTATCATTTTTTCACATTCTTTCTAAAATAGATACAGAGTATAACTCTTTTACATTTCAAATTTCAAAAATTGTCGATACAATATCTTTCCATTACAAACATATACAAGATCATCCCACTTCAAGTGGGAAAGGTTACAATAAGATTTCATTTCACAAGGGACTGTCAAACTGTCTTTTTTCTTCAGCTCTAGAACAGCAACATGCAAATTTCTCATTCTTCTAATTTGATCACAACAAGAGTAGGGAAAAGGAAACACTCTCTACCGAACCAAGACATCCAATGAAGAGGAGAAGCCATCCTTCTTCATTGGCCCCTCGAGCCCCAACCATAATGCAATAGAAGATGTGATCCAACTCATGGCAACAACAGGCTTCCACAAAACATACACAGAACATTTTCACAATTAAAACACAGTCTAAAATAGAATGTAGTTTTACAACTACATTAAAACATGACAAAACAACACTAAGGCTTCATCAAGCAAGCCAAAGGAGCAAGAAACTATGGGGGATGCTACTTATGCCTCCCAAATGGGAAATGGGTATCACACCTGAGAACAAACCACCAAAAAATATATCATTTCAAATCCCTGACATGCCCTTATGCCTCCCCCAAGTACCCCTTATTCCTCACATTTCTTTATGCCTCCCCAACCTCTTATGGCACCCATAACGAGTAAAGAAATGCAAGCTATTTATTTGTAAGGTGGAACCCAAATCCCAACTCCCTCCACATTATACCTCCCTAAAACACACTTGTGCCTCCCACAAAATAAACCCCATAGTCTTCTCCTACACCATTCCTAGGCCATCTACCCACAGCCCACAAACAATAACAAACATACCAACATTTACATTTTCATACAAGGGAAAAGAAGAGAATTTCTAAGAGCCAAGCTCTTACCTCTCCATGATGGAGTTTGTTCCAAGTTCCAAAACAAGCAAGCTTTCCAATGCAAGAAATCCAAAGATCAACCCAACACAAGTATCCAACAAATTTCCCAACTTTCTCCAAAAGTAAGAGCTCTCCAAAAAGTAAAAGGAAGTTTCCCAAAATATGAAGTGATAAAAGTGAAGCAACCCAAAACAAGACAAAGAATTCAAATTTTATAGAGGGAAGAGAAGAGGATGAGGTGGATCCATGTAGAATTCCACATCACACATCCTTAACCCCAAACACAAAGTCAACTTCAGTATCCAATGCATAATAAATAGGTGGGTGAATAATAAAACAATTTACTTATACACTCAAATCCAACCCACACCCCAAAGGACTGAAATTAAAATCATGTAAGAAATGTTTAATTAAAACCTACAATTTTTCGTCCCAAAATGCATTATAAAAGTGTAAATTAACCCTCCAACCATAATAAATGTTGAAATGTAAATTTAAGGGGTATGGGACAAGTCTAACTTGTCCCACAAGCCTCTAAAATTAGCCTCCAAGGACAAATTCGGAATTTCAAGAAGGTGGAGTGTTTCACACTCAAAAGTTAACTTACACATCACTTACATATCACTACAACACTTACACATTACTTACACATTTATAAAACTTTAAATCATGGCCAACAACTCTCATTAATTACCTTCTTATGGCATATTTTTCAACAATATTTTAACAATATGATTACTATCAATATTTACACACTATTTAATGAATTGTGAAAGTGGAAGTAAAGCACCACAAATATTTTGTACACATGCAAACATTAACAAATGGTCCAAAATTTCATAAAATTTATAAATAACCTACCATGGTCAAATTTAAAGGTGATTCCCCCCATTTCTTAATCCCTAACATTCACACAAACACCAAAAACAAATTACTTGTTGACATGGTCACCTTGTTGAATTCATCTAGAATTCCAATGTGGTTGGTCTCCATTCATCCGATGTTTGTTATGATATTTTTGTAAAATACAAGTCCCTTTGATCTAAGATTTGGCCTTATGAGAACATGAAAATAATATAAATATAATTTAAAATCATCTATTATTGTGGTCATCACTTTCAACAATTTTGATTCAATCTACAATTCATTAATAGATATCAAAACAAAATCAATTGAATAATACTCTCATTGTAGGTGGACTCACATGGTGCCGAATTCATGACACAAGTCCATGAACAACACATAATAAAATGTGAAAATAGTATATCATCATAGATATATGAATCTCTAATAACATCCATGTAACATCAAGATTCAATTTACAATTTTACTCAACAATTATATCATCATTAAATAAAGTTTCATATTCATGTCCATAGGAATATAATCAACCACAATCATGAAATATCAAATGTCAAAGGGAAACTACCAAATTGATATATTGCTGTAATGTTTATTCTGGCTTAACAGTATGTTTTTATTCTTGTATTCTATACCTGGGATTAATGTCTTTACAATTGGTGTGCATTAACAAGTAATTCATAACTTAGTGTCCTATGTGCTGATGGCTTTGGGGCATGGTCTCATACCACAAGTAAAGATCCATGTTGTAAAAATATTATATGTGTGCATATTAAATCAATAAGGATATTTAAGTTCATCATAGGAATATATCAGCAATTTGTCTCCATTTATCAAAAACTATTCGCAAACCAACTAATTATCTTGAAGGACCAAAAATGGGATGTAATGCCCACTTCCCTACGACACTTAGTTGATTATCATTTTGAGTTATGCAGACTTTGGATATGGACATGACTTATACTTATGTTGATTAGCATGATGTTTTGTGACTAGATGCATTTGGATTATGATTGGATTTTGTTTTCAGTATGACCTACACTAACTCATGGACAGACTATTGGATACCGATATTATTTTTATATGGATATATTGCATGTGTTCTAACATTGGATTTCTTCGCCATGATGAGTAGAATGTAGTTGTTGAATTTACATTACTATAATTTTGGATAATGATGAAATGCATAATTAAGTTGTGATTTAGACCTAGAAATAATGATTGATTGAATTACGTATAGATGTTAATAAATTTCATGCATATGGTTATTTTGGATATTTTGACATGGCCGCAAGGCCGAAGGAGGTATTTTACATTTTGCAGGAAACACAGCATGATCACAACCATGAGGGGGATTGGGGACCAAACACAACAGGATGTCGGGTGGTTACAACAATTGGTCGTCAAGGCAACTAGTAAATTGTATTGTGTTACCTTTGTTCTTTTATGTGTTGAGAAAATTTCCATGAGGGGGAAATTTTCTAATGTGACCAAGGGGGTAAGAATTTTATTTACTTGTTTTAACTTACTTTAGTAGGTGATTTTATTTGTGATATTTTTTTAAAAAAAAAAATTCTTTTGCTAAGTGTGTTTAGATTAATTAACACCTTGTTTTAAATTTTTAAGTTTTGGAGGGAAGTCAAGTGGGTGTAATTAATTTTGATGGTTGGCTCCTTGAGCCTCGTGTTTCCTCATGTATTGAATGCTTGGTTTTGAGTGTTGACCACTCCAAATCCTTTGAATCTCGAATTTGAGATTTTGGGCAATTTTGGGGGACTTGTGGGACAAGTTGAACTTGTCCCACACTTCCCAAAACCCCTTACCAACCATATCTATGGGTTGGGAATCCAAAAAGGGGATTATTTATTGTTTTGGGAAGGGAAATGTGACTTTGGAGTGCACTTGTCTTCTTTTGCATTTAATTGTGCCTTAGGACACATGGGGAAGGGATGGTTGTGGATTAGAGAGTGTCATTCAACCCAACCACCCATTTATGGTGTTTTGGGATTTGAGTTGACTAAAGGGAGGTGGTCTTGAGGATGTGTGATGTGGCATCCTACATGGAGCCACATCACCCTCACTCTTCCTCTTGTCTATTTATTGAAACTTCCTCTCTTGTTGAGGGGGTTGGAGTTTTGTTTTTGTTTTGTTGAAGAGTTCTCTTTTGTTATTTTTTTTGGGAGAGAAAAGAATTGGGAGAAAGAGAAAAAAAAGAGTGCTTGGACTTGCATGCTTGGATTGTTTTGGAGGGAGCTTGGACAAATTTCTTGGTTTAGGCTTCTCCAATGGAGAGGTAGGAAACCTTCTCCTTTGTTTTGCTTTCATATTATTGTTGCTTCTATGCTAAATTTGTGAATAATGCATGTTTACTTTGGTGTATTGTGAAAAATGGATAGAATGCTTATTGTGTAGTATAGGAGAGGTCTATGGGAATACTCATGAGGGAGGCATAAGAGTAGATTAGGATATTGTGGAGGGAGTTTGAGAGGGATGCCCATCTTGGGTTAGAATGTTTACATTCTTACCTTGTTCTTGAGGGAGCCATAAGAGGAGGGAGGCATAAGAGTGTGGGAGGAAAAAGGGGTACTTGAGGGAGGCATAAGAGTCATAGGGGCTTGAGTTTTATTGTGGAGGGTTTTGGATGGGCATCTCATCTCAATGGGGAGGCATAAGGAAAACTTTCCCATAGTTCCTTCTCTTGTTGGCTTGGATGAAAGCCTTGTTGTGAAATGTTTGGTGTTATTTGTGTGTCTCTTTGTTCTTCTATTTTAGCTTGAATGTTGTGAAGAAATTGTATTGTGGAAGCAAGTATTGTTGCCTTGAGTTGGAGACCACCCTTCATTGTGTTGTGTTTGGGGCTCGGGGGTCAATGGAGGAGATTGCTTCTCTTCTCCATTGAGTTTTGGTTGGGAGGAGAGTGTTGCCTCTCCCCCTATCTTGGTTGTGATTTGAAATACTTGGAACTTGGAGCATGGATGAAGAACACCTTGGAGCTTTGGAAGAACCTTGTTGTTGACAATGTAAAAACATCTTGTATTCATTACCCACCTTGAGTGGAAAAAAAATAAAATTGTAATATTGCCTTGAATGACCCAACTTTTTTAGCTTCCATTATTGTAAATTTGTTCCACATGAAGTAGGGTAGTGTTGTAACAAAGATTTGAAGGAAAAGTTGCATTGAGATGATAGTATTTCTTACTCTAAAATTTATTGGAAATGTTGTTGAATTCTTTGTGGAATATTGGAAAGGAATTACAAAAGGAAATATGATTAAAACTTTGTTTGGATACTTGAAAGTAAATATTTTTTTGGAAAACTTGAAAAAATAGTGCATTATTTCCTCATTGGGTCATAACTTGATGGAAGGTGCTGTAAATTTTAAATAGCTTTTAAGAAAAATGAAAATTTAAGGTCTATTACAATAATGGTTATGTTTTATTCTTCATAATACGTATTGTGAAAATTCATTGAAACAATGTTTTTTTTTTATGAATCAATTTGCAAACACAAAATCTCTTAGAGCCCACACCATGCAATATCTATTCAATTGTTTGCTAAAATCGAGATTTTAATACAAATGCTCTAAACTCAAATACAAGATTATATACCACGTTTCACTAATAGGGGATATTAACTATACTGAAATATTATCCATGTTTAACTAATATTGATCTTCCTTTCTTTATCACCATAGGTTCACTGATACAGTAACATACTATTATTATTCCTTCAAGCCTATTAATTACATCAATAAATTGCCAATGAAATCAAAAAACCTAAAAACTATGTCCTTTAAAACAGATACATTGCATTCATTTTTATGTAACAGACCCATCTTTATATATTGCTTCCTACACGCCGTTCATGTCCCTTAAATCGTGTCTAAGAGATATAACTGCTAATATGGAAATATAATGATGATACATTATCGGCAGATATACCTGATAGACATACTTGATACAAAGAAGCACTGACTGTCATCTAGCAAGATATTAAGCATACACTGTTGCAATGCTTACACCATTTACATGCGCAACGTTTTTTTTTATAGATGTAGGACACTGCGAGTGGTCTAGTGCTTACAAATATCAAGCTAAATGGCAGGCCTCGATTTAATCCCAAACAAATGCGCAGTCTAGTCTTCAAAAATGACACAGATAATGCAGATCCGTTAAATCGTGTCTAGGAATAACTGAACTATACAAAATGACAAAGATGATACGTTTCAGTACAAAGGACTATACAACTTGATGCTCTCAAAGTGGAGATGCACTGTAATCGAATATTTAACATGGCTGGTCTGCAATGTTAGCAGATGCTCTCTGCCCCTTAATCGATTTGATTTTCCTTGGGGCGCCTCCTCTTGTCCCACCGATCGTTTTGATAAAATATCTTGAAGGTGAAACCCGAATTTAAGAATACGTTCAGTACTGATCGGATAACAACATAGTTGGGCGACCTGTGGAATGAGAAAAGAAGCGTGCAGGTACATGGGCAAAGGCTGGGGAAAACGCGGTCCCTGTTTTCACAAGTTATTCACAACCAGATGGATCAAACAACGCAGCCTCGAGTTAATGTGTGCTGGGATCCCGAAAACCGCAGTGCAGCCCTTCCTCCTCCTCACGCCTCTTTAATCTTTCGAAACATGGAAATTTATCTGCCTGACCGTGGAATACCCGAGCTCATTAAATCCTTTCACGCCTGGAAACGTAGATGTTCCTCAGCTTGGGAAGGTTACAAACGAATTTGGGCATCGTCTGGAAGAAGATAAAGATGCAGTATTCCAACGCATTTTAGGTGAAATGTGCTCGTTTGTATGTTTCTACCATGCTCCTACTTGCTAATGCGCTTCCACTCCCTGACTGTCCACGCGCCCAGGACTATTTTATTCACCTCCTTGTTCCATGCGCGGCCAGGGGCGAGGAGAACAGGGAAAAATGCCTGGTTTGTTGCATGTATCTTGCTTAGAAAGCTCCTCATCTTTTTCCACACGGCATGGGCGAATACTCCAGCGTTTTCTCCTGTCATTTCGGCTACGGTGTCTTCATCTTTCATCTTCCTCGCACTTACCCGCGCGGCCAGGACAGAAGAAGAGTGTCTAGTCGACTGAGCAGGGTAGGATCTCCAAAATCTAATTGATTAATTTGGAAGTGGCGGCCAGGCTACTGTCTTGCACGCAAGGTGAAGGCATTAATGGTGGACAGGTGGTTGTGGAGATCCACCGCCCCCAACCAAGGAGATTTAAGAATGGTTGAAAAACTTTCCCCCCCAATTTGTCCCTCATTCATTTAATGTTCAAATTTCAAACGTATGAATAGCATGTAGACTGGCTTATGGATAAATTTTGTTAATATATCTATATACATATATACCACTTAAATTAAGAACATCTAATCCCTTAAAAGAGATATCTAAGGACCCATATTGAAAGTTTTCTAAGTGTCTACAAAATAGCAACATATGGATTATCCTGATACTATGCCTCTACAAATATATATATATGAGAATATATGTAAAAAAAAAAAAATCATTATACGGGACTAATGCCATTTTACAGTACAGTTCCCTTACCTTCGACGTTTTGCTTCAGATTTGACCATAAAACGATTCTCATTGGCTTAGAGCTCACAAGATATGACGAGTGCACATATATAATAATATATTATAATTATGTAACACAATCATAAATTAGCAAGGTATTTAAATAAGTCGTAATGTAGAGAAAAAAAAAAGAGGCAAAACAAATAAATGAAACTGCACTTGAAGAAACCAATAAAGGAGGAAAGGACTTCTCAGTAAATTGCACGTTTCGTTTATCAGTCAATTTGGGACATCAGGTAAGAATACAGAACTATTGTAATATGTTAGATCGTAAGGTATGACACCTAAAAATATGCTTAGTCAAAACTTTCCCCAAATAAATGCATGGCTTGAATCGTGGAAATGAAGTAAATAGTTTTAAAGACAAAAAAAAAAAAATTGTCGCACTTTTCGGGTCGTTTGTTTGTGGCGCAGCGGCGGGAGCATCGTCTTTTTGCGGCATCACATTTTTGGTATCAGAGCCAGGGGTTCGAAGCTGGGACCCTTGGGCACATGCAGAAAACGCGAAACAGGAACACTTAACTTAGTGCAGAACATTATTCTTTTAAAATATAAATCCATAATGTTGATAATTATAGTAAACAGAAAATTTTGAAAACTAGCACAAGACCTAGTACAATGAACTAACTCTCGCCTTGATCTGTGCAGGAGGCACAGATTGGGTGAGGGGTCTCTTCATATAGACCTAGACATACCACCGCCAGAGCAGGCCGTAGCAGCCCTTTTACCTCAGATCTTGCAGACACTCCAGGATGTCAATGCCGCTATACGCGGAGAGCCCTTGGGAGGATGACTTGCTAGACATAGTTTGGAGCCATCAGTAGATGCCCAGGCATTCCCTCGACACAGCGAGGAGCACAAAGTAGAGAATTTCCATGCAGAGTCGGCTATGGCAGAGTCACCACAGAGAAGACATGGGGACAGGATCTCAGGGCATAGGGACAGGTCTCGGAGCCGTAGACAGAGGGGGGAGCATTCAGAGAGATCTAGGAGTTCGTCATACATCAGATGCAGACGATGTCAGGGAGATCCTGAAGCTGTGACCATCTCAGTATTCAGGTGATACATGTGGTTTTCAGGCAGAGGCCTGGTTGGTGAGCTTGACCAGATGCTTCAAGCAGTGCCCTTGTAGTAGCAACACGAAAGCTCGTGTTGCGATCCACCTTCTGAAGGTTGGAGCAGGTTTTTTGGTGGAGGACTGAGGAGAAAAAGCTCCATGTTGACTTAGATACGATTATCTGGGAGCTATTTGAGGAACGTTTCAGGAGCAGGTATTTACCCAAGAGATTTATACAGTAGCACATAGACGATTTTCATGATCTCTGTTAGGTGTCGATGACAGTAGCGGAGTATGAGAGTCGACTTCCAGACCTACTCCAGTACGTTGACTATATGCAAGATGAGCATGTATGGATTCACAGGTTCATCCGGGGCCTGAATTTGGATTTAGGAGGCGCAGTGCGCATTCATTTCCCACAGACATTAGCAAAGGCAATGGAGAAGGCCTATATTGCAGAGGAGACACGAGGAAAGACACAGCAGGCTAGAGACAGAGTTCGGATCTGTATCCAGCAGATGCAGGATAGTAGGTCGAAGGGGTCAGTTCCTCCTCCATGAGGTGGGTAGAGTTTAGGACAAGCTTCATTCAGGCCACCACAGCAGCAGCAGCAGCAGTAGCAGACCTGCCCACCTTACCGACCTCCTCAGAGATTTCATGCACAAAGAGGACGTAGTATGGGGCCTCCTCCTAGGGGTCCCATCAGAACACATGGTACACCGAGAGCTCAGTCAGTGGGAGCTCGTTAGTAGAGACCCTCAACTGTCCATAGCCGGATCATGTCAGGATCTGTATCTCAGTCATCTAGAATATCATCTGGAGCTGCTTCCCACTGGAGAGGACCAGGCAGCTGTTATGGTTGCGGTGTTATTGGATATCTTTAGAGAGATTGCACACATAACCCTACCAAGGGTAAGACACGGAGCTCAGAGCCTACTATTGCAGACATGGCATGGAGTCATCGGATCTATGCAGTGGTCGAGAACCACTAGGTTGAGCATCAGAGTACTGTGGTTGAGATGACAGGTAGTATTGTTGGTATTTCCACCTCTATATTATTTAATTTTGGTTCACCTGATTATTTTATTGCACCATCCTTAGTAGAGCATTGTAAGCTGGTGGCAGTTAGGCAGGGCCGTAGTTGGGACGTTGAGATGGCTTCTGGAGCCAAGATTTCTGTAAACTCCTTAGTCAAGGAGTGTGTAGTGAATTTGGGACCCTTCACCAACTACTTCTGATCTTCGGATCCTTCCATTAGGATCTTATGGCATCATTTTGGGCATGGATTGGTTGTCCACTCATAGAGCTAGAGTGGATTGTTACCACAAGGCTATTGCTTGCATAGATGATCTTGGAGTAGAGTCAGTGATATTAGGGGTTAAGAGACCCGTTTCTATTCGCACCATCTCCGCTATGCAGCTTAAGCGGTGTGTGCGATGGGGTTTCCAGTTGTATGTTGTTACAGTTACTGACAGATTAGAGGATGAGTCAAGAGGACCTATTATCACCGAATCATAAGAACCCCTGGATGTTGATCAGATTTCTAGTTTGATCACTCTAAGTATCCAGTGTGATTGGATAACATGGGTACTATCTCCAAGTTGTGGGACTTGTTGCTTGAGACAGACCTCCAGAGAAAGCTGGTTCTTGCTCCTAAACTACCTGCCACAATCTACTCTAATGCAGGGTAAGCTAACTGTTCTAATCTAAATTTCCAAGGGACCAGGGAGAGAGAATACATAAAATGAAAGCCTACACTAAAGCAGTGATACACCAGAAAAAGAGGGTGGGAGAATAGTCTCCAAATGTGTGAAATACAGAGGCAAAGTGCACACTAGAAGAGGTGGCGCAGTGCACATTCACTGCCCACAGACGTTAGCAGAGGCCATAGAGAAGGCCTATATTGCAGAGGAGACACGGGGGAAGACACAACAGGCTAGAGACAGAGTTCGGAGCCATATCCAGCAGATGCAGGATAGTAGGTTGAAGGGGTCAGTTCCTCCTCCATGGGGTGGACAGAGTTCAGGGCAAGCTTCATTTAGGCCACCACAGTAGCAGCAGTAGCAGCAGACCCGCCCACCTTACCGACATCCTCAAAGATTTGATGCACAGAGAGGACGTAATATGGGGCCTCCTCCTAGGGTTCCCATCAGGACATAGGGTGCACCAATAGCTCAGTCAGTAGGAGCTTGTCAGCAGAGACCTTAGCAGTCCATAGCTGGATTGTCAGGATTTGTATCTCAGTCATCTAGAGTACCAGATGGAGCTGCTTCCTACTGGAGAGGACCAGGAAGCTGTTATGGTTGCGGAGTTGTTGGACATATTTGGAGAGATTTCCCGCATAACCCTACCAAGGGTAAGACACAGAGCTCAGAGCCTACTGTTGGAGATATGACACAGAGTCATCGGATCTACGCAGTGGTCGAGAACCGCCAAGATGAGCATCAGAGTACTATGATTGAGACGACAGGTAGTATTGGTGGTATTTCCACCTCTATATTATTTGACTCTGGTTCTTCTGATTCTTTCATTGCACCATCCTTAGTAGAGCGTTGTAGGCTAGTGACAGTTAGGCAGGGCCGTAGTTGGGACGTTGAGATGGCTTCTGGAGCCAAGATTTTTGTAGACTCCTTAGTCAAGGAGTGTGTAGTGGATTTGGGACCCTTCACCACTACTTCTGATCTTCGGATCCTTCCATTAGGATCTTATGGCATCATTTTAGGCATGGATTGGTTGTCCGCCCATAGAGCTAGAGTGGATTGTTACCAAAAGACTATTGCTTGCATTGATGATCTTGGGGCAGAGTTAGTGATATCAGGGGTTAAGAGACCCGTTTCTATTCGCACCAGGGGAGTTAGACAAATATGAGGGGACCCTAGAAACATGACTTTTTGCCCTGAATCAATATAATTGCTTGCATGTTATCAAAATTACCTTGGGGGTGATTTTTGGATAACAGGACCTTCCCTCGATGATCATCCCATCTTATCTGAGTTTGCCGATGTGTTTCCAAGGGAGCTACCGAGATTACCTCCCGCACGTGAGATCAATTTCCATATAGATCTAGTTCTAGGCACAGAGCCTATCTCACGAGCACCTTATCGGATGACCACTCCTGAGTTATGTGAGCTCAAGTTACAGCTAGAGGACCTTCTGGAGAAAGGCCTCATTCGTCCTAGTGTATCCCCTTGGGGTGCACCAGTTATCTTTGTGAAGAAGAAAGACAGATCTCTTCGGTTGTGTATTGACTACCGTCAGCTGAATAAGGTAACGATTGAGAATCGTTATCCCCTTTCACGTATTGATGAATTATTTGATCAAATGAAGGGAGATACAGTTTTCTCTAAGATAGATCTTAAGTCAGGGTATCATTAGCTCAGGATTGCAGAGACATATTTTCACAAGACAGTTTTCCGTACGAGATATGGCCACTACGAGTTTACAGTGGTACCGTTCGGTTTGACGAATGCCCCTGCAGTGTTTATGAGTTTGATGAATGGGGTATTCAGGACCTTCCTTGATCACTTAGTGCTCATCTTCCTTGATGACATTCTAATTTACTCATGCACACGTGAGGAGCACAAGGAGCACCTTCGCCAGGTTCTTCAGTGTCTTCGCAAACAGCGCCTTTACGAGAACTTGGAGAAGTGTGCGTTCTTTCAGACGTGAGGTGCAGTATTTGGGCCACATTATTTCTGGGGGAAGGTATCGCAGTCGATCCTTCCAAGATTCGAGCCATCATGGATTGGCCAGCACCCACTAGTGTGACTGAGGTGCGTAGTTTCATGGGCCTAGTAGGATACTACATGAGGTTTGTTCAAGACTTTTCCCCGATTGTGCACCCCATTACTTCTCTTCAACGGAAAGGGAAGAAGTTTGTATGGACAGATAGATGTTATCAGGCCTTCATTACACTGAAGGAGTGCCTCACGAGAGCACCTATCCTTGCAGTGCCAGATCCTCATGGAGAGTTTTTCGTGTGCACAGATGCTTCCTTAGCAGGACTTGGAGAAGTGCTAATGCAGGAGAGTAGAGTAGTTGCCTTTGAGTCTCGCAAAATCAAAGATTATGAGTTCAATTATCCAACCCATGACCTTGAGCTTGCAGTAGTGGTACATGCCTTAGTGCGGTGGAGACATTTTCTTCTTGGCCGGAGATTTACTCTCAGGACAGATCACTTGAGTCTTTTCCACCTCTTCACGCAACCCAATCTCAACGCTCGTCAGCGGCATTGGATGGAATTAATATGTGAGTATGACATGGAGATAGAGCATGTAAAAGGGAAAGAGAATGTGGTTGCTGATGCCTTGAGTAGACGGAGACATGTGGCTATGGCCACATCAGTGGGCATAGATTTACGGAGTAGGATCTTGCAGCACCTTCCTCATGACAGCTTCTACCTCGCAGCCAGAGTAGAGATTGAGTCACAGAGACCCCTTGAGGGGAGATTTGATGGGTTTTCATTAGAGGTAGATGGTCTTTTGAGACACAGAGGCCGGATATATGTTCCTAGAGATGGAGGCTTGATACATAACATTTTGACAGAGTCTCATCGTGCACCTTACTCAGCCCATCTCGGGGTGAAGAAGATGCACGCCACCTTGAGAGAGTTGTATTTTTGGAGAGGTTTTTAGAGAGACATAGCTTCTTTTGTATCCCACTGTTTAGAGTGCCAGAGGGTGAAGGCCGAGCATCAGCATCCAGCTGGCCTTCTCTATCCTCACGCCATACTAGAGTGGAAGTGGGACACCATTTCGATGGATTTCATTGTTGGGTTGCCGACGTCGAGATACCATCACGACACCATCATGATCACAGTGGATAAATTGACAAAGGTAGCCCATTTTTCCCCAGTGAAGACTACCTAAACAACAAGTGTTGTGGCATGAGTATACCTTGATGAGATTGTCAGATTACATGGGATTCCGCGGAAGATCATTTGCGACCATGACCCTTTGTACACTTCCCACTTCTAGACAACCATGCAGTATGCTCTTGGGATGAGGATTAATTTCAGCACAGCTTATCACCCTGAGACCGATGGACAGACAAAGAGGGTGAATCAGATTTTGGAGGACATGCTCAGGATATACGTGATGGACCATCAGTCAAGATGGGAGGAGTACCTGTATTTGGTAGAGTTTGCCTACAATAATAGTTTTCAGATTTCTATAGGCATGGCTCCTTTTCAGGCATTATATGGTAGAGAGTACAGGACACCTCTTAGCTGGGATAGGATTGAGGACAGGGTTTCTCTTGGGCCAACATTATTATAGGATATGGAGCAGCAGGTTACCCTGATCAGACAGAGATTACAGGAGGCACAGGATAGACAGAAGAAGTATGCAGACCAGCATAGGACAGATCGCAGTTTTGAGGTAGGCAAGAAGGTGTTTCTTCGTGTCAGACCGCATAAGATCCCTTTCCGTTATGAAAAAGGTTCTAAGCTTGCTCCTAGGTTTGTGGGTCCCTTTGAGATGTTGGAGCGCCTCGGCCCCTTAGCCTATCGTCTAGCACTGCCACCTAGCTTGTCTCACGTCCATGATGTATTTCACGTTTCTTTTCTTAGGAGATATGTTTCTGATCCTTCTCATGTGCTAGATTGGACTGCATTGCAGGTGCAGGATCAGGGACAGGTGATGGTGGATCCCGTGCACATTTTAGATCTGCAGGACCCTGGGCCTTCGCGGCAGAGAGATTGATCAGGTTCGGGTCCAATGGGACAGGTACGATGAGACTGCTGCTACTTGGGAGGATGCTACATCGTTGAGAGCTCAGTTTCCACACCTATTTCAGTGACTTCCAGGAGGAAGTCTAGTCTAAGGGGAGGGGGAAGTAATGCCCATTTCCCTACGACACTTAGTTGATTACCATTTTGAGTTATGCAGACTTTAGATATGGACATGACTTATACTTACGTTGATTAGCATGATGTTTTGTGAGTAGATGCATTTGGGATATGATTGGATTTTTGTTTTCAGTATGATTTACACTGACTCATGGACAGACTATTGCATACCGATATTATTTTTTATATGGATATATTGCATGTGTTCTAACATTGGATTTCTTCGCCATGATGAGTAGATTGTAGTTGTTGAATTTACATTACTGTAATTTTGGATAATGATGAAATGCATAATTAAGTTGTGATTTAGACCTAGAAATAATGATTGATTGAATTACGTATAGATGTTAGTAAATTTCATTCATATGGTTATTTTGGATATTTTAACATGGCCGCAAGGCCGAAGGAGGTATTTTATATTTTGCAGGAAACACAACATGATCACAACCATGAGTGGGATTCGGAACCAAACACAACAGGATGTCGGGTGGTTACAACATTTGGTCGTCAAGGCAACTAGTAAATTGTATTGTGTTACCTTTATTCTTGTATGTGTTAAGAAAATTTTCATGAGGGGGAAATTTTCTAATGTGACCATGGGGTTAAGAATTTTATTTAATTGTTTTTATTTACTTTAGTAGGTGATTTCATTGGTGATGTCTTTTTTTTTTATTACTTTTACTAAGTATGTTTAGATTAATTTAATATCTTGTTTTAATTTTTAAGTTTTGGAGGGAAGTCAAGTGGGGGTAATAAATTTTGATGGTTGGCTCCTTGAGCCTTGTGTTTCCTCATGTATTGAATGTTTGGTTTTGAGTGTTGACCACTCCATGTTCTTTGAATCTCGAATTTGATATTGAGGGCAATTTTAGGGGACTTGTGGGACAAGTTGAACTTGTCCCACACTTCCCAAAACCCCTTACCAACCATATCTATGGGTTGGGAAGCCAAAAAGGGGGTTATTTATTGTTTTGGGAAGAGAAATATGACTTTGGAGTGCATTTTTCTTCATTTTGCATTTATTTGTGCCTTAAGGACACATGGGGAAGGGATGGATGTGGATTAGAGAGTTGTCATTCAATCCAACCACCCATTTATGGTGTTTTGGGATTTGAGTTGACCTAAAGGGAGGTGGTCTTGAGGATGTGTGATGTGGCGTCCTACATGGAGCCACATCACCCTCACTCCTTCCTTTTTGTCTATTTATTGAAACTTCCTCTCTTGTTGAGGGGGTTGGAGGTTTGTTTTTGTTTCGGTTGAAGAGTTCTCTTTTGTTATTTTGGGAGAGGAGAAAGAATTGGGAGAAGGAAAAAAAGAAAGAGTTCTTGGACTTGCATGCTTGGATTTTTTTTGAGGGAGCTTGGACAAAGCTTCTTGGTTTAGGCTTCTCCAATGGAGAGGTAGGAAAACTTCTCTCTTTGTTTTGCTTTCACATTGTTGTTTCTTTTGTGCTTAAAATTGTAGAATAATGCAAGTTGTTTTTGTGTATTGTGGAAAAATGGATAGAATGATTATTGTGTAGTATAGGAGAGGTCTATGGGAATACTCATGAGGGAGGCATAAGAGTAGATTAGGATATTGTGTTGGGAGCTTGAGAGGGATGCCCATCTTGGGTAAGAATGTTTACATTCTTACCTTGTTCTTGAGGGAGCCATAAGAGGAGGGAGGCATAAGAGCATGGAAGGAAAAAGGGGTACTTGAGGGAGGCATAAGAGTCATAGGGGATTGAGTTTTATTGTGGAGGGTTTTGGATGGGCATCTCATCTCAATTGGGAGGCATAAGGAAAACATTCCCATAGTTCCTTCTCTTGTTGGCTTGGATGCAATCCTTGTTGTGAAATGTTTGGTGTTATTTGTGTGTCTCTTTGTTCTTCTATTTTAGCTTGAATGTTGTGAAGAAATTTTATTGCGGAAGCAATGTATTGTTGCCTTGATTTGGAGACCAACCTTTTATTGTGTTGTGTTTGGGGCTCGGGGGTCAATGGAGGAGATTTCTTCTCTTCTCCATTGAGTTTTGGTTGGGAGGAGAGTGTTGCCTCTCCCCCTATTTTGGTTGTGATTTGAACTACTTGGAACTTGGAGCATGGATGAAGAGCACTTTGGAGCTTGTGAAGACTCTTTCCATTTACCTTATATACTTTATTTTGATTGTAAAATCTGTAAGAGAAAGAGAGTTGTATCATCTTGTTTTCATTTCAAAAATAATGGACATTGTAATCTATAATTGCATCAAAAGTCACATGGTTGAATGCAACATTTTACTTGCAAGATGTATACATTATTGTAAAGGATGTGCCACATGAAGTAGAAAGTGTTGTGATAAAATATTGAATGAAAGTTGTATTGAGATGTTAGTTTTCTTACTCAAAGTTTTAGTGGAAATGTTGTTGGATTCTTTGTGATATGTTGGTATATCATAAATGTATGATAAAGTCTAAATTGTTATGTATGTTACAATCCTATTTTCTTACTTGAAATCACTTGAACATACCTTATTTTTTTATGTAGGAGTTAGGTTTATGAAATTGAATTCCCATGTGATCAACATAGCGAGTATGGAAGAGGGGTTAGAAAATGGAAATTTATATTTATAATGCAATATGTTTTCTTTGTCTGCATACATATGGAATTGTTAAAAGTAAGTGAATACAATCTTAATTTATTACACCCTTAGATTTCAAACTATATAAATATTTAGAGCCCAACCCCATCAAGTGATATCATGGTTTGTAAATCGACATTCCTAGGTTATAATACTCAATAGAAATACTATTTACTATAACTACCTAGAAAGCATGCTAATTTACTATCCAAACAATTTGATAAATGATTAGTATATCAGCCTTCCACTCTTTATCACCATTGGTCTGATACAGTGCGCACATGGTGCAATATGTTTACAAATTGCTTAACTTAGCATCAAACAAATAAATCATCTCTGTTATTTTGACTACAATTACGCATTAATTTTTGACGCATGCAAAACTATGCTTCTACTATAATTGCTTACGACAATCATATTATTAATAATTTAATGTTTATTTACTGCTTACAAATATAAGCATATATTTAAATATACATGCATCAATAGCTCATATGACGTATGACTCTACATAAGAATTGCATTAATCCTCTATCAATAAGTTGAGCATACAGTGCTAATAATTAAACCATTAAAATACTCGAAAAGAAACTATGTTTGGAACTAGTTTGCTAGTGACAAGATCAAATTTTTAGTTACCTGTCTGCTTGGAAGCACAAATTGCAAACTTAACTATGGCACAGATAATGCAGCTCAATCCAGATATAAGAACTATACAATATGACTAAACATATGTTAATATAAGGACTATCAATATATGCTCTCCAAGTCTGCTGCAGTAGCTATGATTCATTATATTAACATTAGTGGACATGTACCTGCTCTATAGTAAAAATGGCTCATTCGGCCCAAATCGATTTGATTTTCCTAGGGGCACATGGACTGTCCCATGATCCCTTTTGCCAAAATATCGGGAAGGTGACAACACAAAAATTGATGAATGGACGTCTCATTATTCATCGGATAATCTATCATAGATGTGGTAGACCTGGGCAGCAATGAGAAAAGAAGCGCTGAATGGCACGTATATGCAAAAGAATGAATGCAAAGGAAAAGTGATTTCACATGTTATGGTTAAAACCAGAATGGATCAAACAGAAAATTCGAGAAAATGTATGCATATATTATAAACAAATAACAACATTGTTAGACAGCCCTTCCTCCTCTCACGCCATGAATACACCTTTCGAAACATGCAAATTTATCTTCCTGAAAGTGGAGGTACTCGAGCTCACTAAATCCTTTCACGCGCCAGAGACATCAGATAAACAAAAGCTTGGGAAGATAAAAAAAAATTAGGGAATCCCTGGAAGTTTTGAGGATGCAGTCTTCAACACGCGAACTGAGGTAAAATGTGCACAGCTGTACGACGACCTGTTCACTGCTTGTTGGTGCCTTCCACTCCCTGACTGTCCATGTGCCCAGGACTCTTTTATTCGCCTCCTTGTTTCATGTGCGGTCCAGGGGCGAGGAGAACAGGGAAAAACGCCTAGTTTGTTACACGTATCTTGCTTGGAAAGCTCCTCATCCTTCCTCCACTCGGCATGGGTGAATACTACAGCGTTTTCTCCTGTCATTTTGGCCGGTGTCTTCATCTTTCATCTTCCTCACACCTACCTGCGCGGCGAGGACAGAAGAAGAGTGTCTAGTCGACTGAGCAAGGAAGATCTCCAAAATCTAATTGATTAATTTGGAAGTGGCGGCCAGGCTGCTGTCTTGCACGCAAGGTGAAGGCATTAATTGTGGACAGGTGGTTGGGGAGATCCACCACCCCCAACCAAGGAGATTTAAGAATGGTTGAAAAACATTTCCCCCCAATTTTTCCCTCATTCATTTAATGTTCAGATTTCAAACGTATGAATAGCATGTAGGCTGGCTTATGGATAAATTTTGTTAATATATCTATATACATATATACCACTTAAATTAAGAACACCTAATCCCTTAAAAGAGATATCTAAGGACCCATATTGGAAGTTTTCTAAGTGTCTACAAAATAGCAACATATGGATTATCCTGATACTATGCCTCTACTTATATATATATTAGAATATATAAAAACAAAAGAAAATCATTATACGGGACTAATGCCATTTTACAGTACAGTTCCCTTACCTTCGACGTTTTGCTTCAGCTTCGACCATAAAACGATTCTCATTGGCGTAGAGCTCACAAGATATGACGAGTACACATATATAATAATATATTATGATCATGTAACACAATCATAAATTAGCAAGGTATTTAAATAAGTCGTAATGTAGAGAAAAAAAAAAGCGGCAAAACAAATAAATGAAACCGCACTTGAAGAAGCCTACAGAGGAGGAAAGGACTTCTCAGTAAATTGCACGTTTCGTTTATCAGTCCATTTGGGACATCAGGTAAGAATACAGAACTATTGTAATATGATAGATCATAAGGTATGACACCTAAAAAGATGCTTAGCAAACTTTCCCCAAATAAATGCATGGCTTGAATCGTGGAAATGAAGTAAATAGTTTTAAACACAAAAAAAAATAAAAATTTATCACACTTTTTGGGTCGTTTGTTTGTGGCGCGGCGGCGGGAGCATCGTCTTTTTGTGGTGTCACATTCAACAACCATGATTGATTATTCCTAAGATGCTCCCTAGTGCCTCTGCGTGTATTTATCCATATCCTTCTTGTGAACCATCATCTGCAATATTTTTTATTTTCTCCTTATGGTAATGATGGAGTTTACAGAGGAGATTCGAAAGCCCCATATCGACATTTTTCCGCTAAGCATAGGAATGGGTGATTTTCGTCAAACTTCGGAATTTGCAAAGTCCCTATGTGCATGGTATGGATTTTCTGTAACCCATGCCACACACCAAGTGGCAGTGGAAAACTCAACAAGCTACTTTCACACAGGCCTTGGCTTCCTCCTCTCTAAACATGTGCTTTACAGAGATCCCTGAGGTCTTTGTCAATGCTGACGAGTAAAAAATGAAAATTGAAACTCTCGTATAGAATTTCGTGCTGAAAGTGAGGCCACACGTTGTAGATGTTCTCTAATCTTGTGATCACCAGTCTTTACCTTCGTATTTGCTTCTCTTCCTTGACTCCCAATGCCATTTAATATTTAAATTTCCTCTCTTCCCCGAACAAATGGTCAACATGCAAGTGACCTCATAAAAGTTATGAATTAAATCTAACATAACACGAGATTTGGAAATTGTGGGAAATATTTTTTACATGTTGTCAAACATTTAGTAGACACTTAAATGCATGCAAACCATAACTGAAGATAAAATTTTGACAATTGGTGAATGAGATTTAGTCAAACCTAAATCAGAATTTTGCATGTGTTGGGAAGATACACACGTTATATTGTGAAGGTTAGATGTGACATAAAGTGGTAATAAGTTAAGGTTTTAGGAATTATTCATTACATTTCAATTGAAACTAAAATTATCCACCTCAAAATTTTACTTGCAATGTGATTTGTAAAATATTGAAGTTGTTTTTGAAAAATATATAACTCTTTACCAAAAAAAATTAAATTATTGGATTTTCATGATATATAGTTATTTATCTAAATATATTTTTAATATTCTTCTTAGAATATTGTAAGAAAAAAGTGAATTGTGAATTATGTGCAATTTAATTGCGGAGTTTTAATTATAATACCTTTTTTTAAAATATCATTTAGTTGAAAATATCACACACACACACACACACACACAAACACACAGAATGTGAATTTTTAATGATAAAGGGTTGGAGATGTGAATTGTCTACCATTTTTGAACCTTTATGTTAATTGTAGAACATCCACAATACCTAAAAATAGAACAAAAAGAAAAATAACTTTATATATATATATATATTAGTCTAATGTGGCATTTCCACAATATTATAAATTAATATCAACTTTGATAAAATATGTCTTGGAAGTATAGATGTGGTTGGTAATATTTATAATAAAATCTACTCTTATTTTCTAAAAAATGTTGAATGTCTATAATGAAGATTTGAAGATGTGAATTTTCTACAAATTATTAACAATATAAATATACTATAGAAAACACACAATAATTACAAAAATAATAATTATATTATTATAGAGATGACATAATTATTCTATAATTATACCAAACTGTGGAAATTTTGTATAATAATTGTGGTGAAAAGTGTTTCTTTGTAGTAGTGATATTACTTACACATTCTTACAACACTTTTAAACATGGCCAACAACTCTATTAATTAAATTTTTATGACATCTTTTAATTAATTAATTAAATAATATGATTACTCACAATATTTACACATCATTAAATAAATAATGAAAGGGGTAAGTGCACCACATAAAACACATGTAAAAATAACAAAAGGGACCAAATAAAACAAACACATACAATCTCTTGGTCACATTTAAAGGTGACCCCCCCATGGGAATCCCTAACACAAACAACACACACAAATAAATACTAGTTGCCATGGTGACCTTGTTGAATACATCTAGAATTCCAATGTGGTTGGTCTCCAATCCCTTGATGTTTGTTGTGATAGTTTAACCTGGAAAACACAAATACCTCCTTTGGCCTTGTGGTCATATTAGAACGTCCAAAACAATATAAATATAATTAAAAATCCAAAATCATCCAGATATATGAATCACAACAACATAAAAGCATTCTAACAATATCATTATAGTTTTTTCAACAACTATATCATCATCCAATAATTTTCCATTTCTAGGGCTACTCACAATATTCAAATATCACAAGTCCAAACAACATCCATCATATAACCATGTCCAACAATAAAACATCATCAACATATAAAGTGTCTCTAATAATCATCATGCATCATATAAGAATCAAAGTCAACAATAATCCATGATCAAATATCTAACATCGTACTAAATCAAAACTATAATAATGTCTATAATATAGTCGATAGTGTCATGATTAGTATCAAAAGGTGTCGAAGGGAAGTGGGCACTATAATTAGATTTGGTATATTTGATTTGGGCATATAATTTTAAGAGGTATGAATCTTCCATAATTTTTTTTTTTTTCAAAGTTATGCAAATAATATAAAAAAAAGAAAACATGTGTCAATGGTGTATTATGGTAAAGCAAAAAAAAATAATCATTCAAAGTGGGCAAGGCAATATGGGAAAAATAACCTCTGGAGATTTTTCAATCTTTTTAAAAAAAAAAAATGATAACACCCTTAATTTATGGGTGCAAAGTTTTCTTAAGATTCATTTATGAATTTAATAGTAATAGAATAGTCAAAATTCTAAAGCATAAATATTAAGTTCTTGGTATATTTCACTAATTCAAATCCCTATTTGAGAACCAAACTGGGAATTAAATAAAAATTATGAGAATATAAAAAGGTGGTAAATATTATTAAAGGATAGTACTTCCTAGCATACATCTAAGCCAAATTGTGTTGTAGAAAGAATGAATAGAACCATCATGGATATGATGAAGAGTATGTTAAATGCCAAGTATATAGAAAATCATTATTTGTTAGTTGTTGTAGTAATTTCATTCAACAATATCAATATATGTTTAACCAAAAGTGTAAACAAATTAATTACACATGAAGCATGGAGTGAAATAATACATAGTAAGAGTGTTTGGATATCTGTCTTATATACATGTCCTATCTCATTTAAGAGTAAAATTAGATGATAAGGGAGAAAAATGTATCTTCATAAGATCCATTCAAGAAACAAAATATAACAAGTTATTTAATACACTCATAGATTAGCTTATTATCAATAGAGATGCAAATTTCGTATAAGAAAAAGGATGAGATTAGAATGTGGATAAAAAATAGACTATTTCCACACCATAACCTCAGGAATATAGTTTTGAATTTAATCCAAAATGAATACCTTGTGATTTACCTCCTGTCATTCCAATCTCGCCAATGTGGTTACTAATTGACACCTTCATGAACTATTATAATATCCACTTAAAGTCAAGAAATAATTCCTTCGTGTCAACCAAAAATTCCACATGGAAAATAGAAGCAACACCTTCAAATAACATTCAATTTTTAGGACCATCAAGTTCAGCAGTCCTAAGAAGGTTTTAAAAAATTATAATGGAAATATACAATTACAATTAAGGTAAATAAAATATTGATTTATTCATTTGATATATATATTGTTTTCAGATACAATTGATCACATTCTATTTGAAGACTTAATAGCATATGAAAACCAGGCGTAAGCCATGGATTAAAATATAGATTTTGCTAACAAAAATCATATATGGGACAAATTTTATCCTTAATACTTGAAAAAAATGTGATACGATTTAAGTTAGTCTAAAAGGCCATTTTAAATGTATACTAAAAAAGTGAAAAAGAATACAACAAAATTAATAGAAAACAAAATTTCTCAATTATTTAGAGTTGACTAGAGTGATACATTTTCTCTTATAGCCCATTTAAATGCAATAAGAGTAGCAATGGAAATTGTAGATAAAAATTAGTGGCCAACGTAGGGTAAATTTTAGTGACGAATATTTGTTAATTAACGAATATTCATGTTTTTGAAGTTTGAAATTGGAAAATTTTTAGGGTACCGGTTAAGACCAATTTGCCAAACATTTCTGGCATACATTTTCTAGAAGTCGGTCACATGTCTTTTCTACAGGATTTTATCATACAATATGCTAACAGATGGTCGCATGTATACAATGTTGTGAGATGGTAGCATACAATATGGTACTGGCTAGTAGTGTAACACTCGCTAAAATATCCCACTTGAGACACGTGAATAACCTAGGTTTAGTTACAAAATTATGGAATAATTTTTTTTAAAGTGTTAACAACCAAATTCTTAAGGACAATTAAATTCAACTGATGAATTTTCCCATTATAATAATAACTAATTACACATTATAAAGCAACAAGTGTAATAAGTCCACACCTAGCTCAAATCTCCTTAGGGATTAATTTAATCACTAATTACATTGACATTTTAGCTAAATATTCCCTGATTAAAATTTTAGGGTTAAGGGACCAAAAAAATTAAATACCCAAGGTATTTAATTCAAAAAGTTCTAAGACAAGAGCAATGTTTAATTAGAGTGGGGGAAAAGAATACATATTTAAAATCATCAGATTAAATTCTTACTTACCCACTCCCAGAACTTAGTTAAAGATACAATTTGATTTTTTTGATGATTAATACAAAAAAAATTCCTAAAAACATTCCCATTAGATAGGAATTTTCCTCACCTTTCTGGTGATATAAAGAAGTCCTCCTAACTCCTCAAATTTCCCAAGTTATGTACCGATGGAACTTAGGGTGAAAATTTTCTCAAGAGCGGGCGTGCGGGCCTACGGAGGAAAATATTCCCCAACTCGAGCCTATATACTTTGGAGAGAAAATTTTCCCAGAAGGGAAAAGTGGATCGGTGGAGCAGGGATGAAAAATTTTCTCAGACGTGGGCCACCGAAGCGAGGAAGACATTTAGCACTTTTTCCCTTTTAGGACAAAGTGAATTTTACACCCGCATCTCCACCAATGCCTAGGGAGGCTATGTGGCAGCTCCTTATTGGTTTCAGGTCAGTAGGTCAGTGGGGAATATTTGGAAAATTTGACTATTCAAAAGGAAGGGCAAAATGGTCGAAAGGAACCCGCACCTCTGCCGATGCGAGAAGATGTCACGTGTCAACCAACCGTTAGCTGCGATTTGGCAGGATGACGGGGGTAATTTAGAAATTTTTCCTAAAATTTTTCTGAAGCGTTAAGGCTTAAAAATATCCACTCCTCTGCTAATGCCTCGTGAAGCCAGGTGGTAGCACCTAATTACCTACGGGCTGGTGGGGCTGCAGGGAAACCTTACAAATTTTGCAAAATGTATTTTTGAAAGTGTTTAAGGTTAAAATCGATCTAAGCCTCCGGAAATTCCAAACAAAGCAAAATATTGATCAATGATTGGCTACAGGGTGGAGGGGATGCGGAGGAAAACTTTGCAAATTAAGTTTTTGGACTTAGATCATTTTTAGACAAAATGAAGGCTTGCGGATTAGTGGAGCGGCACGAAACTTCATAACTTTGCACCTTTTGGGGAAAAAGAAATAAAAGAAAGAAATTTTTAGACCACGGGTCTGCCCAAGATTATTTTATTCATTTAAAATTTGACAGTTAGATTATTTTGAGCCCGAAATGAAGTAAAAAATTTAGAAGGCCATAACTTTTGATTGGGAACTCAGTTTTTAGAAAACGAGGAATTTCTGGAAATATATCGACATCCTCTTTTCACAAAAACCTTAGAAATTTTATTTTGATAAAGTTTAATGGGTCAATTTTGGGAAAACATCTTTTTGTCACTTAGAAAGTTAATTGGTATTTTTAACTTATCAATTTTGTTCAGATTTGTTAATTCTTTTTCCACTTACCAAACAGGCATGGAGGATTTTAATTGGAAGATTTTATGATAGATTAAAAGGTTAAGTTTGGTTGATTGATTTGTATTTGAAATTTATCAATTTTATACAATAAGAATTCTGTAATTTTGCCTTTGCATGATTTAAAAGGTTCCATAAAATTTTCATAAGTATTTTGGTATGTTTGGGGTCATTTTGACCTTAATTTTTTTTTTTGATATTTCATTTTGTCTTTTTGATGTTGTAGGGTCATTTTGTTCAATTTCTGATTAATAATTGCCAATATGAAAGTTATCTAACAGAGCTCAAATTCAAATAGATTTATTTTCATTTGCAAGCTTTAAACTATGAATTCATTCCAACCCAATATAACATGCTAAGTTGACTCAAGAAAATTATTCTAATGCCAAATTACAATTGTGATTTCTAAAACATTTATTTTAAAAAAAATATTATTATAACATTTCTCCATATGTATTCACTTTTTCATCCTTCTAACAGATTTTCCAAATACATTCAACAATAAGATTTCAATACCCAATAATGCCATTTGAGTAAAGTAATACAATCCTTTATTGATTCAAAGAGAAACCTTAACAATTTCCTCTTTCATTCCTTAATTACAATATAAAGAATATGATATCTTTCACATTCTTTCAAAAGTAGAAAAATAGAGCATATCTCTTTCAAAATTCAATTTAAAACTTTCATAGCCCATACAGACCATATTTCCATCACAAATAATATGCAAAATCATCAACTTCATGTGGAAAAATGTTACATTAAGAAATGATCCCCACAAGGACTGTCAAACTGTCTTCTTTCTCAGTTCCAGAACAACAGTATGAATTTCCATCATTCTCCAATTTGATCACAATAGAACAGGGGAAAGGAAATTCTCTCCACCCAACCAAGACATCCAATGAAAAGGGAGAAGCCATCCTTCTTCATTGGTCCCCGAGCTCCAACCACATTACAATAAGAAAAGTTTTTTTTCGACTCATGGCAACAATAGGCTTCCACAACACAAAGAAAGATTTCTCATTCAAAAGAATTCCAAAACAAAACTGCATTTTTCTACCATAGAAAAAAACAACAAACAATAGTCAAGCTTCATCATGCAAGCCAAAGGAGCAAGAAACTATGGGGAATGTTGCGTATGCCTCACTAAGGGGAAATAGGTATCACCACCTGAGAACAAACTACCAAAATATATATCATTTCAAATCCCTGACATGCCCTTATGCCTCTCCTATGTACCCCTTATTCCTCACATTTCCTTATGCCTCCCCCAACCTCTTATGGGACCCCATAATGAGTAAACAAATTCAAGCTATTTATTTGTAAGGTGGAACCCAAATCCCAACTCCCTCCACACTTATACGTCCCAAAAAAATTTATGCCTCCCACAAAATGCCCCATAGTATTCTCCTACACCATCCCTAGGCCATCCACCTAACCAGCCAACAAATAAAATAACACATTCAAACATTCAACCATTCACATATCCATACAAATAAAAGTAGAGTAGTTCCAAGATCTAAGCTCTTACCTCTCCATGATGGAGTTTGTTCCAAGTTCAAAACAACAAGCTCTCCAATGCAACAGAAACCAAGAGATCAACAATAAAAAAGTATGCAACATTCTTAAAAAATTTCCCAATTTTCAAGAGCTCCAAAAACCCCCAAAAACAAGCCAAGGAATTCGAATATATAGAAGAGGAAAGAGAGGAGGATGAGGTGGATCCATGTGGGATGCCACATCACACATGCTTAACTCCAACTCATAATTCCACTTCAATCTCCAAGGCACATTAAATAAGCAGGTGAATAAATGACAGTTTTACTTACACACTCAAATCAAACCCACACCTCATAGGGACTGAAATTTAAAACATGTAAGAAAGTGCAATAAAAGCATACAAATTGACTTACAAAAATGCATAATGAAGGCTAGATTTAAACCCTCTAACCATAGGTAAGGTTGGCATGCAAACTTATAAGGTATGTGACAAGTTTAACTTATCCCATAACCTTCCAAAATTAGTCTCTAACGACAAATTTGAATTTCAAAAGGAGGTGGAGTGTTTCATACTCCATAATTAATTTACACATCACTTAAATATTTCTTACAACACTTTAATTTTAGGCCAAAAAATATAATATTTACTTTCTTATGTCCCATTTTGATTAATTAATTTTAAAAACATGTTTACTCACATTAATTTAACACAATTAATAAATAATGAAAGGGGTAAACACATAACTTAATAAACACATACAAACATCAATAAAACGGAACCGAATAAATAAATACGTATAACCCTTGGTCACATTTAAAGGTGATCCCCCCATGGGAATCCCTAACAATCAAACACACACACACAAAGAATACATGTTACCATGATGACCTTGTTGAATTCATCTAGAATTCCAACATGGTTGGTCTTCAATCCCTCGATGTTTGTTGTGATATTTTGAACCTGCACAATACAAATACCCCTTCAGCCTTGTGGCCATATCATAACATCTGAATGAATATAATATAATTCAGAAATCATCAATATATATATGAATCACAACAACATCCAAACAATCAACAATATCAGTTACAATTTCATCAGCAACTATATAATCTTCAATTTTAAATTCAATTTTCTCGATCTACTCAATATATCGAAATATCACATGTCCTAAAATATATATATATAGCAATGTCCAACAACTTGTCAACATCTATATAAAATGTCTCTAACAATCATCATGCATCATATATGAATTAGAGTCAACAATAATCCATGATCTGACATCTAACACCATACTAAATCAAAACTATAATAATGTCCATAATATAGTCAACAATACCATGATCAATATCAAAAGTTTTGAAGGGAATTGGGCACTACAAGTAGTATATAGTATGCATAAAATATGCTTTCGATTGGCATCATACTATATGCATGATACCATCCAGTAACATATTGTATTCTTCTGGATGGTAGCATACAACATACTATATAATACAGACAATTAGTATACAATATGCTACCGGTCGATAGCATATTGTATGCTAGGTTGGTCGAAATCATACTATATCGTACCGATCGTTAGCCTATAATATGATATTGTCCTCTAACATAAAGTATTTTATTGGCTTGCATTTACAAATTGTTAAAAAATATTTTTAGAATTTGAAAAAAATGATCTATTTTAAAATTTCTCATGGCTAGGTACACATATTATGTGTATAATGAACAAAAGTAAAATAAATTAAAAAAAAAAATAGCATATTAAATTTTTTTAACAAACCAAACAAACTGAAGACCCAACTTGCATCCACTTGAAACAGTAACACAAGTGATTTTAAGTTGCAATAGATTATCATAAATGTTTTCCTTTTTTCATGAGTTTAGTTTAAATTTTTTATCTCATTGTATTAGTCGAAATTTTTTAATGGTTGAATACAAAAACCCATAATATTAATTTTAGTCACCATGAAGAAATAAACCAAAACATAAACTCTAAAGAAACAATTATTTCAGTACATGAGGTATAATTGAATTAGACATGCCAAAGCTAGAATACATTCCCCGTGATAATATATCTTCAATAGATAAATGTTCTAATGAAAATATTCAAGAAAAATATGATATTGAATAGACAGTTTAGAAAAATAAATATGTGAGAAGTAATAAAAACATCTTGGACAATTGGAATTTCTTTTTGAGTAGATTGGGCAGCAAAATATCCATTCATTGAACCTTTACAACCAAATAATGGTAGTGATAATCCAAAATAATGTATATGTACTATTTTTGGTTAGAAATCCGGAAAATAACATAAAATGCAACTTAAATTGGAAACTATTGACAAAAATTGTAGCAACGTATATTTCACAATCAAGGAAAATGATGGAAAAATAACAAAGACTCATATATGAAAAACTGCTAAAAACTCCATAAAAGTAAGATATAAGTAGGAGTATGACAATAAGATGAAATAGTCTTGATAGCTTGAGGAGAAATGATGAACCATTAACGAAAATTTTGGAAAATATTCAAATGAAGATATGAAGGCAAAAATTACACAATTTTCAACCATATTATTTATTGTTAAAATGGGAAGACCTATTTATGATTTTGTAGAATATAAGAAATTGTTTGGGTTTAATTGGTTTCCAAAAATTCCATATTCACATTGGTCAGAGAGAAGTGTTCGGGAGACGTAAATATGTCTTGTAATGATTGAAAAAGATGATTTGTGTAACACCACCTAATTTCTCCTCACTTGAGACAGAATAAAAACCTAGGTTTAGTTAGGAGAAGTTAAGGAATAATATATTTTTTAAAGTGTTCCCAACAAAATTTCTAGATTCCATTACAACAGTTATCAAATCATCCTATAAAACACAAAGAGAGTGAAATTCATCCCTAGCACAGATAGATTATCTTCTTGCGGGGCATGGAAAGAATTTTTTTTTCTACCGGGCGTGCAAGACGAGTGTAGAAGAGAGTATTTTTATACTGGGTACACAAGAAGAGCATAGAAGAAGCTATTTTTTTCTCACGAGTGCGCAAGACGGGCACGAAAGAAGCTCTTTTTCTTCAGGGCACGCAAGACAGGCGTAAAAGAAGCTCTTTTTCTTAGAACTTCAGGAGGCCATAACTTTTCATAGGGAGCTCAATTTTTGGAAAAAAAAGACTTTTCGGAAATATATCAACGTCCTCTTTGCACAAAAATCTTAATAATTTAATTTGGATAAATTTTTAAGGGTCAATTTGTAGAAAACACTCTACAGGATTATAAAATGAAAACTGGTAACATTTGACTTACAAATTTTGTTCAATTTGATCTTTCTCCTTTCTCAACATACCAAAAAGAAATGGAGGGTTTCTCTTAGAAGAATTTAGGAAGGATTGCAAGGTAAATTTTTATTTTATTGATTTACAATTCAAAATTTCTCAATTTGACAGCAAACGACTGTGAAAAGGTTAAGCCTGATTCTGAAAGGTTCTATAAAAATTTCTTAAGTGTTTTACTTTGTTTGGGGTCATTTTTAATCATATTAATTTCAATTCAATGTTATATTTTAGTGTTCATTGCTGCAGGGGTCATTCTATACATTTTGAATAAAAATATTTGTCAGTTTGAAAAATTCTCTAATAGTGTTCTACAACTTCAAATTCAATTTGATCCATTTGAATTTACCAAAACTAAAAATATGAACTCATTCTAATCCAACAATATAATGTTATATTTCCTTCAATAAAAGGGTTGAATCAAGAATGCAATTTCTATTTCTTTTAACAACGTGTTGTTTAAACACATAGAGTGCAATAATTATGATTACACTTTCCAAACAGATATTTCAAACACATTTCTAAGTAGGTTTCAAAAAATAGTAACTTATTTTATGAAGGTAAAACAACATCTATTCAATTAGAAAGATTCCTTTTACAACTTCTCCTTTACAAAGATATAAATCTTTCTTTTCTTTCATTTAAAAATAGAAACAGAGTACATCTCTTTCACATTTCAAATTACAACTCTCATAGCCAATACAAAACGTCTTTCCATCACAAAATATACAAGGTCATCCACTTCAAAGTGGGAAGGGGTTACAATCAAAGATAAACTCAACAAAATTGTCAAAAATGTCATTTTTTCCTCTGCTCCAGAACAACAACATGAAGATCCTCCATTTATTTCAATTTTGATTAAAACAAAAGTAGGGGAAAGGCAATGCTCTCCACCTAACCAATACATCCAACGAAAGGTCTTTTTCACTGGCCCCCGAGCCCCAACCAAAATGCAATAAGAAATGTGTTTCAACTCATGGCAACAATAGGCTTCCACACATACACATACAAATATTTCACATCAAAAACATAGTCTAAAACAAAATGTAGTTTACAACCACATTAAGACATAATAAACAAAACTCAAGCTTCATCATGTAAGCCAAAGTAGCAAGAAACTGTGGGGGATGCTACTTATGCCTCCCAAAAGGGAAAGGGGTATCACCACTTGATTACAAACCACCAAAAATATAGTATATCAAAACCCTAACATGCCCTTATGCCTACCCAAAGTACCACTTATTCCTCACATTTCCTTATGCCTCCCCAACCTCTTATGGCAACCCATAACGAGTAAAGAAATGCAAGCTATTTATTTGCAAGGTGGAACCCAAATCCCAACTCCCTCCACACTTATACCTCCCTAAAACACTTATGGTTCCCAAAAAATAAACCCCATAGCCTTCTCCTACACCATTCCTATGCCATCTACCCAATAACCCACAAACATGCCAAAACATTCACATAAATTAAAGAGGAGCATTTCAAGAGAAAAGCTCCTACCTCTCCATGATGGAGTTATTCCAAGTTCCAAACTGTAGCTTTATTCTAATGTAAGCAATCCAAATATCGATGAACCACAAGCATTCATCAATCTTCAAATTTCTCCAAACCAAGAGTTCTCAAACAGAAAAAGAAAATTCATCCCCAAAATGAAGTATCCAAAGGTGAAGCAACACAAAACAAGGTAAGGAATTTGAATTTTATAGAAGAGGGAAGAGTAGAGGATGAGGTGGATCCATGTAGGATGCCACATCACACATCCTCAACCCCAACACAAAATTCAACTTCGTTCTCCAATGCATAATAAATAAGTTGGTGAATAATATGACAGTTCTACCTACACACTCAAATCAAGCCCGTACCCCATAAGGACTGAAATTTTAAACATGAAGAAAGTGAAATTAAAACATACAAATTGACTTAAACAAATGCATAATGAGAGTATAAATTTAAATCTCCAACCATATGTAAGATTGGTATATAAATTTAAGGGATGTGGGATGGGTTTGATTTGTCCCACAAGCCTCCAAAATCAGCCTCCAAGGAAAAATTCGAATTTCAAAGAAGATGAAGTTTTTCATACTCCAAAATCAACTTACATATCTCTGACACATTTCTTACAACAGTTTAATTCAAGGACAAAAACTCTATTAATTACTTTCTTATGACATATTTTAATTAATTAACTTAACAATATGATTACTCACAATTTTTGCACACCATTTAATAAATAATGAAAGGGTCACTACACCACAAAATGAACACATGCAAACATTAACAAAGGCACCAAATAAAAGAAAATACATAAAATCCTTTGGTCAAATTTAAAGGTGATCCCCTCCAGAGGAATCCCTAACATAAACAAATATAGTTGCCATGGTGACCTTGTTGAATTTATCTAGAATTCTAAAGTGGTTGGTCTCCAATCCCCTGATGTTTGTTGTGATATTTTAAACCTACAAACTACAAATACCTCCTTCAGCCTCGTGGGCATCAGAATATCTGAATGAATATAAATATAATTTCAAGATCATCAATATATATGAATCACAACAATCATCAACATAATCAACAATATCACTTACAATTTCATCCACAACTATATCATCATCAATTCAATTCAATTCTCATTTTCTAGGTCTACTCAAAATATCTAAATATCACAAGTCTGAATAACATCTATAATATAACCATGTCAAACAGTATATCAACATCAATATCTAAAATGTTTCTAATAATCATCATGCATCATATAAGAATCAAAGTCAACAATAATCCATGACCGAACATCTAACATCATACTAAATCAAAACTATAATAATGTCCATGATACATTCAACAGTGTCATGATCAATATCAAAAGGTGTCAAAGGGAAGTGGGCACTATAATTTGAAAGAAAACCTCAATACTACAAGGTCCATCTCCCATTCGATTGATGAGGTTACAACTGTTGACAACACTTCTTTGGTTTATATACATGTATGTTATTTTAAGAACCACAAAAGGACACCTCATCTACTAATTTTTCATAAAATGCAGGAGAATCACAATGCTGTAAATATTTTCAAAATTGGTTATATTTAATCTGAAGGATATAGGAGGAATGGATGATTATTCTATAGCTACAAATTTGATCTCTTTTGGTGTTGACGGTGCTTTATTGATGCAAGTTCATAGAACATGTTTATGTGTGCACCTTTAAAAATCAATTGCTCCTTATTTGATTCTTATTAATTGCTTGGATCATAGCATGAATATTCCATACATGATAGCAAACACATTTTTATGTGTTAAAATTTTCAAATAGATTATCAGTGAACTACATGTCTATATTTCAAGCATTCTAAAAATATTTCTAGAGTTTTAGAAGTTTTCAATTAAAGTCACATATGGTAAGAAAATTCCGAAGGATGTTGATACAAAATTGATTTCTATGTATGATCCTGCAAGCAATGTTTTTGAGGAATATATGTCACTAACTAATTTTATGTTTAAGAATCATATGCAAGTTTACAAGGAAAAATATTTTCTTTACCGCTTAACAAATTTAGAAACATTGTGTACACTTTATGAGATTTTTCCAGTGTTGCATGAAATCAATTGCTTAACAAATATTTCTCAAGAAATATCCATCTATATAGTGGACTTCATTACAATGAAAAAATGGTATCTTAGACTCTCGATTTGTTATAAAACTATGATCAAAGCATTGAAGGACATGTATTCAGTAATAGTCAAAATATGAATAATTTAAAGGATCCTAAAAGCTATTTCAGATTGAATATATCTAGTCATCTTTGTATCCTTTTTAACCAGAAAGAGATTCAAAGGAACACTTCCCAAAAATGAGTGGATATTACTGGATCAGAGCTTTTAAAAGTACCTTTTACACATAATTTATATGAATCTATGATATCTCAAACAAGAACAAAATTGCAGAAAATTCCACAATGCTCATCTAGTGAGATCAGAGATGGAATTTAAAAATGTGAAATTCTTTAGGCCATGGGATCAGTTAATCATATATTTTGGAATCTTTTAGGACGCAAGGCTATAGATGATTCATTTAAAAGACACATGGGTACTATCATTTAATATTTTGGACAATAATTTGAATGTAATGGATTTTAGATTAATGGCATTCTTCAAAAGGAATAAATTTCATTGCAATCAGTGATTTTGGCTAGGTAATAAGTGAACTATTTGTGTTACTGAGTGAGCCAACAAAGAATGGAGCAATTAAACTTCTATGGAACAAATTGTATACTAGTACCATCTTTTTTGAAAGCACTAGTGAATATTTTTTTATTGTATTAGTTGTTTAAAACTATGATATTGGCATCATTTTAAGATGAAATCATTTTCATCACATTAACATTTATAAAATCAAAATAGAGAAACAAACTTGATAAAATTCTTGAGTCTTTGTTGAGATTGTATGTCCCATACTATGATGTGGATACATTTCCTTATAAACGAGTAATGGCATTATGGAATTTTCTTAGAAAGAGGAGACAAATCTGTAGTTCTAATAGAAAGATTGAGAAGGAAAACAAAACTATAACTGAAAATCGCAACAAAATATTAGATAACAGTGTTGGGGATGAAATTTTTGAATATATGTTTTAGTTTGAGCTAGATGATATTTAGTAGAGAAGAATGGATGTACATTTTAATTCTGGAAATAAAAATTCATATTATATCATAAGTATGTATCTTTATATTTTTATTATACGCATTTTTATTGTTCAATAATATTTTCAACGTTTGAGATTTTTCAGATTTTTTAATTGAGAAACGTAAAAAAAAATGGTTATTTATTAACTGAAAATAATTTCATTCAATAAAATAGGAGAACTTATACTCTTACACATGAATATATTACAAATAAAACACCTTATAATTTTTTATTTTTTAATATTTTTAGATAATTTTGGTGTTTGTTCTTTGAAAAATATTTTCCATGTTTTGAAACACAACTTAGAGTTCTGTTCACATAATGTATTTGAACATAATAATAATTAGTAATGTATTATGTAATAGTAACATCTAACACAATTAAGAATAATAATCACAATAATAATCTATTTGAAAAACTTCTACAACAATATAACAAAAGTAAAAGTAAAATGAGACATCGACTGAAGTTTAAAACTTTCAATATTTTTCATTAAATATTTATATATATTTATATGTTGAATTTGAAACATTTTTCCAAAAACATTCTAAAATGACAACTACAATTTCACTATTTCTTTTTACATATTTATCCTTAAGAATATTCTTTTTACAATTTTTAAATGCACATCAAGCATTTTATCCTCATATTTAAAATTTTCATACTTTGACTAGATTTCAAATTTAAAAAATAATTAATTAAGTTTTAACTAATTGTAAATAATATTTGAAAATTTAGTAAGACTCACTAATGCCTTATCTTGTTCCACATTTGAAATCACTACAAGGTCCATGTATCTCAACCACATGTTGTGGTAGGCATCTGCTTCTGCATTTAAATTTTCAATTCTATTCAACATAATGTGCATCATTTCATCAAGATAATTTTTATTAAAATATACAAAATCTAACATGGCTAGATTCACCAAATTATCAATCTTTGCTAGCTCGTTTTGAACTGAAGAATACAATATATGTCTTTGGGAAAAAAATTTAAATAGTGAATGTATTTATTTAATCCAAACATTAGACCTAAACTCCCACAATTGTAATTGTTCAATATCCTTCAATAAAACATTTTTAACATTGGATTCACAGCTCGCAACCAAAAGAGCATTAAGTGGAAAAGTAGTTTTTTTGTCATTAGTTAAGGTAGTCTGTACTAGAGAAGGTTTAATGGTTGATCTATCCACCCTTATTAGAGAAGGTTTCCCTGCTCCATAAATCATATCTTGGGCATTGAAATTTCCATGGGCTTGAATCTCCCTTTCAATACCTATGTATTCCTCTTCCAAATCAATTTAATTCAAAACCAAAACACCTTGTCCAATAGGAACATTGCCCAATGAAAAAAATTTGAAACTCAATTAAAAAATTAAGGTTTCCCCTACTTGAAGTTTTAGGATTAAATGAAATATGCTAGTCACTGCACTTGGTCCCTATATTTATTTGGTAGAGGTGGTGGAGGTGATATCTTCCTCTTCATAGTAGAAGATGGATTTTGAATTGAATGTGGATGAGGCTGTGCAACAATCAATCATACGTTTGTACATAACATGAGAAAAGTCGAATGACAAACATAATAGGGATCAAAATTTTTATAAACATAACGTTATATCATATATGATTATACAAATTACTTAGTTGAGTGGATTCCAAGTAAGGTGCAATTGAAAATGGGGATTTTTATAGTTGATGTGGATGTTGTAGAGAAGAAGACTGAAAAGTATGGGAGTTATACTAGTACGTGTGATCTAAAAATAATTAAGCATCAATGATTGATTATCTTGTTGAATTTTTATTGAAAAATCATAAGACAAAAATTAGAAAAATGAGATTCATACCTGGAGCCAAATATTAAGGTACCGAAGATATTTCTACTTCCTGTGTTTGACAAATTTATATGGCGGCAACCTACTCTCTATAAGAATCCCTTGCAGTTCTATATCACAAAGGGAGATAAGATAGTTCTAGGTATGGGGTAGGGGACCCTCGATCTCCCACATATAAAAAGGCATAAGTTGGTTTCTACGGTGTCTCAATAGGCAGTGTCATGCCAAACCATGCCATGCTATGCCATGCTCAGGATCTAAGGGGAGATAAATATCAATCAAGTGCCTACCTATATATAGATAGATGAGTCCATCTCTCTCTATAGAGGTCCATATTACCCTTCGGTTTGGGGTATAGATGGGGGCCCCTATAGTTCTATATGGAGGTAGGCATTTATTGGGCTAGCATGAGCCCGATGATATAATCTTGTGCTACTGGAGGTTTTTCCAAAAAATAAATATAAGTTACAAGAAATATTAAAACATATACAAGTTTTAAATAATTATTTACATTTATTTTCAAACTTATATACACCATAAATAAAAATACATATGATTAATGCCTTTTGTAAGGTGGATGTGTTAGTCTGAGGGTTTAAGGAACTCCTTATAAATTTGACAGATTGTGGAGGAGTGTCCTCCTCTATGTGTTAATCATCTGAAACAATAACTCAATCTCCTAAACCTAGTGGTAAATGACCTCTAATATCATCTTCCTTTCATGATGCAACTACAATAACTCTCGTATGTGATAATTCAACAATAAATTATTTATTAATCCCAAAAACTAGTTATAGTATATAAACAATACAAAAATTAAGAATAATTATTAAAAACCAAATAATAAATTTTTTTGACTCTCCTCTTACTGTTGAAATGTTAATTAAAAATCTGATATCTTTACATGCATTCTTTTATTAGGAGTGGGGCAACGTAAATTATATAGTGATTCGTATAATAAACAAAGGATAAAATTTGTTGAGCTGATGGTAATATTTTCATTACAATGAATGTTAGCCAAATCATCTCTAATTCTAGAGGGTAATAAACTACACCAGTCAAATTTCTACCTACTTAGGGTGCAAACAATATATGTTAAATCCCACCATGGAATATCCATATGTCAACCTTATAATATAACTACGGCCTAGCAGAAAATCACCATGACTTGCAGAAATGGGTGAATGAAATCCTTTAGTTGAATTCCTCTTTGTTAATGGTTTTGGGAAGATGTAATTTTAAATACAATGAGACACACATTTTTTTAACACTCAATTAAAAACACGATCATAATCTATAAAATTTAAAATAATCAAAATAAAATTTTGTAAAACTAAAAATAAACTTATGAATAGCAATAGCTATAACTGCATCTTGGGTTGTTTGGAAATTGTCTTTGTTCTTGGAATTTTTCCAATCTGTTATAAAATTATTTCTTCATGTTTGTATATCTCCTTTTGAGTTCTAGTTTCTTCCTCTCTGGATTCTATAGATCACCATTTTTGTTGAGTGATTTTACTCATATGCTCTGGCTACTCTTGTTTTTAATGTGAAAATGACTATTTTCTGTGTATATATAGGAATTTTAATAAATATAATGGCTAACTACATAAAAAAATAACACCCTTTATGCTACCATCTAGTAACATTCATTGTGCTACTGTCCAATATCATTCTACATTATTATGGATGTTAGAATGAATAATGCTATCATCCTGTAACATAAAGAATACTACCATCCAATAGCATGTTGAATGCTACCAACTGGTAGCATTCTTTATGCTACCAACTGGTAGCATTCTACTGGCTGTCACTATGGAGAATGCCACTGGCTGGTAGCATTTTACATGCTATTAGCCAGTAGTACTTGTAATGTTATTAGAACGTAGCATTCAACATGCTACTGGTGGGTAGCATGTAGAATGCTACCAAATGATATCATGGAAAGAACTACAGGAAGGGAACATTCTCCATACTACAAGTTGGTATCATGTGGAATGCTTCCAGCTGGTAGCATGGATAATCTTGTCGACTGGTAACATGGAGAAAGTTTATAGGCTGGTAGCATTTTTTTTTTTTTCGGATGGTATTATGCCAAATATTTTTCCTTCTACCATGCCAAACTTTGCAAAAATGATACTAAAAACTCTCCTTCCACAAGAAAAAACTTTTCCTATGATTCACCATACATGCAAAAGTCATTTTACTAAAAATATTTGAAAATTTTCTAAAGGCCCCTTAAAATTTTCCCTTGGAAAATGTATCAAATCGACATGAATCATAAATTTGTAAATGAATTTGTTGAATAATGCATGTATGTGTAGTGTCCACCATGTTATGAGATCAAAAATCATGAAGAGGAAGTGTAAAACTTCTGGTAATTAAAATATGAACTAAAATTAATTCCAAGAGGATGTCGTAATAGAATTGATTCTTATCTTCTATAGGATGGTTTTTGTATGTTCAAATATGAACCTACCTTGTATTCCAACATTATTTATCAAACTAAAATTATCATTATTTTTTGGATGTAGGTAATCCAATATTCACATGTGACCAATCATTTGACTTGTTTAAGTAATCCATACAGAAATAATTTAAGATAATCAATCTACTTCTAATGATGTATTTCTTGGTATTGAAGTGATCCAATTTGGAAATAAAATTTCCATCTCTCAAATGAAGTATGTAAATGAAAATTTTGAAAAGGTTTAATAGGTTAATCAATAATCTAGATCATACACCTATTTTATTACCCTTGACGTTAACGATGATAAAGGATCCAATCTTAATCCAACATTTATTAAAATACTTTTTCCATGTATGATGTACCTTACATCCATGGGACCATTTTAAAGATATGTAGTGAGCCTTATTTTAATGTTCATGGAGTCTCCAAAATACTCTCACTAGAAATAAGGAAACATATTTTTATATATATCTAAGTAGATCCAAAAATGATGTAATTTTATATTCCACATCTGGCGATTTCAATACCACAAGATATATAGACAATGAATCTAACTAGTGGAATTTATGTTTGAAATGTCACTTTGATTTGTTTTCTTCATTTTGGAATATTAGTATTATCATGGGCAACCAAAGAGTTCTCCCATTTTCATACTTTCATCAACAATAGAAATATATAGATTTTTCCCATTTTAATACTTTCATCAACAATAGAAATATATAGAGTTTTCCCATTTTAATACTTTCATCAATTAGAGAAATATTATATAAAAAATAAAATCATGGAAACCCATTTGGATGAGAAGGATATTATTAGATATGATTCATGAAAATGAAGAAAAAATTAATATCTTCCATGACAGAAACTCAAATATTTCTATATCAGAAAATTCATGTTTTTAAAAAAATGAGAGAGCATATCAACACAAAATACCATTTACTCTAATAATTGGTGAGTAATGGATAAATATAATCCAATTTTTTAATAATGCAATTACCTATATGTGGACATATTAACATCGTAATGCCCACTATTTTTCCAAAATGTAACCAAAGCGTTGGTAAAAATTTTTATATGCAACACTAAAGATACTAGCCCAACTAACAAGAAAAAAATAACTTAAACACTTTCCTTTGCAATAATCCTATCTACCCAAGGTGTACCGTCATAATTTTATATGTACCACATGATTTTAGATTCGGGACTAATATCCGGTCAAGAACATAGTTACATAATTCATGGCTCTTAAAACCACATGATATAGGACGTTCATTTTCCTCTATGTTTTAATCATGTGTTACATGTTACCCCTTTCAAATCAGAAATTAAAATGTTATTCACAACACAAGGGTTGTGTCCAAATCTTTAATCTAATCTAACATGACCTAGAATGAACAATAATTAAACCTATACTAAGTATGAAAAATTCCACCAATGCCACGGAGAAACCAAAAAAATCCTACATAAGATATCATTCACAAAAGCTAAACACATGTGAAATTTTTGGAGACATGATCAGTTATATACCCTGAGGATTCATATAGGAAGTCCTCTCATGGTAAGACCCTGCTTTGATTACATTACGTTTCTCACATAAAATTCCAAGTCATTCCATAACACTAGTTAACAAATAAAAAATAATATTATAATATTATTGTGTGTCTTAATTGTTTGACATGTGTGATAACACGATTCAAATAAATTTTACAGGATTGTTATTCTGCTATCTATTGATAAGGATGCTTAACTCCTACTTAATAGTATAAAATTAATATCCCTTAATCTCTGAAGTGTCAATATTAACTAATATTCTTTACAACCTTACAAACTTAATAGTTTGTGATCCCTCACATACTGTTGTGGAAAATTCCACTAGGATGATACACATATAAGGTATCTACAACTATTTATTACTACGGTAATAGTAAAACCCATTAATTATATTCCTCATTTGTGAAAATTCAGGGAGCACCTATGCATTTCATAAATTCCTTACCTAAAGTAAGGGCGATAAGTGCAACCTCAAAGAAAAGTGAGATGAGGAACTTCAACCATAACTATACCACAATTTTAAAATAAAAATCTTCTAAACCATTAGTAAACAAAAGGTGTTAATGGTAACTAAGTTTCATGATAATATTATTTCCACAATCAAGGTGGCCTTGTTAACCACAATCAATCATACAAGTGTAGTCTAAGACAAGTAAAAATGACTACAAGAATGAAATATTGAGTTAAAAAAATCATTTATATATGTCTCAAGATTTATATTTTTTCATAATATTTCATTGAGTTAACACACCATGTTGTCCCAATTATAAAAATCATTAGACCATCCACCATCATTTGGAATTTATAAGTTTCCTCATTTTTGCTTTAGTTTATCTAGAATAATTTCCTCTACTTTAATTTTTATTACAATCATGTTTACATTTTATTCAGTAGATAACATTCGGCGTGATTATGATCTAAGATACCACGCATTTTAAAAATTATTCTCTTTAACTTGTATTCTTTCTACCTTTAAATGGTGTACTTAAGTCACCCATTTGAATTGTTTAAAAGATGAATGAAATATTTGACCACCCAAGTATTAAAATACATATTACAAGAGAAAATAAAATCCACATATAGTGATGTAAGGTTTCCCTAGGACTGCTTTCCAACTGGTACAATATATACATCAAGGTTTCAAGAACAGAAATATTATTAAGAGGTTTAGAGACTAATTCATCTCGATTTGAAAGGATCATAACTATCCATGGGTAAGAATTAGGCATAAATGGTATTGTAATCTCATGAAGGTTTCTCACGTAATGGTTGTCCTTTATTAATTATTTGAAGAGACAAAAAGACCCTTAGGATTAACTCTTCACTCATTGTTTCTTATGGTGGTGTTTTTATGACTATTCCCTTTTTTTAGTCACAACACCTATAGCCTGCCACTATCTTCTCTAGAGTTAAAATTGGTTTATCTATTGAAGGTTGGGTTTTTTTTTTTAATGGCCATGATTAGAAAGGAATGTATTTTTTTAAATTTGAAATTAAATATAACCAGACACACAATTAAAATGAAGTTATAAAGCCCTTAAATCGAATAACCACTTTCCCTATTACAAATTTTCCATCTCATGTACAACCAAGATGTCCAAATAACCTAGAGGAAACAAATTTTTTCTTGGGAAGAGGAAGGTTTAACCATAGCTATTTTATCAAGGAAACGAGATTTGAGTGCATTATAAGACAATCATGAAAACTACATATCATATTGTGTTACAACATCTAACAATAAAATATTAGCCTTTCTATCTTCTAGTTACTATTTAAAATTTTATGTCAGATGATAAGTGCACTAACTATGTTAGGTTGGAAACACATGATTTCTAATTCAAGACGAAAAAGGATGTAAAAAAGGTTTCAAGGAACCATCTCAAGTCCTACTATCCATGACCAACATTTTTCTTTACACGTTTTTGATAGAAATAGTATTTGAGTTTTAGCTCACTACCATACCAATATAAAAAATTGTGAGGATTTAACAAAGTGAAGTAAATACTTTATTCTACAAAACACTTTAATTGTAATGTTACAAGTAACATTTTGCCATCATTTGATTTAACATATGTACGCAATGAATGGAGCTCTTCTTTATTTAATAATACAAGTACTAAGGCTGAAATATAATATTATTCTAATTACATCTTGATTAATCATTTTTAGTAAAATAACATTAAACTTATATTTCTACCATCCATTTCAATCTTGTTTATGCTACATGTAACCTGTCAATTTACTGTAAACATGGTCAACAAAAAATATGTTGACATGGATTTACCCTAGGACTAAAATTTCCTAGAAATGGGGTTCAAAATAGATTTTTTCTAAACTCAAACTAACTAAGAGGAAAGTTTCATGTATTATCCTATATACATAGATGCTAAGAAGTTGAAAAAATTAGGATTTAGTTACTAATGTTCAAATTACAGTAACTTTACTGGAGCTACTCATTGTGATTGTATCAGTTCAGCTTGTCACCGAATGGCTGGAGGCCTATAAGACCACCTTACATCAAAATATTCCAAGATGATTATAACCAAACTTATGTTTTACTATGATTTTCCTCCAAAAATAGAGAGTTATAAAGTGATGAAACTTTTTTTCTTCATGTGGTGCTAAAATCATGAGCCAAACCAAATGGAATTATTAACTCGCAGCAATTTTACAATGCTGCAATATTGACCAACATGGTCCTAAACTAGCAAAGAAAATTGTTCAAACAACTATATGAAATCATTCAAGTAGTTTATGTTTCATCCCACATCATCATTTAACATGTTTGAATTATCATTTCCCATCACGGGATCTGGAGGGGTATTTTATGTGTATAAGAAAAATTGTGTTTTATTAAATTTTGCAAGTGTAGAATAGGAAATTCTCATAAAGTATCAAGTTCACTTTTTTTCTTTTTGGAGGTTTTCATTATCCTAAACCATCCTATAATTTTCATATTTATACGATAATTTTTATCAAACGGTATTAATATAATATAAGCCCTTTCAATGCTAAGCAATAACGTTGATTTAATGTTTTTCAACTATAAAATATTATTAACTTTATACAAAAGCTAAATTTTTTCTTCATTTTAATTTTCTAACTGCAGAAAAATGAAAAAATGATAATTTAGAAGACATTTTAGAATAGAGAGAAAACCATAATTGTAGCTTAGCAGGTGGTGAACAAAAGGTGCGTTTGAGATACTTTTGCACACACTCTAAAAGACCACATTTTGTTGATATATATTGTTATCCAATTCTCATTCCTTCCGTTTGATTCCACATTTGGTACAACTGATAAATATCAATTTCTAAATGATGCTCCAATGATCATACCTCGTTGTAAAGTTACCATTATTATTCAAGTTATATAAATATAACATTAATAAATTATATATATGCATAATACTATTTATTGCATTATTACTATTTTTTAATACTTCATATTTTTTTTTTTGGAATATATTGGGTAAAAAGAGGGTTTTAGAAGGTCCCCCAACCTTATACAAATGAGCCCATCAGGCTAGATTTAGCATTAATAGAAACAGAGTCAAAATACCCGAGAAGATTCCAAAAAAGGAGGAAGAGAAAAAGCAGAAATAGAAAAAGAAACTATACATCAAAAGAGCTTTTTCAGCTTGGAAACTACTTTCTTAGCTCTAGGAGAGCCTGAGTCGTTAGCCATAAGATTCTCCAGCTTGATAAGCTCCACGCAGTCATTCGCAATTGCATTTCTTGTGGATACCGTGAAGGCCTCCCAATCTTTCAGCGCTTTGAAAGCATGCTGGAGCTTGCTCAGAATAGAGGAAACCATGTCGGCTCTGCATTGATCACCTTTAGCGTCAGCATACTTAGAATCAGTAGGATTTGAATCCATCAAAGGAGTGGAGTGGAGAGTGTCAGCAGCAAAAAAAATTTCGTCGAGGAGACCCTTAGATCCAGCAGCCTGGGAGATTGGATCCGCAACCGGTTGAGGGACATCACACTGCTCCGAACCCGGGGAGTTGGGGTATAGCTTGGCCAAGCCCAAGAGATCAGCAGCTTGAGAGTAATCAGGGCTGGAAATAGGGGAAGTGGCGCGACCACTGGCTTTAGTGCCTTCCAGGAAAAAGCACGAGATGGGCGTGGGCGTGGGAAAGGAAGGAATGTCTTGGGGGATGGAGGTAGCACAGGGGGGACTCACAATAGCCACATCAGAGTCTAAAACAGAGGAGAGAAGCAGGCGACGCCTACACTGAGAGGAGCAGTGGGAGGAGGAGGAGGGGCGAGGAGAAGGAGAAGGGGAGCGGCGGTGGTAACCCAATTTGGGGGGAAAGTGGAGAAAATCAGAGTGAGAAGTAGCGACCGAGAAAAGTAGGTAAAGTAAACCTTGGTGAAGAATGACGCCCTCGCCCTCCTGAGCTAACTGAACCGAATGTTCAAGAGACTGAAACAAGAAGGCCGCAAGATTGATTTTCTTCCCCCATCGAAGATGAGAGAGGATGAAGAGGTGAGGACCGAAAACCAACCTGTATCTGCCGTCGATAGTGAAATATCGCATAATGACCTCCGCCACTCTGTCCCAAGGAGAAGGCAGGGAATCTCGAGGATAACCAGAAAGATATTTCTTCGGCCTGTCACCAGGGGCGTTAAAATCCTGAATTTCTGCTTGAAGTGAGCGTTTGTAGTAAATATCACCTGCAGCGGGAAGGCCGGTTGGTGTCAGCAATGGCATTCGTGGAAATGGTGAAGCGGGTGTTGCCGAGTTGGACCCAACCCTTTTGACCAGGAGGCCGTGACCGCATAGGAAACCAGCACAGAATAGCCCGTCATTTTTTCCAGGAAGGTGGCTATACCATTTTTCCAATAAAATATTCCACACCTCATCATCATTCTTAATCAGCTCGCAATTGTTGGGCTCAAGGTGCTTCAATTGACCCCCCATGGATTGAAAGGTAGGATGGTTACATAAAAACAGAGTAAAAGAGGGTGAAACCAGCTTAAACAGGTCAGGATAGCAGTCAAACAAGATATCATTGCGCTTTTGCCACGTCTTCAGATGATTAATGTGGTGATAATGCCTGTTCGTGCGGGGATTTCTCACATCAATACAAAGCACCTTAATCAAAATCCCCTCGACAAGATTCACATCCATTAACTTCGCCATAATTATCACCGTCCTTAATGATGGCCAAATCAAGATAGCTGAGACCCGAGTCAGCCCTTTACTCCTCTAGTCAGCAATGGGGAGTATCATTATAAGTGATTTGGCTGAGATCATTCGGGAAGTTATCAGTCCACCTTTGCTGATTCTTTATGCAGACACCAATATTAGCAAGGAGGTCGGCCGCTTTATTTCCTTTGCGAAGAACATACTGGAACTGGACTTGAAGGAAAAATCTTTGCAGAACTCTGATATCAGCAATGATGTTTCTAATCGACCAATGACCAGGATCATTCGACTGAAGGAGTTTGATGATGTTGAGGGAGTCACTTTCAACTTGGAGAGGATCATTGCCCAAAATGATGGCCATCTCGAGACCTTTGAGGATTGCCAAAGCTTCCGCATGATGGTTGGAGCCAATATTGAAATTGTGGGCAGAGGGCAGCAACAATATATCCCGAAGAGCAACGGAGAATGGCTCCTCCTCTAGACATACCAGGATTTCCTTTCGAGGCACCATTCGTGTTGAATTTTTTCCATCCCCTTGGAGGGGGGGTCCAGTAGACTGAATTACAATCAGTGAGTGTACTTTTACATTGAATGGATAATAACTTCTGCCACTCCAGGGAGAATAGCATATTTGGATTTTTTTTTATGATATTTGGTCCACGTGATCAGATTGCTATTTTCTTGGAGAGCCAGAGCAATCTGAATAGCCACCTGACAAGGATCAAGAATTTTTTCTTTGAAGATTCTTTGTTTCTTTCTTTCCATATGCCCCATATTCCGTGCGGGAGGAGGAGTTTCCAAGCCAAGTTCAAAATCGGATGAGTGAAAGGAGAGCTCCATTGAGAAAGGGTATCCGAATGGAATCCGGGAAGATCCAATAAACTCCCAACCTTGATAAAAGCCACTGCCAAATAATTTGCGAGAAAGAGGAATGGATCAAGAGATGAGCAGAGGACTCCGCTTCATTAGCACATAACACACATTTGTGGGGAGAGAGAAACCCCTTCTTTTCAGATTCTCCCTAGAGAGGAAAGCATTGTTGGAGGAGAGATCCAAGAGAAAAACCAATTTTGGGAGTGATCTCATTTGGCAAGACTTTGGAAAGGGGGGGGCCTTGGTCAGCATGATGCAAAGAGAGATAAGTAAGCCTTAATAGAGAACCAGCCCGACGGGGAGAGGGGCCAATAATCTCGTCTTCAATATGGGAGGAAGGGATGTATAGGGAAGATAGAACTTGCTTTGAGAAAAGACAACAGGTGACGCTGCAGATCGTTGATATCATCCCACTCCATAATCCCAAGAGGGAGTGGAGTTCACCATCTTCCAATAGCCCGAAGCTAATCTACCATGTTTATTGATGATGCTTCTCTTAATAGGGTTCCAGGTAGGATTAAGATCAAGAGGTTCTTCTCCAATCCCAAAATCCCTCCAGAAATCAATGAGGCGACCATTCCCAAATTCCATTTAGTGCCAGCACGAATGATGGGAAGAGAGCTACTAATAGAGTTCCATATGGCAGAACCTCTAATAGGCATGGAAGTGAGTAGATCTTCGTTATTAGCTAGATATTTGGCTCTGAGCAGATGGGCCCAACAAGATTCCCCTTTAGCCACTTCCCAAGCAAGTTTGGCCAAAAGGGCTCCATTCATTTCATTCATTTTTCGAAGACCGAGCCCGCCATGAGGAGTTGCCTTACAAACCTCTTTCCAAGCCACCAGATGGATCCTTTTCTTATCTTCAGTTCCAGACCATAGAAATTTCCTTTGAATCTTTTCCATAACCTCCCTCACAGAACTAGGAATCTTGAGCAGGGACATGAAGTAAGTAGGCAGGTTTTGAAGAGTAGCTTTCATCAGTTGGAGTTTGCCAGCCTGACTAAGCAGGGCCCCTTTCCAAGCAGCCAGCTTTTTTTGATACCTTTCAATGACAGGGTTCCATAAATTTTTTGATTTCCTTCCTTGGAAGAGGGGGATGCCAAGATAAGAGGCGGGGAGATCAACAACAATACATCCAAAGATATCAACAATCTTTCTCTGAGACCTAGGGGGCGCGTTTATGAAGGAAATGTTGCTCTTGTTGAAGTTGACAGTTTGCTGAGAAGCTGATTGATATAGAGAGATGATATCCATAATTGCCCGAGCTTCAATAACAGAGGCTAAACTCAGTAGCAAGGTGTCATCAACAAACTGGCTATGAGTGGCTGAAGGACAATTTGAGGTGATTTTCAAACTAGAAATGATGGATTGATTTTAAGCCGCTTCCAAAGCTCTGCTAAGAGAGTCCGCCATTAGAACAAACAAGAAAGGTGACAGGGGATCACCTTGCCTTATACCTCTGCTACTTTTGAAGAACCCGCTGGAATGCCATTAATAAGAATAGAGAAGCAAGGGGTCGACATAGACGAGAAAATGTACCTACACCACTTGTTGTCAAAACCAAATGTTTCCAAAACTTTAATTAGGAAAGGCCAGCTGACTCTGTCAAAGGCTTTTTGCATATCCAGTTTTAAGATCATTCCAGGGGACTTCGTAAGAAAGGCCGAGTGAATGGCTTCATGAACAGTAATAATACCTCCTTGGATGAGTCGACCTTTAATGAAGCCATTCTGATTGTGAGAGATGAGGTCCGGCATAAGAGGTTTAAGTCTGGAGGCCAACAGCTTAGTGATAATCTTGTAAGACGTGTTATAAAGAATTATTGGCCGGAAATTGGACACATCTTTAGAGTTATGCACTTTTGGGGCGAGAGCCACAAAAGTGGTATTCCATTCCTTAAGTAGATTGTTGTTCATTTGAAATTCATTAACTGCTTGGAAAAGGTCCTGCTTGATGATTTCCCAAAAGACTTGAAAGAAGGCAGCAGGAAAGCCATCAGGACCCAGAGCTTTGTCTCTCTTCATAGCAAAAACTGCCTTATGAATTTCCTCCATAGAAAAAGGCTTGGTCAGATTATTATTCATCTCAGGAGACACCAGATGTGGAATATGCTGGAGAATTTCATTCATTGATTGTTCCGGAGGGGGCAGATCAACATGGAGGAGATTGGAATAGAAGGATATTAGCTCATTGGACATATCAGACTCAGCAGTTAGCAAGTTCCCTTCCGACGACACCAACTCCTAGATCTTGTCTCTAGCTTTATGCTTATAAGCAGTGATGTGGAAAAATTTGGTATTACGATCTCCCTACTCTAGCCAAAGGGCACAAGAACGTTGCCTCCAATAGGTCTCTTCTTCTTTAAGAGTGTTATGATAATCACTAAGAAGAGAGATTTCCTGCTGATGAAGATGATCCAATCTACCAACAGCCTCGATTTCTTCAGAAATTTTTGTCATTCTCTGAGTTAGCTCCTGCTTGCGAAGCTTGATGTTACCGAAGACCTTCGACTTCCATATCTTGAGTTGTTTTTTAATTTCTTTGAGTTTGCTGGAAAATCTGAACATATTAGTGCCATCAATATTGATATTCCACCAGTTTGCAACAAGGGGGGTTAGCTGGTTATTTTCAAGCCATGCTAGCTCAAACCTGAAGGGAGGGTTCTTGGCATTTATTTTGTGATTGGTGCTTAACAAGAGAGGGCTGTGGTTGGAGGCCACCCTAGGCAGGGAGTTGAGGTAGAAGTCAGGAAAGAGAGAGATCCAGTCCAGAGAGCCTATAGATCTATCCAATCTACATTGTATGTAGTTCCTACCCATTCTGTGGTTTGACCAAGTGTAAGAAGAGTCGTGGTGATCCATATCCAGAAGGGAATTCTCCCTTATGAAGTCATCCAAAGCCTCCATGCTAACCGGCATGGCAGGCATACCTCCATGTTTTTCCGAAGGATAAAGAGGGCAGTTGAAATCACCCATAATTAGGGTGGGAATTTTACCATAAGTGATGATGAAGTTAGTGATATCATTCCAAAGTTTTCCACGATGGGTCTCCAAATTTGGGGCATACACATTGATAGCTATCCAAGAGAAGTCCATCCCGACTTCTTGGAAGAGAATACATAAAAAATTGGGGTGCTTGAACAGACACTCCCCTTTGAGACTTCTGGGATCCCACATAGTACAAAGACCCCTGAGTTCCCTATAGACGGTTGAGATTCAAAAGAAGCTACTGGCCAGAGTTTAAGGAGGCGATCCTCCCTTTTTAGTTTTGTTTCCTGTAACATTAAGATATCAGGAGAGTGCTGAAATTTGATGTCTTTGATTACTCTTTGCTTTTGAAGAGAGTTGAGCCCTCTTATATTCCAAGAAATGATCTTCATTTCTTTGGTTTGGGTTTACTCCCCACTGCCATGGGGATTGTACTTTGAGTTCCTTGCGCAACATTTGCGGGTGCTTCTTGTTGAAGCTTAATACTGCTCAGAATTCTGCCCCGAGCTTTTTCTAGGCCTATATCAGGTTTCTTGTTGCTGCTTCTAGTAAGGCGATGAGAGAAACTATCATCAGAAGAGAGACTCGTGGGGGAGGGGACAGATTCCAAGGCAGGTGGACAGAGGGGAGACAGGGTGGGAGGATCCAAGGAAGAGGGAATCAGAGGAAGGGGAGGGAAGGGAAGAGGAATAGATAAAGGCGAAGGGGGAGGGGAGGAGGAAGCCAGAAGCAGGACCTCTCCAAGAGAGGCAGTGGTGGGGAGAATTGAGGAGGGCAAAGTGGGGAAGAGAGGTTGAAAGGATAGAGAGGAGGGAGCGACCTCAGAAGCAGGATCAAAAGATGTGTTGATTTCTCCATCCTCAAGGAGAGCGGAGGAATTTGAAGTGGGTATGATCGGGATCTCAAAAGAAGACGATTTGGGCATGAATTTGTTTTTGATTTTTGGGGATAGGGCTTGGGGCTTGGGTTTTGGTTGAGGTTTAGATGGGCAGCCAGAGGCCTGATGGCTGAGTTTTTTACAGAAGGAGCAATCTTGAGGGATATATTCGTAATCAATGGGTTACTTCCAGATTCCAAAGTCTGAAATAAGCTCAATATCTTTTGGTAAGGGGAAACTAATATCAGCATTAACACAAAAACGAGCATGAATGAATCTACTTTTTTCTTTTTTTGCTTGATCAATAGCAATTAAAGATCCTATTAAGAGAGCAATACCTTCAATAACCACTGGGTGCCAGAACTCCAGAAGGAGCCCCGGGAGGCGAACCCAGATTGGGGCTTGGGTCATGGATTCTGTGTGTGGGTTGAAACCTAGAGACCATTTCCTAAGATAGAAACCCTACCTGCCGAAAAACCACGGACCACCTAGCAGAGCTCTAGCGAAGTCTACTTTCAAGCTGAAAGAAAATAAAATGAAACCATTGGGCATAGCCACTTTTTTTAGCGCTCCACATGGATGCCATTTTAATCGAGCCCATTTTTTTATATCCTCCAAAGGGGGTCTAGGTCCCATCAGAGTAACCCACCAAGGACAGATCACGTGATAGCAGTAGCAGCTTCCGTGATGTGAGAGGGGATGCGCAGGGAAAAGGACCCATAAGATAGTGAGGGGGAAAGCTTTTCCGAGCTATGAGCCGATGTGGAACCCTCCACTACTTTAGACCATACGTCGGGCGGATTTGGAGAGAGGGACCTTGACATGATGGGCCCCCGATCCGGACCAGAGGGGTCTGGCATCCATTCCAGAACTACAGACAGTAGAAAGGCGTAACAGGCAGAATCAACAGCCGAGGAAAGTTGGTTTTTCTTAAAAAAAATAAAAAATTCAACTTTTAGTTTGTAGGTTTTTTTTTCATTTTCCAGGGGTATTTTATTTAATACTTCATATTTCACAATAAAATAATTATCCACTTTTGTCTTATAGTATTATAATATAACCTGTATTATTTCTTAATATATATATATATATATACATATATACTTATATATAGCTCAACTTGATTATAAGAATTTCGAGGTAATTTATTTGTAACTAAATGTAGTATTAAACTTATTACAAAACCTTTTTAACAATTGAACACAAGGAAGATGATGCCATCAAGTTTATTCATATAAACAATTGACTTAACCGTTCCTACAATTCTTTCTTAACAAAATCGAATACAACACAAATGTAAATGATTCAACATTAATCAAGAGAACTAATTTCCATTGGGTTTTTTTGTATTCATCCTGGGTAAAATTAGTACACTTTCAAACATATCATTGGCCAAACAAAATCGTTCTTGTATCAATAAATTAACTTACAATGTTAAATTTTAGAAGGAGGATGAAGAATCAAAATAGGATTCTATTTCATTCATTTTTGTTAACCTCTTACAATACATCTTTTTCACATGTAACTTTCAATTCCACATAATATAATGTAATTTTACAATGGTCAAAAGGTATTCACCATCAAGGATCAAAGATATTAAATCTTGATTCAAATTTACAACTCTTTTAAACAATACCAAAGATTCTCAAGGAAACCATTACTAACTTCAACAAGGGGATTAAGAACATAATATTCTTCACTTGATCACCAAAAAGGTTAACATGGAACAATGAAAAAGACGAGGAAATAATACACAAATCAAAATAGTTTAATAAAATAACAGATATCCATCTTTCAAACCTACACTATTTTATTTAAATGTTGTACAACTTACAACTCCATCCATAGAATAAAACTTGTAACTGATCCTTTCTCCTTCATCTTCAACAAAACCAAAAAAGGAAGGTATCATAGGTAACACTCTCCTCCCAACAATCATCCAATGAGAAGGTTAAGACACCCTACTCATTGGCCCCTGAGCCCCAACTATGAAGGAATAAACGATGTTACAACCATGAAAGCTCCTTAAGAGTATGGCTTTAACATACAAACACAGATACAATGATGGCAACACATATATAACTAATATAAAGTATACAGCCATTATGAAGCACATAAGTTAAAATATAGAGCTAAAGGAGAAGAGAAATATGGGTACCACCTCCTTTTACTTCCAAAGTGAAATAGGGGTCCACCCAATAACCTCCAAGTTCACATCACAACTCTCAAAATATCTTTATCCATCCCCATTTCAAAATATACATAATTAGAAATATTTTCCTTTTTTCTCCCCATAGGTGGAACACGCTACCCACACTTCCTCCACAATACCTCACAACTTTATTATCCCTCCCTAATGGCCCATTTTCCTTCTTCACTCACCTTCCTTAAGTTAAACATCGACCCAATCCCATGCAAGAACACATACATTCATTCATATTTCAACACAACACAACAAAAAGGAAAATAAAATGAAAGGTATAGAATCTACCTTGCCATTGTTACACCTTCATTATTCTATCTAAAACTTCAAGCTTCTTCTAATTCCAAGCCAATCCCAAAATTAAGCTCCCAAGCTCCGAAATGAGTAACCCCCAAAACAACCAAAAATCCCAAATAAATATAAAATGATGGGAAGGGTGGTAATGTGGCTTCATGTAGTATGCCACATTATCTCCTCCAATACACCTCACAAGTCAAACACAAAATCCAAATATCCATAAATGGGTAAGGTAAGGATAAGAAAAAATTAAAACTTGTACACAACACTCCACTCCATACTTTCAAGGACATAATTAAGAGGTTTGTAAGAAAGTGGAATTAATTGCCTCTTTCTCCTCCAAAAGCACATAATGACTGATAATTTTTACCCCTTACATTATAGGTAAGGTTGGTAGGTGAGTTTATGAGGAATTGGACAAGTATAACTTGTCCTACAAGCCTCCAAAAGTAGGCTCAAAGCCCAAATCCAAGATTTGAAGGATGGGGGTTGAGTACACAATTCAAAATCAATTACAATCTATCCAAATCATGAAAAACTAAGGAAAATCAACCACATTTAATTCCCCCTTTTTCACATATCCTAATTTTCATTACTTACATGGTTAATTTTCTTAAATAAAGGTCATACTAACAAGCACAATAAAATGAGAAACCTTATAATTACATAAAATCACATGCACAACTAAAAAAATTAAATAAAAGAGAATAAAATAACATTTAACCCATGGTAATTTATGGTGTGATCCCCCATGGAAAAATATTAACTAAAATGACAAGAAAAAAAACCACAAAAAAAAAACACAGCTGCCAAGGTGACCATGTTTCAACATCTGATATTCTTCCACAGTTGGTCTCCTAGCCGCTTCTTGTTTATTGTGATATAATTTCCCGCAACAACCAAAACAATAACCCTTCATCCTCAAGGCCATACTGAATACATCAAGAGATAAAGAACACATACATATCATCAAACAACATCATACACGTAGCTATATCATCATCATAAAAATTAGGAATTTATATCAATTAACTGCAATCATTGAACATCTCAATTTTGATAAGTCATAACATCAATAATATCATAAGGTGAGTACAAACATGTAAATGTACTCATCATTGTCAAGAATCCAAAATTCCAGTATATAATGAAACAACAATAGATCATTGTCTATCAATGTCTGCTAGTAGTCCATACCATCTATAATATGAGTCATAACATATGGAAAATAGTAAGTGTGTGTATTGTCTATAAACATGATAATCAAAATATAATAATATTTTCCATGTCTTAGGTCAACAATAATCAAAATTATAGTAAAAAAAATGTCGAAGAGAAGTGGGCACTACAAGTTTTAATTTATTATAGAAGAAGCATCTATTAAATATTTTTCCTTTGATTCATAAACTCGATAGAGTTTATAAAGGTTGTATTTTAGGGAAGAAACTTAGATATTTCTTCCAAATTGGAAAAACAACAAGAGAAAGTGAACCACTTGAAGTTTTTCACTCATATCTATATGGACCTATGGAAAGAAATTCTATTCGAGGTTCCTCATAATTTATGATAATCATTGATTACTAATATGTTTCCAATGATTTAATGAAATTTCGCAAATATCTTGGTATCCAAAAGAAATTTACTACCAGGTATAGACCACAATAAAATGGTGTGGCAGAGATGCATAATATAACCTTAATTGAAATGAAAAGAAGTATGATGAATTAAAAGAAAATTTAAGATGAGTATTAGGCAAAATCATTAGCAAATATTTTTTATATTTTAAACATGTGTCCAACCAAAATTGTTCAAAAAATTATTCCTCAACAGTTTTGGAGCCCCATGAAGAACAATGTTTCTCATTTTCAAATCTTCAGTTGTGAGGCATACAAACATGTTCCTAATGAACTAAGGAATAAGTTAGACAATAGAGGAGAAAATTGCATATTTTTTGGATATTGAAAGAATAAAAAAACTTACAAGTTGTTTTATCCAGTCACTAGAAAATTCATAATCAACAGAGATGTACATTTTGTTGAAAATGAGGTATGGGATAGAAATTTAGATAGAACAATTAATGTATTAGCATCCATTATTCATGATGATATGAAAAATTAAATTATAGATCATCAAGTTATTATATCTTATTCAAACCTTGGACATGTACCAATATTTTTAACATAAGCTACACCTCCATCTAAAGTTAGGAGGTATCTAAGATTTCATTCATCTTCAACCATGAAAGAGACACCACAAATAACAATAGGAAAAAATCCTTCACTACAAAATAGTCCATTATTAGATAGTGAGATTTATGATGTTGATGTAACTAATAGTTTTTCAATTTTTGCAATGTCTTCTCAAGATGCCGATCTAGTAAACTTTGAAGAGGATATAAACAATGAAGTTTGGGCTGAAGCCAAAGATGATGAGATATACATAGAGAAAAATCAGACATGGGAATTGGTATATTTTTTAGAAGGAAAGGACATGATAGGAGTGAAGTGGGTTTATAAGACCAAGGATATTGTTGATGGTAAAGTACATAAACATAAAGAAAGGCTTGTTATAAAAGGTTTTTCATAGAAATATGGAGTTTATTACAACAAAATGTTTTCACTTATAGCACATTTGGACATGGTAAAAATGGTTTTAGTAATTAAATCTCAAAACAAATGTCCTATATATCAGATAGATGTAAAATCAACATTATTGAATGGTTTTTTTGAAGAATAATTTTATGCGAATCAGCAAAAATCTTATCAGACTGAAGGTCATGAAGGAAAGGAATACATTTGATAAAAACACTCTATGGTCTCTGTTGGTGCTCAATTTGCTTCCTCCCCATTTTTCCTTGAAATTATTCAGTTTGTAGGTTTTTTCATTTTTTCTATCTCCCTGTATTAATGCATGAAAGCTCAGTCCCTCATTTGGTTTCCATGATCAGTCCATTCCTTGGTTGAGGATCACTTAAAGTCTAGATTTTTTTTTTGTTCCTCTGTCCATGCGAAAATATTTGTAAGGGCATAAAATAAGATTTTTTCCCTTCCTTCCATTTTTCCACAGTCACATTTTATTTTCCCTATCATTATTTGTCCAAATTTATGTGAAACCGTGGCACTTTCTGGTTGGATGCAGCTCAGCAGGGCACTTCAACACTCTAAGGCCTGATTCAGCTCAAAGCTTGTCCATGTGGAGGGCTGACGCTCATATAAATATTAACCATTTGGTTTGACCTTGGAGTTACATCAGGGATACACGCGGAAGTTTCCACTACCTTTCCCAGACTTAGATAAATTTTTCATGTGGTGGGTGCAGCTTTGGCGGACCATGGACATGTAGAGGGCTGGCAGTCATTTGAGGATCCACCTCAGGTTCCCACCTTAACAGTTACACCAAAGGGACACGTGGAGGCTTCAACCCTCTCCGCTCTATGCTTAAGATTTTCAAATAAATTTTTAAGGCCTGTGACACGTGTAGGGACCGCACCAATATGGGGACCGGCACCTGAATTTTATTTGGAATAAGCATCAGAAAGACACTTGGATACTTCTACTCACTCTTCCCGTTCATGGAATTCTCAACAACTAAGGAAAATTTTCTCATACCCTAGACACATGGCGCCTTCCGCCGATCCTTAAATTTTTTTAACAAATATACGCTAGTGAGACATGTGGTGAGCCCACACTTATTTGGTGTCTCCACTTTTGGGGACCATCTCAAAGTGGGACATTGAGACATGTGAAGGCTTCCGCTGGCTCCTTTTTTAGTGAGACTTTTTCAAATGCCAAAAGGCATTATTCTTGAGCCCAGGGCACGTGAAGGCTTGCGCTTGTTTGGAAACTTGCCCCTATACTTCTCCTTTGCAATTGTTCCAAGGAAAAATGTGAACAGCTATAATATAAAGTAGAGAAGGGGTAGAATCAATGGTTGATGTGCATTATGTCTATTTTTCTACCAATTTTTCTCCAAGATCCCTGGAGATGCGAATCCGTACAGTTTTTCATCATTTTTGATGAAATTCGTTGTCATTTTTGTCTGCAAAGGGCCATTAAATGGATTTAGAACTTAATTTGTAACTCCAAGAATTGTTAAGGTTGATAATTTTATATTGGAATTTCTCAGGCACTTGCAAAAATGTGAATTACCAAAGAAGATGGATACGGGGAAGAGTTGCAGAGGAAAGAGAGGGAAAAGGATGAAATGATGGAGGTCGCAGGTGAAAAGATGAAAAAGTTGTTGCCTCGAGAGTGAAAAAGATTATCTGTTAGATCCAACTATACATAGCCTCCAGAAAATGAGTAAAGTAGGGATTTCTTATATGAGAGAATCAAAATGATTAGAAGGAATACCAAAAAGTTTTGGCATGGCATCCGAGTCATTAGTCGAGGGTCTGAGAAATGTGGTCAATTCATAATTGGTCCACCTGGTAGTTTTTGGATGCAAATTTCGTAAACGTCACTTTCTGAGACAAATTGGTAACAAGCAAAGGTCCCTCGAATATTCTTTTTTTTTTAGGAAAATTTGGGGTAAATCAGCAAGTGAAATGCGTAAATTCAATGAGAATACTCTTGCAAAGGGTAGGGGGTTTAATTCTTAAGAGAAAATTAGAGAGATCACGTCTTCCTGAGAGACCAATTTGAGATACCTAGTTAATTTCTTCTGTGTTATATTTTCTATAATGTCAAGTTGGTTGCAGATGTATAGCCATTGACAAGCTTTGAGATTTTTCTCTGGAAGCTTTCACTTGCTGATGAATCTAATCAATTTAGAGTTAATTTGTATCAATCTTGGAGTAATTTGTGTGTGCTTTATTTCAGAATGTCTACAAGTAGTTTTTCTTATTCCTATTGCAATCTTGTGTTAAATTCCCTCTTAATCACACAAGATCTCGTCCTTGTGATAGTTTAGTGGAATTTGCAATTTCATTTCAAGAAGAGCCTTCATCTTGTGATGAGATAAACAATTTAAAATCACTTCACTATCATTTGATGATAAAGATTGTTTATAATCCTTTTAGTGTGTCTTAGGCATGAGGAACTAGGGGTATTTGATGTTATATTGAGTCTTTAGCTTGATCATTTTTGTTAAATTCATGGAGATTGTGTGAAACCATGCTGATCTGGGACTCCATTGAATCACACCTTCTTGTTGAAGGTATATCTTAGTTATTCTTAAGCTTTCTATCATTTAGCTTTCAAATTGTTGTGTATTCTTGCAAAGATTGGGTATAATCAACTTTATCTTGCTTAATCTCCCATCAAAATTATTCAAAAACAATGAATCCATCTTGAACTACCCCTATTTTCCCCTGTTTATCCACAACAGAACCAAATCTATTTACTAAAATATACAGAACAATCAAGATTTCATAATGTCTTCATTAACCTTAGCCTTGTTTTGAAAGTGTCTCCATCATTTAGAAGTGACAACTCTTGAGAGTTGAATTATAGAGTATTGATCATACTTTCCCAAGGTTTTATTTATAAAATTTGTACAAAAGAAGGATATATCCATATCCTTCATCAAACAGAGGTTAAACTAAGGGTCCTCTCACCCTGTTCGAAAGGCATGGCCTAAAGTAATGAGTATAGGTCAAATCCTTTTGAAGGTGCTATCCATCTCTCCACAAATATTAGTGACAAAGGGCCAGTTAGATATCATCCCCAACTAAAAAATGACATACATTATGATCTATCTATCTCTAAGCTCCATGTGAAATCTCTGATGTTGCTCAACTTGAAAAGGAGAAAAATTTTTGATACCAACACTCATGGCGCCATTGTGGAGACCTGATTTACGTTGTCGAGGACGTTTTTTTCTTTTTTTGCTAGTTCATATCTATTTGGCCCATTAACAACACTCGCAGCACCATTGTCGGGGATGATTTATTGATTTATTTCTAGTTCATATCCATTTATCCTGTCAACCACACTCATGGCATCGTTTTTGGGGACATGAAAGTTGTGTGCAAAGTTTGAACACCATCATCAATGCATAAAGACCCTAATAATGTTTCTTACATGAAATAAGTGAAAATACATTTGTGAAGCATAATTATCTGTTCAGATCTGTAAGAATTGTTCAAATTTGTAATTTCTGAGTGTAATATTTCCAGCTTATATAGTTATTGCACTAAAGTTTGTATCATCATTGATAAATATGGGTAGAAGAAGAGAAGATCTTGCAAGATTTACATAAATCTTATATTGACAGACATTTGATAGGTCTTTCATACTACATCTGCACAAACTAAGGTGAAAATCCTTAGTGGCGACTCCATGCTATTTAAATTCTTAAAAAGTACCAGTGTCTTAACATATATCAAGTAATATTTTTCATTAATCTCTTAAAAGCTAGAAGGAAGAAGATCTTTCTTTGTCAAGAACCCTAGTAGAAGGTTGTTTCAAGAGATGAGAAAGTCTAAATCAGAAGGAAGAATAATTTGGAAGGTTGTTAGAGATCAAGCAACAAGAAAAGAGATCTCCATTTGGGAAACTAATTAGCATGTGATTGCATATTGCAATACTTCCTCAAATGAATCTGAATCAGGTAGTTTCTTTGTTGAATTAAATTCTCCATTTGGAGAGGGTCCTTCATTTGTATTTGAAATTTTTTGTTCTCAATCTTCCCCTATATTTTCAAAATCTAATAGAATTTTCCAAGAAATAGAGCCTTTAGAGGGTATTTATTATGAGAATTGCATCCCTGTACAACACACACCTCTCACTCCTCATCATTCTGTCACTCATGTAAGATCACCTCCTCAAAATAATATAGCTCAGCCTCCACCCAAACGTCCATTTGTTGTTAATACTTTTGGTCCCATCAATTTTAAAGGTATGGTTGGCTATCCAAATGTTGTGCCACAAGATGTAAGAAATAGATTGCCTAAGTTTCAAGAAAATATTGCAATCACTGGTGATCAGCACTTAAAGCTCTTTATCAATATGATGGAGGAATTTGAAATAAAATTTGAGGATGTGTAAATTAAATTGTTTGTCCATACTCTAGAAGAAGATGCAAGGGACCGGTATAAATCTTTGCTAGATAATTCCATTGATTCTTAGACAAAGATGAAGAATGCTTTTAGATTGCAGTTTGGAGATAAAAAGACCCCAGGTTTCTTTTATCAAAATTTGAAAATATAAAAAATAATCCTAATGAATCATTACATGATTTAAATACAACATTTAACAAAACATTGAGAATAATACTTTTTAATTTGAGGCCATGTGATGAATCATGTCTGATAAAGTATTAAAATGCATTTGATAAGAAAGTTCCTTACTATTTGAGGGATAAGAACTTTGGCACTTTGAGGCAAGACTTTACCATGGCTCTCCAAATTGAGAACAACATTAAAGCATTTGGAAAATATCCTAAGAGGGAGGTTTTTAAATTGATCAACCCAAACAATCCTCAATCAAGTAAGGTTATGGATCTTGAGGAAGTTGTAACGAATTTGGCCGGAGCCATCAAAGAAATCTCTTACAAGCTAGACATGGAAGAGAAAGGAATTGGACGAGGTTCTCAAGGTCAGCATAGGCAACAAGAATAAGAAAAATTTATAAATCATCCTAGAAATGATTAGAGATCTGATGACAGAGGTAAATGACCCATCGGAGCTAGAAAAACCCAAGCTAGGGAAAATAGAGTAGTGTCTAATCCTCTAAATGCTAGAGTTGTTGTTGTTGAAGATACAAATGAAATTTATTGGTGTGATAAATGTTTCTTACCCCACCCACCATGTGAAGTAGATCAGAAATTTTAAGAAGTTGTTGATGATGATAACACTGATGATGATGCATGCATGGTGGATTTCTCTATAAGCTCACAACAAGGAGCAACTTCAACTAAAGTAATAAGTGAAAGAACTACTTCAAGTTTTTGGGATTGCATTCACCATGTACCTCTTCTTCCTCCCTCTCATACTTTATAAATAGATATGGTACCAGCTTTTGAACTTCCTAATAATGATTTTGAGTACCTAAGAGCTCTAATTATTAAGAAGAATGATGGAGGATTCCCATCAAAAGAGGATAGATAGTTGTTAATGAATGTTGTTGTTTCCCAAGAAAAAAAGTATAACACAAGAAGTAAAGCTGTCAAAAGGATAGGGCCTCAAGCCAAACCAAAAACCCCAATTCTCACCAATGTCCCAAAAGAAACTCCAAAGAAAGGTGCATCTGGAAAAGGCCTTGTTGTCTCAAGTAGAATTGGTGTTCCCACCCATGCCCAAAATGTGAAAAATCTTGTGCCATATGATGAGTTTGTCAATATTTCTCCAAATTTTTCTTTTCCCAAATACATTCCTTATGATATTTCCCAAGTCTTACGTCTAATCAAGATTTGTATTCCAATTGTTAAACTTCTTAGGATTCCTAAGCACAAGAAGAAGGACCAAGTTATCAAATGGGAAGAAGATTCCATTCAAGATTTCTATGGGATCAAAGAAGCATTAAAGTGTGTCCCTGTTTTGGGAGCTCCAAATTACAAGAAGCCTTTTCAAATGTTTTCTTTTGATTCAAAAAACACAATTTCATCTGTCTTGTTGCAGAAGGATGATGAAGGGGCTGAGAGACCAATTACCTTTTTTAGTAAGGCATTGCAAGTAGCTGAGTTGAATTACACCATCATTCAGAAGAAAGCATTTACCTTGGTAAAAGAAACAATGATTTTCTGACATTACATCTTGAGATCTAATTTTTTTTCTTATGTTCCCCACACAGTGGTGAAAGATATCTTATCAGAGATGGAGGTCTCAAGAAAAAGATGCAAATGGGTAAACAAGTTTCAGGAATATGACATGGATATCCAAACCACAAAATTGATAAGAGGTTTAGGCCTAGCTAAGCTTATGGCTAAGAGCAACTTGTAAACTATTGAGGTGAATGAAGTAGAAGGAGAAAGGTTGGATGTCCTTGAAAATTTGGTAAGCTCTAAATGGTACAAAGATATAATTTTTTACCTCAGACATATATGCTGCCCTAAAAATTTGAGTAAAAATAAGAAAAGAGATCTTAGGTTAGCCTCTCAAAAATATGTCATTACTGATTTTGGGCTAGCTTAGAAGAACCCATAGGGAGTGCTCTTAAGATGCATTGCTGGGGATGAAGCCCAAAAGGTAATTGATGATCTCCATGGAGGAGTTTGTGGGGGACATTTTACTAGAAGAGTTACTACATATAAAATCTTGAGGGCTGGTTATTGGTGGTCAACTCTCTTCAAAGATACAACTCTATTGGTTAGGAAATGTGAAATTTTCCATCCTTTTTCTGGAAGAGTGAAAGCTTTAGGCTCCCCTTGTTTGTAGCCTGTGTCAATTGAAGCCCCATTTAAGTAATGGGGAATGGATTTCATTGGTGAAATTTCTGATCATTACAGTGTTGGTCATAAATGGATTCTTGTAGCCACTGATTATTTCACTAAGTTAGTGGAAGCAATCCCCACCAAGAGAGAAACACATAAAGTTATCATAGGCTTCATGGTGAATCAAATCATATGTATATTTGGAGTGCCAACTAAGATTGTTGCTAATAATGCCATGAGTTTCAGATCCAAACCTTTGTTGGCAATGTGCAAAGAGTATGGAATAAATTTGACATATGCTTCTAACTACCATCCCCAAGGAAATGGACAAGCTAAGTCCAGAAATAAAAACTTGTTGAAGATCATTTGAGGAACCTAGGAGCTGAACAAAATGAATTGGGGTGAGAAACTAATTTTTTTTGTTTGGGCTAACAGAATCACTACCAAAAGAGCTACAGGTAAAAGCCCGTTTGAGTTGGTATATGGAACTCAAGCTTTATTTCCCCTTCATTGTAACTGTCTTCATTTCAGTTTGTTCAAAAAATTAAAGATCAAGAAGTTAGTCGATATGATGCTCAAATAAATCAAATTATTGAGTTAGATAAATAAAGAAGGGCATCCCATCAGCGGAATGTGAAGTTCACAGAAAGGTTAAAGAAGTTATTTGACAAGAAGGTGACCCCAAGAGCTTTCAGCATTGCGGGATCTTGTGGTATTCTAGGATAGCAGGCATGAAGATAAGGGCAAGGATGGTAAATTTGATGCATTATGGATGGGCCATTATTCGATTGACATTGGAATTGGTGAAAATACCTTATTCCTAAAATACTTAGACGAGGAACTACTTGAATTTTATTTTAATGGAAGGAATTTGAAGCATTTCCTTGATTTATTTCTCAGAATCAAGGTATACTCCATTGAACAATGTATAGTCTTTTTGTTTCTTTTTGCTTTCATGTTTTTCTATTTTTGTTTTTCCTGGTCCTTGGAAGCCTTTTTGTTGGTTTCTCGGTTCATCCTTGGGGGAGTTGGTTATTATTGTTCTGCTCTGTAAGCTTATTCTTTGACTCTATTGCCCAATGGTTTTTTATTGGTACTTGGTCTACTATTTGTTCTTATGGCACTCACAGGGAGTGCTCATCCCCGAGTTGGAGCCAATGTTGGTGCTTAATTTGGTCTCACCCCATTTTTCCTTGAAACTCTTTAGTTTGCGGGCTCTGTCATATTTTATATTTCCTTGTATTAATGCATGAAATATCTTTCCTTCATTTAGTTTCCATGATCAGTCCCTTCCTCGGTCAAGGTTCAATTCAAGTCCAGTATTTTTTTTCATTCCTCTATCCATGTGAAAATATTTGTAACTTCATTGTAAAATCAGGTTTTTTCCTTTCCTTCCATTTTTCCACTGTCACATTTTGTTTTCCCTATCATTTTTTGTCCCAACATCTGTGGAAACATGGCCCTTTCTAGCGTGATACAGCTCGGTAGGGCACTTTGAAACTCTAAGGCCTGATTCAACACAAAGCTTGTCCACGTGGAGGGCCGCTGCTCATCTAAAAATTTTCATTTTGGTTTGACCTTGGAGTTGCTTGGGGAGCCACGTGGAAGTTTCTACTGCCTTGCCAAGACTTAGAAAAAGTTTTCATGTAGCCGGTGTAGCTTTGGTGGACCATGGAAACATGGAGGGCCGTCACTCATTTGTGGATCTGCCTCAGGTTCCTACCTTAACAATTGTGTGAAGGGGATACATGGAGGATTTCGCTAGCTCTGCTCTATACTTAAGCTTTTCAAGCAACTTTTTGAAGGCTTGGGACATGTGGAGGGACTGCACCTGTTTCAGGACTGACCCCTATATTTTATTTTGAAGAAGCGCTAGGCTGAAACTTGGAGGATTCCACTCACTCTGCCCTTACTTGGACTATTCAATGGCCAAGGGAAACTATCTCGAAACCTAGACAGATGGCACCTTCGACTGATACTTTAAATTTTATAACTCTACCAGACTGAGACACGTGGTGAGCTCACACTTGTTTGGGGTCTCTACTTTTGGGGACCATATGAAAGTGCACCATTGATACATGTGGAGGCTTGTCTTGGCTCCTTTTTTACTAAGACTTTTTCAAAGGCCAAAAGGCATTTTTCTTGGGCCCAAGGCACATGGAAGTCATGTGCTTGTTTGGAAACTTACCCCTATACTTATCCTTTGTTGATCTCCATGGAGGATTTTATGGGGGACATATTGCTGGAAGAGTTACAACACATAAAATATTGAGGGTTGGTTATTGGTGGCTAACTCTCTTCAAAGATACAACTCTATTGGTTAGGAAACGTGAAAGTTGCTAGCATTTTTCTGGAAGAGTGAAAGCTTCAGGCTCCCTTCCTTTGTAGCCTATGTCAATTGAAGCCCCATTTAAGCAATGGGGAATGGATTTCATTGGTGAAATTTATGATCATTCCCGTACTAGTCAAAATGGATTCTTGTAGCCCCTGATTATTTCAATAAGTGGGTGGAAGCAATCCCCACTAAGAAAGAAACACACCAAGTTATCATGAACTTCATGTTGAATCAAATCATATGCAAATTTCAAGTGCCAAATAAGATAGTTGCTAATAATTTCATGAGTTTCAGACACAAACATTCGGTGGCAATGTGAAAAGATTATGAAATCAATTTGAAATATGTTTCGAAATAACATCCCCAAGGAAATGGACAAGATGAGTCCAGAAATAAAAAATTGTAGAAGATCATTAGAAGAACCTTGGAGCTAAACAAAAAGAAGTGGGGTGAACAACTGATGTTTTATTTTTGGGATGACATAATCACTCTCAAAATAGATACTTGTAAAAGCCCATTTGAGTTAGATGAAGAAAGAAGGGCATCTCATTAGCGGCATGTGAAGTTCAGAGGAAAGTTAATGAAGTTATTTGACAAGAAGGTGACTCCAAGAGCTTTCAACATTGAGGATCTTGTCGTATTGTGGGATAACAAACATGAAGATAAGGGAAAGGATGGTAAATTTGATGCATTATGGGTGTGGCCTTATTTGATTGAAATTCAAATTGGTGAAAATACATTCTTCCTAAAAGAATTAGATGGCAAACTACTTGAATTGCCTATTAATGGAAGGCATTTGAAAAATTTCCTTGATTGATTTCTCAAAATCAAGGTATACTCCATTGTACAGTGTTCAGTATTTTGGTTTCCTTTTGCTTTCGTGTTTTTCTATTTTTTTTATCCTGGTCCTTGACAGCCTTTTTGTTGGTTTCACGTTTTTTCCTTGGGGGAATTGGTTATTATTGTTCTGCTCTGCAAGCTTATTCTTTGAATCAATTTCCCAATGGTTTATTATTGGCACTTGGTATACTATATGTTCTTGTGGCACTCACAGGGAGTGCCCATCTCCCAGTTAGAGCCAATGTTGGTGCTCAATTTGGTCTTGCCCCGTTTGTCCTTGAAATTCTTCAGTTTATGTGCTTTTTCATCTTTCCTATCTCTCGATATTAATGCATGAAAGCTCTTTCTGTCATTTGGTTTCCATGATTAGTCCTTTCCTTTCTTGAGGATCACTTAAAGTCTAGAATTTTTTTTCGTTCCTTTGTCCATGTGAAAATATTTGTAACTTGGGTGTAAAATCGGTTTTCTTCCCTTTCTTCCATTTTTCCGCTGTCACGTTTTATTTTCCTTGTCATTTTTTTTCCCAATACCTGTGGACACATGGACCTTTCTAGTTGGATGTAGCTCGGTGGGGCATTTGGAAACTCTAAGGCCAAATTCACTTCAAAGCTTGTCCACGTGGAGGGCCAGTGCTCATTTGAAAATTCACCTATTGGTTTGACCTTGGAGTTGCACTGGGGAGACACGTGGAAGTTTCCGCTAGCTTGCCCAGGCTTAGAAAAAGTTTTCATGTATCTGGTGTAGCTTTGGTGGACCATGTACACGTGGAGGGCTGATTCTCATTTGAGGATCTACGTTAAGGTCCCACCTTAATAGTTGCACCAATGGGATACATGGAGACTTCCACCGGTTCCGCTCTATACTTAAGTTTTTCAAGAAACTTTTCTAATGCCTGAGACATGTGGAGGGACTGCGCCTGTTTGGGGACTGATCCCTAAATTTTATTTTCAAGAAGCGCTAGGAGGAAACTTGGAGGCTTCCGCTCACTCTGCCCTTACTTGGACTTTTCAACGGCAAAGGGAAACTATCTCAGACCCTAGACACCTGGCGCCTTCAACTAATCCTTCAACTTTTATAACAACTCTACTGGACTGAGACATATGGTGAGCCCACGCTTGTTTGGGGTCTCTAATTTTGGGGGCCATGTCAAAGTGTAGCATTTAGACACGTGGAGGCTTTTGCTAGATCCTTTTTTATTGAGACTTTTTCAAAGGCCAAAAGGTGTTTTTCTTGGGCCTAGGGCACATGGAATGCCCGTGCTTGTTTGGAAACTTGCCCCTATACTTATCGCTTACATGATCAAATCAGAATTATTAGAATGACTACAAAAATGTTGTGGCATGGCATCCTAATCATTATTCGAGGGTCTCAAAAATGTGATTAGTTCATAATTGGTCCACCTAGTAGCTTTTAGATGAAAATTTGTTAAACGTCACTTTCCAGGACAAATTTTTAACAAGAAAAGGTGCCTCAAATATTCTTTTTTTTTGGGGTGGAAATTTGGGATGAGTGGGAAAGTAAAATGTATAAATGTAATGAGAATACTCTTGCACAAAAATCTACTTCCGGTTGCAGCATTAAAGAATATTCCACATTTCACTAGAGAGAACCAAACAACTCTAATTGAGCACATCCAGGACATTGCAAATGTTTGCACGTAATTCAATAAATTACTAAAATGGACACTGATATCAAGTTTTTGGCATCCTCTTTTTAGGGTAAAGTGTTGTAATGGTTCAAAAGCCTAACATCAGGGTCTATCTAGAATTGGATCCATTTGTGCACAACTCTTCACAATCAATTTGGGGAAAAGGGAAATAATTTTTCTTTATTGGAGCAATTGACAACAAGAAAGAGGGATCCTAATGAAAACTTGGTTGATTTCAACTTCATATTCTAGAGGATGTGGGAAACGATCTTGATTGCGGTTAGACCAATAGCAAAAGGTGCTTTTCTCTATTTTCTTAAAGTTTTAAATTATTATATTTCCATGACGATTCAATCAATGGGAGGTATAACATTACCCAAAACCTATAATATTGTTATTAGAGCTAAAAATTGCTTAATTCAGATTGGTAAACTTGCACCTGGGCCACCTATGCCTCTATTTCTAGAACTAGAAGCTTCAAGCACTAGCCAAACACCTACATTAGCTCTCATTACTGCTCCAAGAAATCAGAGTTCAACTGAAGCTTCTACCTCATCTTCTAGCACCTCAAGTGAGCTCTAAGAAGTCATGAAGCAATTATAGAACTTGGGTAATAAGTGACACTTAAGAGGCAGTAAGCTCAAAATTTTAGATCATATCAACCTCAAACTCAACTGAATAGAACTCCATATCAGCTTAGTAGGCCACCCATTCAAGCTAAAAAACAGAAACAAGTCAAGCCTCCTACGAATAGACCATTCTAGCCTTACAATCCTAATGTTACATCCACATCTAGAGCCTTGGTACCAGTGCAAAATAACATGGCTCAGGAATATTATTGGTGTTTTCCATGTAATCAACCTCATAACCATTCAGTGTGTTTCAATGGTGTTTTAAATGAAGCTGTTATGGTGAAAACAACAAGTGTGGATCAAGAGACATGCCAAGAAGGAAATCATCAACAGGAAGCAACTCGGTAAGGGACATCTACAAATGATGCTACACTTGTCAATTGGCAAGTTGAAGTTTTTATGTCATAAATCAAGCCTCTTCTCATAGTATAGATTCCAATACATGGTCCAAGAAGAGAAACATTAGAGAAGGATAACCATATAATTCAATTAGTCCAAAACCCTCTAGCCCTCAGCAAGGTGTGGGTAATCAAAGTGCAATCCCGGATGTGAAGGGTCAACCCAAGCCACCTTGTAGATCAGCTCAAGTGTTAGTTGTAATAGCCCATGTGAAAGAGAAGAATGTGCAAGGAAAGGGGAAGTAGAAGGATAGTTTGTCTCTATTCAACATCATTGAGCAGATGAAGAAAATGAATGTAAACATCTCAATGTGGGAATCATTTTCTATTCCAAGACAAAGAGACCTATTGCAAGCTGCTATGGCGAATTGGTCAGTATCAAATCAGCCACCCAATAAAGAAGAGAAGGTTCTCACCAATTCTTCTCAGCAAGAAGGAAATCATGGAGATCACAAAGGTAAAAATGTGAAGCCCCCTCTATTCTATATCTCATTGATCATAGGAGACAAGTTAGTACATAATTGCATAATTGATTTGGGAGCAAGTAGCTCAGTCATGGCCAAACAAATAGTAAATCATTTGGGTCTTTAATATGAAGTCATCTCTAAGGGCATGGTGCAATCGGATGAGAAAACAATAACAGTTGGAGTAATGAAATATTTGAGACTCACATTGCATGCCTATCCTAATGTGACCATCTTGAAAGATGTATTAGTCATAGACCTACCACCACTCTTTGCATTGTGCTTATCAGCTGATTGGTCACATAGGCTCTTCAGAACAAGGTATGGAGCTAAGGCTACAATATGGTTTGAACCTATTACAAAGTTCAATATTGAGCTTAATGTATCAAGCCTAATCAATAAGAATTTCTCAGCCTTTGATCAAAAGGATTTCCCAAATGTTTAGGAGGTAGATACCAAATTCAGATGCATTCCATACTTGACTCTTAATGAGTGGGAAAATGAGATACATGCATTTTACCCTTACAAAGAAATGGAGGAATCTGAATTTGGAGTCTAAATGTTAGGAAATCATATATAGTTACCACATTATTCATATATATGGATGAATAATATTATGTAATATATTATGAGTTGTAATAAACAAAATCATAATATTAGGTTAGTATATTATATACGTGAGTTGTTTGAGAGTTAGAAAAACTCACTTATATATAGATTTCTGGTTGAGTTGTTTCCTACTTAATAGGAAACTATCTCCCTATATATTTGAAGCTTGTTCATTATGTAATGATCCAGAATGAATTGAAAGTATATTATTATTCCGTGTTTAATATTGTACATTATTCATCTTTAAAACTGATCCAAATCTATTATTTGGTATTAAAGCGTAATGGATCCTTAAGAGTGCAAGAGTAGCTTTATTTTCATTGACATTGCTATGATGAATGGAAGATCTTTACTCGATGTGGTTAGAATGACATTGATATAATTTCTTATTGATTTTATTTTAGTTGTCTTAGACTTCATTCATGCCTCTCAAATCTATAGCTATCCAGTTAATGTATGAACGGCTCTATCAACCTGAAGTTTAATCTGATGGTAATTTTTATTTTGATTAATAATTTGGATTATACAATCATTACATCCAGTGGGAGGAAGAACATATTCATCGATTCAGAGTTGGAAAAAGAATAACTCATATTATTTCTTGATATCTTAGACATTCGTAGATCCATTTGTATTATTTCTTGGCAGATGCAAGCTCAGATAGTGAATTTTTTTAGAAAGAATCAAATATTCCTCATTCACATTTCACATTGATTTGGCTTAGCCGCAAATCAAATTAACACAATCTATTTGGGACTAGATTGCATTACATTGGTTTGAAGGCAATTTTTATTTTGACTCCCTTATTGCCCAAATCTCCTTGCAAACTCTGTTCAACATTTCCTCAAGCATAGCTCTTTGCAACACGCTCGGGAACTTATCTGTAACATAGGATCCTCACAATAATGTTCTTGGCATTGACACAATCCTCATGATCCAACACAGACCTCACATCTGTCTCCAATCTAACTCATATATTGTTCACAAGATATGCGGGCAGATCCAAGTATAATGCAACAACTTCATTGTCTATTTTTCTCTGTGCGCCATCAGCCCTTACCGTATCATCCTGATATCTTGCATTAAAATGCATGGTTAGTATTAGTAGAGGCTTGAATAAAGAAATAGGTATTTTGGTTGGGAAATCATTCTAAAATTTACTAGCTTATTAATAATCTTCCATAGCTGTTTTCTCCCTATATCAAGCCGTTATGGAGATAAATACATGCGAATTGTGCATCAAGTGTAATTCCAAGTCCGTAGTTAAAGTCGTGGTCATTTAAAAAGTAAAGTTTTTTATGTTTAAGTATTGGTTTAGTTGTTTGCATTTTGATCAAAATAGTTGTCTCACGGACACATTTTCAGTGTTACTCGATGTCCATCAAAATAAAGTGTTTCACAATACGGGAGAGAAGAATAAATCACAATGTGCAAACTATTAAGCTTCAACGTCCAATTTTCTGAGTAAGCAGTATCGTCTATTGGAAGAAGGAGGCACAGGAGGCTAGAGGAAAGTTTTCATTCTCTCATCAGTTGCCAACGACGGGGCAGCATGAAGTTGTGGTGACACTATGTGTGTGTCTAATTTTTCTTTCATTTCTAGATTGCAGTATAATTTCAGAGTTCCTGTTTTGTGTTGAATAAGTGAAATGTTCACATTGAGGGGGGGAACATGGTCTCAATGTTCCATTTTCTCTTTCCATATTTGTAATTAGTGAGTGGTATTTCCTACATAATTCCCTGAAGGAAAATCATAGTGGACAGATGAAAGCACAAAATAAAAGCAACATCATGATATTGAGGTTGTTGGTTGTCCTATAAAACCATCCCTGTTGAGGTTGTTGGTTGTCTTGTAAAACCATCCATGTTAAGGTTGTTGGTTGTCCTATAAAACCATCCATATTGAGTTTGTTGGCTATCCTATAAAACCATCCAGATCATGAGCACGCATGGGTGGCATGCTGCAGAAGGAAGTGCAATTGTTTTTCTCCCATGTTCGCACTAGGGGGGGGAATGTTAGGAAATCATATATAGCACTCACATTACTCATGTATATGAATGAATAATATTACCTAATAGATTATGAGTTGAAATAAAAAAACTCATAATATTAGGTTAGTATATTATATACATGAGTTGTTTGGGAGTTATAACAACTCACATATATATAGATTTGTGGTTGAGTTGTTTCCTACTTAATAGGAAACTATCTCCCTATATATTTGAAGCTGGTTCATTATGTAATAATCTGGAATGAATTAACAGTATAGTATTATTTCGTGTTTAATATTGTACATTATTCATCTGTAAAACTGATCCAAATCTATTATTGTTTGCATGAAGAGAATCATCTTCTCCCTAGCATCACTGAGCTAGATCTCAAAGATTATAATGAAGTATGGTAGTTATTCATTGATGGTTTAAGGAGTCAACAAGGTGTGGGAGGAGGAGCTATGATTTTTTCACCTCAAGGTACAAAGTACTACTCAACTTTCCATTTTTAGTTCACTTGTTCAAACAATATAGCTGAGTATGAAGCCTTCATACATGGATTGAATTGGGGAAGAAAGAGAGGTATACAAAACTTGCAAGTGTTTGGAGATAATGAGTTAATCATCAAATAGGTTATGTTGATGGTGAATCACAGCACCCATGAACATCTGCAACTCGATTGGTTGAGACTCTCAGTGCGATTGCATAACATGGAGCTTTTCCCAAGTGTGGGACCTTGTGAAATCGAAAAAGCTCTCCGGATGAAGGCCGGTTCCTATTCCTCTGTTCAGATGCACACATAAAAATGGAGAGGGTTTACTCAAAAACCTAATCTAACTTTCCAAGGAGACAGGGTAAGAAGATGCATAAAAATAAACCTAGACTAACAAAGGTGATGCACCGAGGAATGAAGAACACCTATCTTGCCAATAAACACAAACCATCAAAATGCAATGCAAGATCATGCACAGATAACAAAAATTGCAGTGAAAGATTAGGAGGATGTAAATGAACACAGAGAGGGTTGAGAATCATCCACAGACATGTGTTATTTGCTCCAAAGATTGTTACAATACAGTATAAAATGCCAAGAGGCAAAGTTGCATTACAGTTTTAGATGGGAGGTTTGAACTCCACAAATCCACCTGCTAAAGAGAAGAAGGGACGAGAAAAACAAGAATGTCTAACCTTTAGAAACAATCCCCTCCTTACAATTTATAGGAAGAATGAGAGAGAAAAGAGAGAGGAATTCCAAAGCTTTCCGAAAAGTCCAACCTTGCATGAATCCAAGCTCCCTGTGAAAAGTTATGGCCATCTAAATATCTGCGTCAGGGTCTGCTTCCTGTTAGCACTCAAAATGTTGTGCCTCCTAAAGGTGCGCCATAGGCGCATCCATGTTTGTTTCGAAACTCTCTTACCTATGCCAAAGGCGCATCCATGTTTGTGTTGACACTCTCTTACCTGCGCCAAAGGCACATCCATGTTTATGTCGACACTCTCTTACTTGCACCAAAGGCGCATCCATGTTTGTGTTGACACTCTTTGTTGTGTGCCACTTACCTGCACCTTGGGCATGAATTTTCCCTTGTCGACACTCCGTGTTGTGTGCCACTTACCTGTGCCATGGGCGCATCCATTTTTGTGTTAACACCTTCTGATGTGCGCCTCTTACCTATACCAAGGGCACGACTTTTGCCATGTCGACACTCCGTGTTGTGCGCCACTTACCTGTGCCATGGCAATAAATTTTGGGGTCTGAGTTTCTCTGATTTCCATACTCTTCCGTTTATCTATATCTACCCAGGGGGGAAGATATATACAACAGGTTAAGGGAAAACATTCTGCCAAGAATGATCTACTAAAACCCTATAAGCATCGGGTATGGATCAAATTGATGATTTTGAATCGTTCAATATTCAAGCCATACTGAGGAAGAATAATGAGGTTGTGGATAGGCTTGCAGCAATAAGGGAAACATTTGATGTTGTAGAAAACATCAAAATTGAGAAATATTAGCCCCATATCAAAGTGGTTGTAAGGCCAGTTGTACCAGATAATAACATGAGCTGGGAGGTATTTGAGAATGATCGACAGATCATTAATTTCTTACAGGAAGAGGTTGAGTTCTCTTCAAGAAATCAGGAAAGATTAGTGTAGTAATATGGGGATCAAGTAGTGTAGCTACGACCAAACAAACTTCCAAAAGGCTTAGTTGCATTGGAGTCCATATTCAACCCGAATGATCAATTTCGTAAAGAGAAAGCCCACATTTAGGTCAAAAGTAAGGATTTCGAGCCAATTTTTGTTGGAGAAGGAAAAACAACTCGTAAGCACTGAGGAAGAAAAATATGAATTCATACAACTTTGTCAAGAATTTCGAGATGTATTTTCCTGGAGCAATGAAGATTTTAGAGGATTTAATCCAAAATTGGCACAACACACCATTGAACTAGATTTAAGAGCTATACCCATTAGGCAGAAGAAAAGGCTAGTCAATCCTCATATCAAGCCTCTCATGAAAAGGGAACTCAACAAAGTCATTGAAGAAAGTATCATCTTTCCAATCAAGCACTCTTCATGGGTAACAAATCTTGTGTCGGTTAGGAAGAAAAATGGGGAAATCAGGATATGTGTGGATTTACAAGACATAAATAGAGCCTCTCTTAAAGATCATTATCCACTTCCTTCCATAGAGCAATTCTTGTAAGTAGTAGCTGGATCAAAAAGGTTTTAAATTTCAGAAAGCTACTCAGGCTACAATCAGATCATGGTGAAGGAAAACGACTAGTTCAAGACATCCTTCACTATGAAATGGGGCATCTATGTTTATGGTAATATGCCATTTAGACTATCAAATGTCAAAGCAACTTTCCAAAGGAAATGGATATGGAATTTAAAGGGTTGATCAATAAGATGATTCTTGTTTATCTAGATGATATCACTGTATTCTTCAAGAGTGCAACAAGTCACCTCTTTCACCTTAGACAAGTGTTCCAAATATGTAGAAGATTTGGAGTGTCTTTGAATCCAAAGAAGTGAATATTCTTATCTCATGAAGGCAAGCTCTTAGGCCACTCGTGTCTAACGAAGGGTTGATAATTGATCTAAAGAGGGTAGAAGCCATTCGAGCATTATCATTGCCAAGTCACAAGAAAGTTCTCCAAATATTTTTGGGGAAAATTAATTTTGTTAGGAGGTTTATTCCTAGCTTTTACCATCTTGTCAAGCCACTAACAATGATGATGAAGAAGACCATGCTTTTCAGATGGATTTTTGAAGGAAGAGAAAGATTTGAAGCTATAAAGCAAGCCCTTACATAGGCTCTAACCCTAATAAATATATATTTCTCCAAGGACTTCATCTTATACACTTTTGGAGGTATGGATGTAATATTTTCCTTACTAGTGCAACTAAATCAAGAAGGACCGCATCAGTCTATCAAATTCTTCAGTTGAATCCTTTAAGATTACAAGTTGAGATATTAATTCATGGAGAAGCATATCCTTGTTGTGACTAGAAGTTTAAAGAAATGCAGACATCTAATGTCAAATAACTGAATTCATCTATTAGTTTCACATGTTGGTGTAAAATATTTACTTTTGAATAAGGACCTTAATGAAAAGAGAGTTGCTTGGATAACCAAGGTCATGGAGTATGATATTGATATAAATGTGACCAAATTAGTTAGAGGAAAAAGGTTATCTGAGTAGCTAGCTTCAAACCTACATGCTAAATCAAGAGAGGGGGTAGAAGCTATCATGGTGTTGCAAGATAAACAAGAATGGACTGGAGACAACATATCCATTCCTTGTTGGAATCAGGATATTATACATTTCCTTCAAATAGGTTAAAATCCTCAAGGATTGAGTAAGTCCAAAGGAGGTATTTCAGACTTCATTGCATCCCATACATGTGCTTGTAGATAGTATTTTGTTCAAAAGGGATGTGAATGGTTTCCTCCTAAGGTGCATCAAGATAGACCAGATAGAGAGGGTATTGCACGAGTTTCATAATGGAGATACAGGAGGTCATGTTTCCTCAAAAGAAAAAACAATTAAGATCAAGATGGATGGTTATTATTGGCCTAACCTTTTCAATGATTGTTACTCATGGCTCAAGAAATGGAAGATGTGTGCCTTCTTGATAGGTAAAATGAAGCTAGCATCTCTCCCACTCCATCCTATCTTAGTTGAGCAGTCTTCATGAAATGGGAGCTTGATATTATTGGGACGATCGATCCAAGTTCAAGCATATGCCACAAATAAATTCTTATAGCCATACACTATGCCACTAACTGGACAAAAGCAATTGTACTTAAGTAAATGAAGCTCTCATTCAAGATTTGTACAAAGGTATTGCAACAAGGTTTGGTGTTCCTTCAGCTATAATATAAAATACTGCCTTGTCTTTCATTGGAGAAAAGATATCTAATTGGGCTGTCAGAAATGAAATCTATTTGAGAACTTATTCAAACTACTATCCCCAGGGTAACAAATAAGTAGAGTCCACGAACAAGAACTTACTGAGGATCGCAAGAAGAACAATGGATGAGAATCAAAGGACTTGGCATACCAAATTGAAATTAGCCTTATGGGCTGATAGAATAACTCCCAAGAAGTCAATCATTTGTTCTCCTTTCAAGTTGGTTTATGGAAGGGAGGAAAGGATACTAATATCCCTTGAATTACCATCCCTGGAGATTATCAAGCAACTGGAGTTGTTTTATTTTCCAGCTATGGAATTCAGGTATGCTGAGCTCATAGAGTTGAAAGAGATAAGAAACCAGGCCATGAAAAAAATGGAGAAATACCAAGCTCAAATAAAGATGATTTTTGATAGAAAGGCCAAAAAATAAACTTTTCAAGAAGGAGACCTTGTTCTGAAAAGGGATGCAAACAGAACCAAACCAAGAAGACACTCCAAATTTGAAGCAATATAGAGTGCCACTTACTTTATTTCATGGTACAAAGAAAATAATGCTTTCCAATTGACAAAGTTGGATGGGGAAGAATTGTAGATCCAAGTCAATGGCATCTATCTCAAGCTTTACCACTAATGGGAGTATCTTTCTTTTACATATTAGCTTAGATTTAGTAATTCCTCAAAGTATTTTCAGCATGTTGTTCTGTTGTAGCTAGGTTTTTTTATAGATAAGTGCTTGTGCACTCTTTGCATGTTCCAGTTATCCAAATAAGTCTCCTAGTTATTTTGGGATAACCTATATCTTAATTTTGATTTTGATGCTACACATTTCAGGTTTCGCCCCCCCTGCAAACTTGGCTTCCAAAATGGCTAACTCCCCAGCATTCCTCTTATGTGCTTACATGCTTTTTTTTTCCATGTTACCTATTTTCTTCCACGTGCCCGTGTGTGCCTTCTTTCTTCTCCCTTCACATTTTTCTCCCCCTTCCATTTCCCCCCTTTTACATCTTCCTCTTGGGCTCTCTCTTTTTTCCCTTCTTCTCGCACACAAACCTTATTTTATGTCTCTTCACACCGTCTTTCCCCGCCTTTCTGTAGACATGCCTTAAAATTGGTTGTTTGTGCTCTTACTCTTCCATGCCCGCGTACACCCTTTTTGTGCCACGCACTCTACTTCAGTTGAATGCCTGCAGACCTTATTTCCATGCCTTCTATAGGTATACATTCCTCTTATGAATGTACCCTCCTCAGGCACGCCTTCTCTTTGTTTCCCTTTCACGCCTTGTGCTTGACTCCCAAACTTTAAAATCAAGCCCAGAATGAGTCGAATTGAAGGAAAAAAAAGGAACCGCGGAATGTACCATGTGTCTCTTAGGTGCACTTTTTGTAAAATGTGACAAATGTGGGATCATCAAACGAGCATAGGATTTCCATGTGTCTAGGGCCCGAGAAAGTTACACCAGCGACTTAAAAGTATAAGAGACAGTGGAAGACTCCACATGTCTCATCAGTGCACCTTCAAAGGTAAAATATAAATGCAGTCTCCAAACATGAAGAACATAGTTTCTCCTAAGTAGGAGGTTCTTAGCTAAAACATGAAGAAAGTAGAGACGCCCCATGAACGATACCAAGTGTCCCATCAGTGCAACTTCAAGATTGAAAGGAGGGGGTGAAATATTAAGACATGCAGGGCTACCTTGTGGATCTTGCATGGATAGACTCTTTTAAATATTATGATCATGTATTAAACACCAAACCCTAATTTTCATATAGCCAGATCTTTCAACTGAGAACTCATATTTGAGAAAGGGAGGAATTTTTGGAAAGGTCTCGACATATGATACTCTGCTACCACTATAATGAAAAAATATATTCCATCATTTTCAAGGATGTTAGGTTTCTCACCTACCACCATAATGAAGTATGGGCCTCCTTTCTTTCCCAACAAGGAACAACACATGGAGGCATGGGTTTTACAGTGGAACTCATCATGGTTGGAGTAGGATAATTCAATGCATCTTTTGGGGTGGTTAGAGTGGGTGGATTCAATGCTCTGTTGGGGGTGGTTAAAGTAGAAATTCTAATCCTCCCTATCTTCTTCTTTGATTCTTCTATTTATTGTAAAGCATGGGCATTTTTTAAAGAGTTGGTCATTCTTCTCTCCTTCCTTCCTCTCTCTTTCTTCCCTAGGGTCGAATGTGGAGCTTAAGCCTCCTTTCATTTCTTTTTAAGTGATTTTTCTTTCCTCTTTATCATTGATGATGTACTGTGTGAAATCATGTAGTAATAAAATATATTTTTTGATGTATTTTGTCCATCCTTCCTTATTTTATTGTCTCTTCTTGTCTTTCATCATTGTAGGGTACATTGTGCATACTTTTGATGTCTATTGTAGGTTTTGGGAGATGTGTATAATGGGTTTGAAATGGTGTTTGGTGTGAACTTTATCTTTGGTCTATGTTGCATATTGTCCATTCTCTCCATTGCTCACCTATCTCCATTTCATACAGTTGGATTTGTGATCAGGAACCCCCTTTTCTTGGTGTTATAACCTATGTAGTGTAGGATTTATTTATTTTCATGATCTCTCTCTCTCCTTGTCTCGTTGGAATTGTTAGATTAAGAGTAGATAGTCACATTTCCTTCCTTAGAAGTATTTTAGCATTAGGATTAGGAAGAAGAACCAACTTTCTCTGGAGGTCTATCTCAAGTAACAAGTCTCACAACTTGGAGATAATACCCATGTTATGCAACCACACTAAGATTCTCAACCGATTGAGTTATAGATACTTCAGGGGTGTTATGATTCTGCGCTAACAGTTCCATTTGGGATATGTATGATTTGTTTATTTGTACATGGTTGTGCTTTGTTGTTCTTACACTTTCAAGTTTCAGGAAAGATCCAATGATGAAGTAATTTCTGAGTATTTTCCCAGAGACACAAGAAGTTTTAGGATTCAGGCTGATTTCAACAATCAGAATGACTCCATACCCAATGGATGATAGATCACAGGTCTTTCAAATCTAGAACGCAGATAACCCCACAAATCACCAATTGTTATCCATTTTTTTCAACCCATTGCAAAATGGATTAACCTTCAAAAGGTTAGGGCATTAATAGTTAATGGAAGTAGTTTACAGGGAATTTTGATGGAAATATGGCTTACCAAAAAGAAGGTTTGGAGTAGAATTTAGATTAAAGGTTAGCTGGAACAATGTAGAGATTGTATCTTCTTTGTCATGTGTTAGTGTCCTTCCCCGTCGCGTGTCAGCATCACAACCTCGTTGAATGTTGGCATCCTTCCCTATCATGTGTCAGCATCCTTACTTATCACGTGTCAGTGTCCCTCCCTGTCACATGTCAGCATCCTCCCTTGTCGCGTGTCAACTGTTTCTTCTTGATATGCAACAACATACCTTCCTCATCACTACCACTTTCTTGTCACACGTCAGTTTCACTTCATTTATTGCCTCAACTTCTGTTTGTTGAGGCGTGTCACCTCTTCTCATTGTCGTGCAACAAAATTTCTTCTTATTCTGTGAAAATCCTTCCTCTCATCAGCAAAAATTCTTCTATCCTTGTTGTGCGTCAGCTAGTGATTCTCGTCGGGCGACAACAAAGTGTTTTAGATACGGCCTGAAATTAATGACACCATACAAGGTATTTCAACAACCATATTAATGAGGTATGGTCCACCATACCTCCATATAGGCAATAAATTAAGGATACTAGTTTGTGGCTCCTTTTCTCTATATATATGTAAATTCCCCTCATTTGAAGGAGAGATATTTAAAATTGTAAAGGAACTCTACCAAAATTATTCCAACACTTTTATGAGCTACAGGCCTCAAATTTATGCATTTTGTGAAGAATTCTTGCCTATTTCTTATACTATAATGGATTATGCATCTTTTAAATCAATAAAATTATTGTTTTGTGGCTTTTCTTTCCCTAGCATGATTTATATTGCATTTCTTGCCTTATATTATATTTTTTAGGTATATTGTGCATATTGTGTTCCTTTGTAGGGCTTAGATTTTTTGTGCTCCATGAAATTGGAGGTTAAAAACATATTTTGGGACTGTGGAAATTTGGTTGTCCTCTCCTTCCTCATTTTATCCACTTTCACTTGCTAGGAATCTTTCGAATATTTCTTGGTGTTATCGCCTCCCTTAGTTTAGGATTTAAATTTTTATGTATTTCTCTTACCATGGTCTCTTTGAATTGGTAGTTTAGGAGTATAGGTGTGTACTAGAATAGGTCAGGAACCACCCTTCTCTTGAGGTTTGTCTCAATTTGGTGGGACCCACACCTTGAGACAATCCCATGTTTGTCAAAAGTAGTGTTTTGTGATGTGTAAATCTTAGGGTGCTACTTTTTAGACATGATATGTTGTCTATCATAAACATGTATTCTCACCTTAAACTCATATTTAGTTGTATCATAGATCCTTCGGTGCATTTGGAATTATAACAAAACCTCAACTATTTAAGGGGTTAACTTGCGGGCGTAAATTGTACATAACTCTTAGAAAATGAAATTGTATTAAAAATAAGTTGACTTAAGAGAAATGTAGAACAAAAGGGGGTCTCATTACACCATGTGCCCAATTTCCCTTTTGTACCCTAGTGAGTGGCCCAAAACAACAAAAAGGTAGTTTTCTTGTGATATTCCTATGTTTGATCTCTGTTGGGATTAAATTACACAAGTGGATATCTTGGTTACAGTATCCGTTAAGAATGCAGTGTATAAGAGCAAAGAATTGGGTTATCTCATGTTGGGTTATACTCCTTGTAGTAGTGAATCTGTTAGTGAAAATTATGTGTTATTTTTAATTACAAAGGTTTCACAATAATGCTAATAATGAGACCATAGTACAATGTAAGAGTAAATCATATAAGAGTAAAACAAGATTTGAGGTTAGGAATAATGTCACTCTTGGACTCCTTATATCTGAATTAGAGATTTTCTTATGTTCAAGAGAATATGAATTTCCTTGGTGAGAGAAAATTAGAGAAAACAAAAGAAATACTTTTTCAAAATGTTAGACAGGTAATTTTGTAACTCTTCATGTCTTAAAGTGACGCCAAAAAAAAGAGATACATAAGAAACAATGTAAATGAAATGAGAAAGAAGAGTATATGTGAAAATGCTTAGGAAAAAAAATTCTCTTAAAGTACTTATGGTATATTTAAGCTTTGAATTTTTTTTAAGAATGGATACAAATTGTTTTTGGTGGGACTATGCATTTGAGCCAATATAGATTCCACTAAAAATAAAATAAAATAAATTTATTTTATTTAAATTCTTAACTGAATCAAACTAAATTTGGAACTAAAACAACCATAGTAAGAGAACAATTGTGCTTCAAATGTAAGGAAGTTTATAGGAAAGTGAAAACCTTAACCTTCACCTCCTTTGATATGAATTATTTTCCTTCGACAACTTCTGGTTGGTCCCCTTGCATAATTAGAGTAGAATTAAACGTTAACTATACATATTTTTTAGAAACAAACGTTTAGCATAAGAACGATAGAATTAGGAACTTTGTATGTAATAGGAAATATGGAATTTAATTATGTAAGTTATGGATATTGTCATAAGGGATAAAGAGCAAACACAAATGGTAAAATAATAACATGATTTTGAAGATAGTTTAAGAACCTGTAGGTGGAAAAATGACAAAAATATCCTTGCATAATAATATTCCTTAAATGTTGATCGTAATTAAGATGTAATCATGGTAATGATGTGTGTGGGCTTGCAAATCCTTGAGTCCCTTTCCTTGTTGTTGGGTCAATGATAGCATTGTTCATTGGGAAAATTTTTTTATCGACATGTATATGGTGCTGTCATGTGTCTATGTGATTCGATGACTTATGTAATTGTCATATGTGTTGTTAAGTTTTTGTATTTGGAGCCCTTGCGATGTTGTGTAGTGAGTAATGTAAGTGGAAACAAAATTTATCCTAGTATTTTACCGTCCTATTTGTGGGTGTAATTTATGGTTGTTACATTTGGTATCAGAGTGAAAGTTCATACTCTCGAACCTCTGGGACAAATTGGAGTAGTGATTATTTTTTATGGTGGTGGTGGATTTTGGAAGATTAATGTGATATTATTGTAATGTGAACAATGTTGTAATTGTGACCTTGTGAAAGCACATGTTGTACATGTCACTTATTGCATATTTGTTATCTTTTTTATAAGCTTGTGATGATATTACTCTCTCTCATTTTTATGGATTGTATGAAGAGTTCGTGTGTGATTTTACCTCCTTGTTGTGTGTGAAAAATTTTTTTTATTAGGGATTATAGAGTGTTGGAGTATTTTTGGTATTATGTGATATGAAGGTGTATTGATGTATTACATGAAAAAATTGGTGTATAGTGAATTGGACTCTATCATGATGTTGCAGTCATGTTATGATGAATTTTGCGTGTCACTCTAATGTAATTGCTATTGACTATATGTTGTAATGTTAGACATTATATTTCCTCATATGTATAATTCATTTAATATGTGATGGTTCATCTCATGATTTAGGGGCATATGGTGAGCATATGATCCCTATTGTACAGTGATTACACCTTGGTTGTAATATGTTGTAATGTGATGTATGTTAACCTGTGAAAGTACTGCTTGTGTTATACCATATATATATATATATATACCATGTGTAAGACGTTATGGTTAGTTTGTGTGAATCACCTTTGTGTTAGTGATGTAGTTGTGTGTTATTCTATGAACCCTACACTAACCAACCCTAAGGGAAATCCGTAAAAGCTGTATGTTTTGAGTGAGTAAATGGGTACCATTGACCAGTCACTCGAGCCGAGTATGAGATAGGAAGTGGAGGCTTACATAGTCTGAAAACCCACTTTTGTTTATTTGGTATGTGTCACACTTGATTGATGGGTGTCAGGTATATTTTGTTTTACGGACACCATAGGCTCAGTACATGGCAACTTGTACTCCTTTCTTTCTCTTAATATGGTTATCGTATGGATTTAACCTATGTGATTTTGACTGTGTTGAGCCTTTTCGAAGTGGTGGTGGGATGATTCAAATAGAGATGATGACATTTGTATTATTTATATGATATTTTATGAGCTGAGGCTTGATGCTCTGAGTGCAAGAAACTCATTGACTATCCCTTTGGTGGCTGTGTAAAGTGACATAGTTATTGTAATATGTCATCCCTATATACGTATTTAATTCATAAATTGAAAATTTTCTCTTTTATTGCAAGAACCAACATTTTTTTTGATTAATGTGTTCGTATATTTTGGGCATTTTATTTGGTTGTTGTACTAACACGTGGATTTTTTCACTAACTATGGCTGCTTTGCCATTTGTTTTACTTATATTCAAATTTTCATTTAAAGTTTAAAAGTGTTAGAGCCTAGCCTAAAGCTTGATATTTTTTCCACTTGGCATTTGAAATAGAGTGTTATGTTGGTTCTAATATAGTAATGTGTTGGAATAGGGTCATGGGATTCACCACGGAGTGGTGGAAACTATGAACTTGCTTCATTGTATAGGGGTACAACCCAAGGAGTTATAGATAACTAGTGGGTTGTTGAATCACAAGTTATTATGTCACTCAGATTAGACGTGTTTGGACCTTATGTGCCCAAGGCCATAGGGAGATCGACCTCTTTTGTGGAGCTAAAAGGAAAATTTATCTTTATTTTATTGCTTGAGGGAGGCTTAAGAGACTTGAGAGAGGCATAAGAGACTTGAGTGGGTGTGATATATGTTTTGAGAGGTATATGGATTTGTTCTGTGATTCTTGGGAGGTATATGCATTTGTTTTGTGATGCTTTAGGAGATATATGGAGTTATTTTGTGATCTCTTGTGACGTGTGAAGTTAGTATAGTGAGTTATGAGTACTCTTGGGAATCTTGTTCCACATTGTTATGATTGATGCTTCACAATTCCCTTGGTTAGTATGGACTATTGGATCTTTTATTGGAACTATTTGGGTATAGGCATGGTTTTCAGATCGTGTATTAGCTGTTGACTTTGTATCAGTGTCATGATTCACTCTTTGTTCACTTGTGTGTTTTAGATATTTTCCTATGATGTAATTGGTGGAAATTAATTGCTATGAGAACTACTTCTTGTCTTTCCTTGGAGGAAATAAATGTCTTGGGATATGATATAGATATGAAAGTATGTAAAATTATGCATGTGAATCATTACTGTTGTGTATGACCCTAGTATGGTATTGTGATAGTTGTTCCAGTTGGGCACCCACATGAAGGAATAAATTAAAACTTTATAGCAATGAAATTTTAAGGACTTGAGTTAGGAATAATGTAAAGTAAAAGAGATTAATTAAATAATTAAATAAGAGAAAACAATCAATCTTCACAAAACATTGAAAGTTAAATAATCAACTAAAATTTCTAATTTACCCTATGGTTGTGTTCTAACGATAGAGATCTTATCCTTAGATAGATCTTGTAGTCATTCACTTCTTTATTCAATTTCCTTGGTGTTGTGTCCCATTGACGACAATTCTCTTATAATGGGGAGGGAAATGAAGGGTTGACTAGAATCATGCCCAAAATAACAAAAAAAATAGTAATTTGCGTGGGGCAAGTGAGATGGAGGAGATGGGTCTTTGAATATTGGTGATCCTTATATTTTGAATTATTTACTCCCAACCACCGAAAATTATCATTATTCTTTGTTGGATGCACTTATTTTGTCCTCCTTGCATTGGATTCCTAGTCCATTATTGCTTATTGCAGGTAAGTGGGTGAGTGGGGTTGATAGCCACCTACTCATCCTTATTATTTTAAGTAATACATGATGAATTGGATCACGTTTTTGGGGAGGATGAAACACCAAATTTATGTTGGCCACATGGATTGTCTTGGTTCAGGATTCACAACAGATTGGGGTTTGTTGGAAAGGCTTTGAAACTTTCCTGATAATGCTCTCGTAGGTGTAGATTCTCCTGTCATTTACACACTTACTCCCAGCTTGTGTCAAACCATGAGATCAGAAAAATATTATGGGCATTCATCAAAGCAGAATAAAAATCTGAATTTATTTATAGCTTCCTCCCAGTCAACGCCAAAATGGGATTTTTTTCCATATTTTGTGGTTGTAGGTGTGTTGGTAGACATGGATGCAAACATGGGAGTTGTTTCAAGTTTTCTGTGCATCTTTATGGTTGTTCTATTTGTAGGCAAAAGTCATCCTTCCACCATGGATTTTGGTTTGAGTTTAATTTTACTCCCTGACTTCCATTAAATATCTATAGATGCACGGTGAGATCTATTTTATTATTAAAGTGAGATTGATTTCTAGTCTACCTTACATGGGAGAGGTGGATCCACACTCTCCTTATGTTTAAAGAAGGTTTCATTGTTGCATGATGGGGCTTATTGGGTTGACATTATATTTTACCAGCTCTGTTTTAAATTTTTTGATTCATTGTACTTTGGTTAAGATCTGGATTGGCCACCATTAAAAGGGGGGTTGGTGGTTGCTTTCACTGACTTGATTATACTCTTATCTCAACATGGATTTCATTGGTTGCAATTTTATGTGAATGGGTTTGTCTAAAATACAACATACGGACTAAAGTAAATATCATGGGTAGACCTAGATGAAATTTGAGACCTTAGTGAGCATCTTTCCTGCCTGACCCATATGGAAAAATTATTGTGGTCGACACCGTAATCGATAAAATAAGGTCCATAATTTAGGATAAAAAATGGATATTAAATTGTTATACCCCCATCATGATTACTGCCAAATTCTTGAATTTAAGGCTAGATGGATTTACAAACCATCTCTAATGGAAAACATGTAACTTTGACTTCATCAAAACACAACAATTCTAAACTGAAATTTTTTTAGTAGCATCTCTAACAATATACTTGCAGTTGTAGTTTGTAAGACCCCACACATTTCATGCTACGAAATTCATGGAAACTTGTGGTCAATGACCACAAGGTCTACATCAAAGCCATCCAAAGCATCAAACTAATTATGTAGAAATTTAGCCCTACTACTTTTCAATAAATCCTCCAGCTTAATTTTCATTTTCCCATATTATTCTATGTTATATTCCTCCTCTAAAAAATGTTCACTGTGAGTACAACTCTAATAGTTGGAGTGGCAAGGAGGAATTCAGGAAATTTTGAATGGGACCTATGAACCAATTGTTAAAGGAAATTGAGAATGTTAAAGGGTCAAGGAAGTGCGAATGGAATTTTTTCAGTACATGAGAACCAAGGCCTCCTTAGGCATGCTAGTTAATTTAGGTAAATGGAAAATTGACTTGTCAGAAACCACTGACTCCTAAGATGTTTTCCATGGGATTTTTCCTTAACAGCTGGCTCACTCGAACCATTTGAGGCAAGGACGTTGGTTTTAGTTGACTTTTTCTTAATTTTTTTCCATCCAACCATTTTATACCGCTCATCCTGAGGGGATTTGGTCACCTTAGATGCCACCTTGGGCACTGGGTAGTTGTCTGGGATATAGAGGATACATTCCTTGATCTTACCATTAGATGCCTTACACCGGAAGTAAGTGTTAGTGAGGTTTATGCATAAGATATGTTGTGAGTATTCTTCATCTCCCATTTGAATATCTATGAACTATTTTAGCTTTTGAGGGAGGTAAAATTCTACACAGACATGCTTCGGTGGCTGATCATTATAGAATCATTAAGGTTCCATATAGACCACCCACCCTACAGAAAAAAATATCTGATGCAAAAGGTTTACACAAGGTAACGAGTGGCCATGAAATTCTATGTAAATCGACCCTTTGAGGGCCGCATAGTTGGATATGAAAAAATATTTGGTCCATGGAGAAAGTACGAAAATAAAGTTGTGAGTATACCAAGTCCTTGAATTGGTTAGAATGGTTGGGCCATGTGATGGGCCATAAAAGAGGAAAAGGAAAAATACATTGGTCATATACTAGATGCTCTCAAACCAGATCTTGTGGGCATCCCAGGCCGAGTTAACACATAATTTTATCATAATTTCATAGGGGATACAACCCAACAAATATATAATAAGAAAATACTACTTTAACCAATGGCATAAACCATTAAACTTAGGAGTAGGTAAAAAAACATAAGGGGGAGATTAATTACCTCGTGGAAGACCTTCGAGACAAACTTGTGGGAACATTGTGGGAACATTTTAGTGGTGGTACCATTGTTTGAAACTCCACAAGCTCCATTTAATATTTTAACAAACAAAATATAAGTGAAAGAGGTTATTATATAGGTGCATCTAGAGGGTGATAAACACTAAAAATTTGATAGAAGAAGTATACCGCAATTCCCAAAGACGTTGTGGTATTAAATGCACGTGAACGAAACCCTAAAAAATCCAACTCCAGTTTTTAATCTTCACAACCAATGATAACCATTGTTTATATTGTATCAAAAATTCAAACGTAGTTTGGGAAGGAAAAACATAAAAGTTTGACACTAAAACTTTGAGTTTGGATTTAAAAATTTTGATCATTTTAAGAGTTGAAAATGAATATAACCGTGTTTCTTTAAGATGATTTTTTGGGTGACCATGAAAATTGTTACAAACCTTGTGTTAATTTTTCTCAAATACACAATCAATTAAATAAAAATTGCAGATATTACTTGTTTAACAACTATGATTTGCATAAAAGAATTCTTATCCTTTTCTTGAGATGACTTCTTTCACACAAAGAGTTCCTTCTATTTCCTTATCCAAATGTGTAGTAGTGATCCATTCATTTCAAAGAAAAAATAAGTTTTCTTTGACCCCTCCCTAAATGAACTCTTATGACTTGTACTAAATTACCTCTCAGCCACCAAACAATTACAAGCCACATATATTGTTTTTGTGTTTTCTACCCTTTAGCCTCCTATTAAAAAGACAAAAAAATGTTAGAAACATTATGGAAGTTTAATTTTTTCTTCCTCCTATTATTAGGAAAAATAAATAGCTTAATTTAATGCATGCTTTAGTTGTTTACATTTATTATCGTCCACTTTATTTCTAATTTTACGGAAAAAACTATTTTAAAAATAAAATAAACTTTGATTATAGATTGCTCTACTTTAGAGTTTTGTTTTATATTTAGAAGAAAGCTTTCCATAAACAAATTGTAATGATATAAAGTTCTGACAGAGAAAAAGATATATATGTATAGAAATTCTCATTTGAGATTGGAATAATCTATTTTATTTGCAATATTTCTTATTTTATTAATGTTGTTAGCAATTTAATTTGCATAATTAATAAAAATTAGTATTAAAGAGTTGTTTTTTAAATAGGTTTCTAAATGGGCAACAAGTTATGGCTTTTACATCCCATCTGCAGACACCACAATTTATAGAAAATAATTATGGGTATTGGTCATTAACCATTAAGGCACTATTTATATCTCAGGATGTGTAAAACATCATGGTGAATGGATACACAAATCCCCAAAATGTACCATCATATAATGAACTCTTGGAGATAGTGAATTTTCTTTTTAAGGAATTAAGAAAGAATGACAGAAAATATATTTTCTATATTCATCAAGCCATACATGAAAACATCTTACCTAGAGTACCAACAACCAGTAAAGAATAAATAACATGGGACATTGAGAGGTTTAAATAGAGGAGAGAGAATAGATATTGATATCTCTTCTTATTCTATATTATTATCAGAAGCATGACACATATTTATAGGTATATTGAGTAAATAATATTCCCCTAAATGGATGGAGAAGATACAAACAAGAAGGAGAGAATAATGGAATAGATAGAAAATAGATTAATAATAAAATAACGTACTTATACTATGCTAACATTCCCCCCTTATTACATTATTATTTTAAATGTAACCCCAAAAAAGTTAAAATTTCACTTTTCCTAAGGATTTGGTGAGAATATCAGCTACTTGTGCTTCTGTAGGACAATACTAGAGTTGAATGTGATGGTTGAAGATGTGCTCTCGAATGAAATGACATTCAATCTCAATATAATTTATTTATTCATGAAATACTAGATTCTACACAAGCTTCAACACACTTTGATTATCACAATAGAGAATAGGTGATTATATTTCAAGAAATCCTAGGTCATCAAAAATGAGATATAACCATATCACTTCAAGCATAGCTCCTCGTGCGGAGTGATATTCTACCTCTGTGGATGAGATAGAAACAACATTCTACTTCTTGCTTATCAATGAGATAGGTCTATATCCCAGATGAAATATGTATCCTGTAGTTGACTTCCTGTCATCAACATATCCGATGTGGTCCGATTAGATGTATCCCGGTAAGAATAATTGATCATTCTTCTTATATTCCAAACCATAATCAATAGTACCTCATACATACCTCAATACATGCTTTTCTACATTCCAGTGACATTTCTTTGGTTCCTACATGAATCTCGAAATATAGCTAACAAAATAGCATAAATCTAGTCTAATATATGTCAAGTAGATGAGTCCTCCAACAAATTTCCTATGGAGAGTAGAATCTACTTGAGGTGAATCCTGGAATCTTCAAAGTTGTAAGACATTCTCCATGGGAGTGGATATAGGTTTACAATCATACATTATGTAGTTTTATAGAAGTGTGTTGGCGTTATTTATTTGGGAGACAAAAATGTGATGCTCCTTTTTCCATATTTCCAAGCCAAGATAGTAATGGAGTAGATCCAATTCTATCATGTCAAAGGTTCTTTTGAGATCATTCTTTACAATATCAACCTGATCTTCTGAACTGTTAGTGATCACAAGATCATCTACATACACAACAAGAATGACAATTTCTCTACCTATCTTCTTTATATACAAATTTGATTATGAGGGGCTACGTGTGAACCCATGCTACAAAATTTTATCATGGATCTTGATATACCATGCCCTTGGAGCTTGTTTCACTCCATATAGTGATTTGATGAGATGACATACCTTCTTAGGATGCTCTTCATCAACAAATCCTTCAGGTTGGGTCATGTACACTTCTTATTTCAGATCACCATTGAGGAAAGCACTCTTGACATCTATCTGTTGAAGTCTCCATCCTTTCTATGATGCTAGTGCGCAAACAACACTAATGGTCTTGATCTATGTAGTGGGTTCAAAGGTGTCTTCGTAGTCGATGCCCTCTTTTTGAGCATATCCTTTTACTAAAATTTGTGCTTGAAGTTTGTTAGTGGATCCATCTGCCTTATATTTTGTCTTGAAAACCCATTTATAGCCTATGGGTTTCTTTCCTATAGGCAGATCGATAAGTTCCCATGTCTGATTTTTCATGAGTGAGTCATATTTTGTATCCATGGATTCCTTCCACTGAGTTTGATTGAGTGCTTCACAAACATTATCAGGCTCGAAGCTATTAATTAATGAACTCATGAGTGTAAATTTTACCTCATTTATTGCTTGACTCCTTATTTTGACTCTGGACGATGTATCTGGGAGTTGTTGCAAATTTGATTCCTTGATGGTGCTTTATAACCACTTCAGATGAGAACTTGGCTGCTTTTGAGAAGAACTATGTCATTGTTGTGTGCATTTATGTGGAGTCACATTCTCCAGTTGTCCAAGGTCAACAAATATCTCTCCTTGCAGCATTAATTTTCCTTAAGTAGTCTATTCTAGCTCATTATCTGATTCAGAGTCTAGTTGGTGAGTGGTGGTTGGAACTAGATATTTTGTTGATACTGATGAGTCAAAGGACAACTCGTCACAAACCACATCCTGAATCTCATATATTTTCTTTATCTTAGGATCCATAAGATTATATTCCTTCAAGGTAGTGTTGTAGCCAAGTAGGATGCACAAAAGTGTCTTTGGCTCAAGCTTCTTTCTCTTCTATGTTGGGACATGCATGTATGTTGTGAAACTAAATACTTGTAAATGAGAAATTGATGGATTTATACCACTCCATACCTCTTGTGGCATTTTATTTTGTAGAATGTTTTGTCAGTTCCCTATTGAGAAGCTATACAACTATCTGCACTACTTCAGCCTAATAGCATTCCTCTAGCTTTGTTGTTGTTAGAATGCAACGAGCCATCTCCATCATTGTGCGATAGAGATGCTCAACAATATTGTTTTGTTTGGGTGTTTAGGGAGAATTTAGGTTCTTATTAATTCCTTATTGGTTCAGGAAGGCCAATAAATTCTTTGATGTTAATTCCCCCCCTCGATCTGAGTTAAGTAGATGAAGTAGTTGTCTGGTTTGTTTCACAACATGATGATAGAAATTCTGGAAATGTTGAAGAGCCTCACTTTTCTTCTTTAGGAAAAAAACCCACATCTTACAAGATTGGTCATCCATAAATAGTTGGAAGTACTTGTATCCTGAAAATGAAGCAGAAAACAGGTAATTCAGATTAGTATGAACTATATCCAGGTACTTCTTGGCATGAAAGGTGCTTGCCTAAAATGGATCTCTTTGTTGTTTTCCTACAAGATAGTTAGGGAAAAGAGGCAAGGTACTGGACAATTTGAGTAGTCCATGAACTATTGATTTTAAAATCATATGATATAATGAACTAGCTGACAAGTGTCCATATCTAAAATGCCAGAGTGTAGTAGATTGTACTGTTGATGAAGATAAAACTATTGCAGAATATGAAACAATATCTAAAAAGAAAATAACTTATCTTTATTAAATTATCTAGCAATAATCTTACCTCTTCATGAAATCAAACATGATTTGATGTCATTTTTAACAAGAAATTATACCTTCAGGTTATGATTCAATAGCTCAGTTACTGAAAGGAGGTTGCTAGTCAATCCAGGAACATATAGTACCTTTGTAACTGTATATTTTCGTGTTCCCAAAGGAATGGTAATTCTTCTTGTTCCTTCTATAACATACTCTTTTTCATCTACTATCTGAACTCAATCACCAGTGGGTTGTTCATCTAGTGAATCAAATAGCTCTTTTTCACCTGACATGTGCTTACTTGCACCAAAGTATATCAGCGAGACTCTTTTTATGGGTTGTGAATTCTGAGAGATGAGAACAAGGTTCTTACCACAATGTGCTTCTTCTGATGTCTCCTCATCAGATTCATTATCTTGTTGCACTATGTGCGATGTCCCTTGTCCTTTCTCTAGTAGAGATGTAGTTTGGATTTTTTTAAATCATCGCGCCATGATGTGCTTGTTTGACTTGAAGACCCTTGTTTCAAGCTATTATAGCAACATCAATCAGTGTCATGAGAGTTGGTTCTACAAATGTGACACCACCTCTTTGAATTTTGATCTTTCTTTTGTTTTTTTTATTGTGCTTGATTTATCTTCTCTAGGGGACCCTTCTGATTCTTCTAGCCACTATATGGCTTTGACAACATGGCTTTATCCTGAGTCTCCTCCTGGGATGAATTGTTGGCCTCTTCCAGTTCAAGAAAATTCACAAGTTCTTCACATGCTAATGTTTGTTTAGATACATTCAGTGTCGTAAAGAACACTTGAAATTGAGAAGGGAATGCTCTCAAGGTGATTGGTATGATAATTTTGTCATCCATAATTTCAATGAGTGCTAATAACTCTAATCGTTGCTCAACCACTTGATGTAAGAACTCCTTAAATTTTTCATCTGACCCCATAGAGATGGTGTGTAGCTTTGACTTAAGATGGAGGATCTTAGTCTAATTTTTGGCTTCATAAATTGTTTCCAGCTTGTCCCAGGCCTCCATTGGTTTCTCAACATTCCGAAAATGTGTTTATACATCATTGTTGGTATTGTGCATTATCAGCATCAAGTCTTTGGCACTATCCATCTCACACTTTATTAATTCATCAAGGGTAAAGGGAGCGGTCATAGAACCTATGAAAATGCCACATAATCCTTCAAACTGAATGATTGTCCTTATTTTTGTTTTCTAGGGCACAAAATTGGGACCTTTAAGTAACTGAGCATCAGAAAGAAGCAATTTCAGAGAAATTTTTTTTTATTAAAAAAAAAAAACATTTTACTTATTTATTTATTTCAAGAGAGATTACAAATTTGACTCAATGTTGTGAAGTACTAGCTCATAGATGCTCTCAATACTCGCATGCTGAGAGAATGATGATGCTTGGTGGGGAACTCTTCTTCATCTTCACAGTCGATGTCATACCCGGCTTCTAATTCCTATCAAACTTTCTTTTCTTGGCATCTGACATCGAAAAGGAAAAATTCCAAGAGTCATTTTCAAACCACTTCGTCGAAGAAAATATTTTCGATGTCTCGAATCTCGTTAATCAAGGAAAAGCAGAACCCAGAGATCTCAGGAGCTATTAGAAGGTGTTCTGTGACTTGTAAGTTGATGTTACAGCTTTCAGTGCTCTCGATTGTGTCAGTCACGCTCGTCATTCGACATTGGGTATTAGAGAGATACTTTGATTTCATGATAAAGGCTTCCTCATTAGGCAATATATGTCCTATTTTTTAATTATTTGTGACTTTAAGGCTACATGAATTTAAATTTTTCTCTTCTCGTGCAACTTTAACTTTTCACGTAGGTGATACTGGAAACATTTCCACGCACGTAGAATTTTAATTTACCTAGTAACGAATCGATTACACGTAAGAAATAATTGTCCTCACGTAAATATAAAATGAAGATTTTAGAGGAAAGAATTGTTTGTTCCTAATCGATGTGGTCTACAAGAATAGCACATCCAATTTGTGAAAGACACCTCACCAAACACTCCCAGGCATCAATTGGTCTCCACCTCAATACTTCACCTTAGATGTTGTTGGCATAGTTCTTCCCATGCAATGTAAGTTAGAATTTTCATGTAGAACATTATTTCCTTCCCCCAGACTTTTTTTTTGGCTTTATATGGAAATGGAAGGGAATTATGATGGCTCCATGTTTCAATGTTCCACGCCACTTCACATAGGTTTTCTACCTCTCCACGTAGGTGAAATATTGAATAATTTATAGGCCGCTCCAACACTTTGTTGAAGACTACGCAACTTCCACACACCATTAATTTCAAGCCTTCACGCAAGTCACTAGAATTATTTGTCTCCCACGAGATTGTTCCACACACCAAAAAATTTTCACTCTATACGAGAAGAATATTCCTTTCCAATAGAATCCTCCTATCTTTTCATGTAGCTTTTAAGACTTTCACTTACTTCCACGTGGGCCAATTGTTGGTCGCTGGTGTATTTCCTCCACACAATAGCAAATTGCTTGCACCATGTATTTAGTTGTTGAATGTCTCCAATATTGTGGTAGATGATAGGAACAATGAAATAAATACACTCTTGACATTCCCCATGCTTTTAGTCTCTCCACATAGGTCACTCCATGCAGCAAAAGAGAAATAACTCCATGCAGGTTTTCAATAAAAACGGTAGCAGAGAATATCTTCTCCTTTTAAACACACATACACACATGTCAGAGTCTTTGATAGATCTGATACAAGATTTATAGGATGAAATAGATGAGAGATAATATAGATTGATATCTCTTATTATTCTAGATTATTATCAGAAGCACAACACATATTTATAGGTATATTGAGTAAATAGTATTCCCCTGAATGGATGGAAAAGATACAAACAAGAAGGATAGAATAATGGAATAGATAGAAACTAGTCTAATAATAAAATGATGTACGTAGACTATGCTAACAGACATTCTCCAAGTTGCGTATCAAGGTAAGGAGAAAGAAAAAACTGCAAAACTACAATTAATTTGAACAAATTTTTAAAATATCTCAATGCAAGATTTAGATTTCGTATAATCATTCTTTATTTATGTAGTTGGTTTATTCAATCAAATGAAATCCCATAGTGAAAATATTGTAGACAAAAGGATTATTGGAAATTTTCTCAGAAGTTCTTCAGTAAAATTTTATCCTTTAGTAGTTGTTATTAGATAAAGTAAAGATCTAAGATAGTTTTCAAATGATGAGTTACATGCATCACTAATAAATCATGAATAGAGGTAAAATAGATCACATGGTGTTGGAGATCAAGATTTTTCATCATAGGTATCAAGAATTCATAGAAGAGGAAGATGAAGCTTCAGCCCTAGAGATAGAGGAAGAAGTTCAACTAGAGGACTTAACAAAGGTCCATAAAATCAATTGGATGGGAACATAGTCAACAGTACAATCATAATCAATTTTATGGTCAGATTCATGATAAGTTGCATGTGTAGTTTCACTATTGTAGGAGATATGTGCACTATCATTATGATTGTAGAATAATATAGTATGATTAGAACATGTAGAATTAAAAATTAGGTTGGGTGCTATAATCCAATCTCTATATTTATAGCATGCACAAACATTACCGTAGAAAAATGTTATTTATTGCCTACAAAATGTAATCTATCACAAGATATTCATTTCCATGTATGTTCTTTGGATTCTTGTTGGAATAATCACATGTTAGGAAACTTAGATTTATTTTCCAATTTCGATGAGTCAGTAAACACTGATGTTGACCTTTGGAATAATAATACTATGTCGACAAAAGGAAAATTAATAATCAACATTCTGCATAAAAAGGGGGAGAAAAATATTATGCATGATGTTTATTATGTTGCAAGTTTGAAGCACAATCTTATGAGCATACATCGATTAGTACAAAAGGTATACAAAGTTTACATTGAAGACAATGAATGTCTAATTGTGGATAAAAATAAAAGTACTGAATTGATTGCTAAAGTGAAAATGAAAAGTAATATAATGTTTACTTTGAAGATTATACCAGCCACATCTAGAGCTTATACTAAAAATTAGTTTAGAGCCAAAGAAATTGAATCAACTTATCTGTCAGTTGTGAAAGATGAATCGTTGGTATGACATCTCATGTTTGGTCATTTAAATTTTTGTGGTTTTTTTAGACCCTAAAATTTTCAACCCAAAATCAAACAATTTTTTTTTAAAATTTATTTATTTAACAAATTTATGATCTTCACTATTATTATTCTTATAATAATTTTTTAATATAAAAACTCAAACGGTTAGTTTCCTTTTTCTCTTTCTTTTTAATTTTATATTATCGTTTTAAAAAAAGGAATTATAAACCAAGTCATATAAATATAACATTAATAAATTATATGTATGTAGAATACTATTTATTGAAATATTTTTTTTTAAATACTTCATATTTCATAATAAAACAATTATCCACTATTAAGTTATAGTATTATAATATAACCTGTAGTATATATTAATATATGTATTAATAAATATATACTTATAAATAGCATGTAACATCCATAATTTTCTCCTCTCAAAACAAACAGAACTAATAAATTAATAGTCAAAATTACGGTAATAATTTTTTATTTATTTTTGTGTACAAGTGTTAGTAGGGTTAGGCATTTTCTCAGTTAATAAATTTTTCTATTAGAGACTTTCAACACAGGGTTGTCAACAAAAGAATTAAATCAATAATTAAATATTATAATTTAATTCCTAACCTAAATTTACATCTAAAAGCATCTATTAAGTCCTATTGGTTAAATTAGTTATCAAGCACCGAGGTTACCTTATTTTCTAACTCATGGTCTAATTTTTTTAACCTAGCCATTAAGTGGCCCCATTCACCACATTAGCCATATTATTTATTTTTATTTAAAACTTACATTTGCACAAAATGCCTTCCCACTTAAGTGAGGTAGGGTTTAATTTGGGCCGTAGGATTGAATAAATCCTAGCCCTCAGATTTAGGTTGCCCTAAATTTCTTTATGGTTCTCTTTTAATTCAATTTTTCCTCAAACAACCTCATTTGTTATTTTCCTATTTGCAAGTTTTGGAACAGAAGGAGAAGGAGAAAAACCCATGAGAACAAGTGGAGCCACCATGGAAATATTTCTCTTGATAATGGTTTTAGAGAATTTCCATAGAATGTTTCCCATTTACTAAATGTAGAGATACTATCTTAGATCTATTTTGTTATTTAAGAAAATCATTTACTTGTTTTGAGTTCAACTATTGGGGAAACCCCATTTATTTTAAATCTAAGAGTTTTACACATTTGGGTGCCAAAAGGGGATTGGAAGGCTAGAAATGTTAAATTTAGTTGTTTCCTAGTTGGTGGAAAGTTTGTTATTTCATTTTTGAACATAGATTTTACTAAATTCTAAAACTTGGATTTTCACATACGAAAAATTTATTTTTCAATAAAAAATTTCCTAGACCACCACCCTACGTAGTTTGGAATTCCAGTGACCACTTCCCTACCTGGGGGGTGGTTCATTGACCACCACTTTGTGTTGGGTGGTGGTTATGGAAACCAAAAATAGAACCTTTAACAATACATTATTTTCACTATTTTTCTTTTTGAGTTTATTTTTAGTGCAATATTAATTTTAATGAAGATGTTTTCCATTCGTTGGTGGGTTTCTTGATTGATATTATAACTATTTTCTTAATTCCAAATACAAAAGATCAACTCAATCTCTATCTTTCTGTTTTTGCAATAAAATGTAAAAATATTGAGTATAACATTACTACAATTTATTCTATTTCATATATTCCATTTTTCTAATAAAACCAAAAGAATTCAACACACTCATTTTTTATTACATCTTTTCTCTTTTCCAAATATACATGTATGTGTGTATGTATGTATGTATGTATGTATGTATGTATGTATGTATGTATGTATGTATGTATGTATGTATGTATATATATATATATATATATATATATATATATTTAACTTTAAATGTGTAAATGTTTTAGGAGAGTTTCATTTCAAGACACTAAACAACTTATGTTTTCCTTTCACTATAACATTAAATTGCAACTTATAGAAAATATAAATTTTCAAAACATTATTTTATAATGCAAGATTTTAAATCCATTTCTTTCACTAAGAATAATCCTTTCCAATAAGGTAATTAACTAAATATATCTTTATTTTTACTAACTCATTTCAATCATGGAATAAAATAAATATTACAACTTTCCTTCAAGCATAAAATGTTACAAACTCCAACTCAAAGTTGGAATAATAATATGATCAATAGAACATATAGATTTCAACAACTCCAAACACAAGTCTTCTTGTTTGTCTTCTCCAAACTTGTAGATTCAATCTTGTTTTTTCCAATCTTTCACAAACTTGGATCACAAAATAAAGGAAGCGGGAATAGACGACACTCTCCACCAAACCTTTAACTCAATAATGGGACAATCCATCCCCTTATTTTCCTCTAACATCTAAACAAATAGCAATGAGGGATCCTGAGAAACATTTGATAAATTATTTACAAGAATGGATTCCACAAAAAAAAAGCAATCCAAGGCATTCAACACAGTTACATAGACACACTAAATAAGTTTAAAACTTTCTGAAACAACACAATAGGCTTGAAATCAAACTAAAAATTAGAAAGAACTATGGGAACCAGCTACTTTTTCCTACCAAGTGAATTCGGAGTTTTACCATAAACCTCTATGTAAACAATACATAACCAAAACAAACTTATCTTTCCCTTGTAAGTATGCAACAAAATGATCATGCATTTCCTTTTCACTCCCCATAGGTGAAAGTCTCAATCACACTCCCTCTAAAATACATGCCTCACATATCCCTTTTCCCTCCCCAATGGTCCCATAAATACATTTCCACACACCCAACTCAAGGAAACTACCTAAACACACAAAAAAAACCACATTCAAAACACTCATACAACTTTAACAAGCATAATTTTTCACATCTACAAATATAATTAAAAAAAAAGAAAGGTGAAGAAATTAATTCTTCATTAAGCTTCCAAGAGAACTTCAATCTAATTTTTTTTGACACCTCCAAGCCAAGAACACTCTAATAGCTACTCCAACAAGCTCCGAAATCCAAAAGTGTAGAAGAAAGAAAATGAAAAAGTAACCTGAATTCGTCCAAATTCCATCAATAAATAGAAATGGAATGTGAGGATCATGAGGTGGCTCCATTTATAATATCACTTAATCATTCCTCCATTCTCACACAAAATTCAGAAAACCATTCCCAAGACAATAAATGAACATGTAAAAGTATGATTGTTAGTGTAGGTTATTATTCATCCTTTTATTTATTTATCAGGATAATTCTTACACTTGTGTTAGCCCTACACTGTATGGGTTAGCTTGCTTAGGTGTACTAGTTGTGTGGAGTTAGCTTACTAGTTGTGTTGAGTTAGCTTCTTAGCTATCTGGAGTTATCTTACTAGTCTTTTAAAGTTGACTTGACTACTAGTATCAGTTAGTGGGAGTTCTTCACCACTGATTTAGGTAGTAGTTTCACTTTCCTCCTCCTATATGTACATATTTCTTATTGAATAATTGAAGTCATTGTATTGTAATGTATCAAGCATTATGGATTATGATGGATTTCCATATATGGTATTTAGCTCTTTTTCTTTGCAAATCTAATGTGGTGTGCTATTATCATCTAAGATCGAAGCTCGGAACAATCTTCTTATGATTTCTTTCATGGTATCAGAGCTATAGATGATGTAGACATCCATCTGTAAGTGTTTCTTTGCAAGTAAGCATTTATTATTTTCATGTATTCGTATTTTGTTAGCTCTTTTCTGTATCATGCATTTTTATGCAAAATGGAGTGTGCCATTAGATTTGTAAGGTGCCAAAACCCTAGAATTGACTGTAAACTTAGCCACGTTTTGAGACAATAAAATCTAGACATTTTAAAGGTTTTATTGCACATTTCTCAAAAATCCATACAATTATGTACAGACATATTTTTAGGCTCAAAAATTATATCATCTTTCTAGGTTTTTTGAGAAACATTTTGGGTTTCTCTCTTTTTTTGATACAGGTGCCAGAAAAAAAGATATTTACAGTCAAAGTTTGTATTCACAATTGTACTTTTTTGGGTTCATTCTTTTATCCATTGGATATAAGTGTATACCATCCAAATGCATTCTTTTACCCTCTGGATATTTTAGTTTTGGATGTAGTCTTGTATCCACTGGATGTAGATCTGTACCCACTGGGTACGTTCTTTTATCCATTACATATAGGCGCGTACCTTCAGGATGCATTCATTTACCCTCTGGATATTTCAGTTTTGGATGTGTTCTTTTATCCACTGGACATAGATCTGTACCCTCTGGGTGCATTCTTTTATCCATTGGATATAAACGTGTACCTTCCAGATGCATTCTTTTACCCTCTGGGTATTTTGGTTTTGGATGTATTCTTTAATCCACTGGACGCAGATCTGTACCCTCTTGGTGCATTCTTTTATCCATTGGATATAGGCGTATACCTTCTGGATGCATTCTTTTACCCTCTAAATATTTTTGTTTTGGATGCAGTCTTTTATTTAGTGGATGCATATCTGTACACTCTGGGTGAATTCTTCTATCCGTTGGATATTAACATGTACCCTCCGAATGCAATGATTTATCTTCTGGACATTTAGATTTTGGGAGCAGGATTTTATCCTTTGGTTGCAATCCTATATCATGTGGATGTAGTCTTTTACCATTTAGACATTTGGGTGTCATGTGTACCTTTTAAAAAAATATCAGCATTAAAATATTATTTTTAGCAAAACCTTGTAGACCTCATAACTTTTGATCTGTAGCTCGGATTAAGGTGAGATCTTTATTTTGAAATTTTGTATTTTTTCGATATCTACGCATTTGTGACATTTTTATACACATACTTAAAATATAAAAGGTATTGTTACTCATTGTAATATTTACATGCACTCAATTATAAAGTGCCAAATTCAGGAGGGTGTTGTGATCACTTGTGGACGTAATTTCGGTTGAGTCTGACGTCCTAAACTGTTGGGTATTTCATTCTTGTATCTATGGGTGCATAAATTTATATATCTCTTATTTGTTGAGATAGTTTGGATCTGCATTTTTGACACTTTTTCTTGCATGTTGAAAGTTTGTCTTGTGGGGAAGCTATTATGGTGGAGCCTAGTGTTAGTTTGTTAGTGTTCGAGTAGTTGATTTTGACAACTCATACAGATCTATTGTGTCACTCTACCCATTCTTCAGTATGGGAGGGTGTGGTGTTGATATTGATTCTTCAGGTTTCGTGTCCTTGCCTTGTTACCTTGGCTTTTCTTGGATCATGGCACTCCTATTTATTTGGATCTCATGTCTGCCTTATTGTCTTGGTTGTTCTTGGATCGTGGCACACCTATTTGTAGAAGTTTATCAAATTATGTTAGGTGTTTTTTTTTCACTTTCGACATCACTCCATTGACAATATCCTTGCATGGAGCTATTCTGGTGAAGCCCAGTGTTAGTTGTTTTTTAGTTCTATGATTGAGTAGTGGATTCAGACTACAGTGTGCACCACACTTCTTCAGTATTGTACGGGTTTTTAGAGTTGAACTTCTAAGGAAATCTTTTAGCAGGATTTTTCCCTCTCTACTTTGGTATTACTAGTTTTGGATACCTTTCGGTGTCTAATTTTTCCATTTTTTTTACGTGGGTACCTCATCAGAACTTGTTGTTGGGACTTGCCCTCTTTTCCACCCACCTAAGCTATTCTTATGGGAGGGTGTTAGTGTAGGTTATTATTTATCATTTTATTTATTTATCATGATAATTCTTACACTTGTGTTAGCCCTACACTTATTGGGTTAGCTTTCTTAAGTGTACTAGTTGTGTGGAGTTAACTTACTAATTGTGTTGAGTTAGCTTCTCATTTATGTGCAGTTAGCTTACTAGTATTTTGGAGTTAACTTAACTACCAATATCAGTTAGTGGGAGTTCTTCACCACTGATTTAGGTAGTAGTTGCACTTTCCTCCTCCTATATGTACATCTTTCTTATTGAATAATTCAAGTCATTATATTGTAATGTATTGAGCATTATGGATTATGATGGATTTCCATATATGGTATTTTAGCTCTTTTTCTTTTAAAATCTAATATGGTGTGCTATTATCATTTGAGATTGTGGCTTAGAACAATATTCTTATCGTTCCTCTCAATGACAACCCAAAAGACACTAAAACTTGCACACCGTGCCTGCCAAGGACCAATTAATTGTGGTAAGTAGTAAAGTGTAATTATTTTCACCCTATTACACTCCAAAATACAAATATAAGTCTAAATTTAACCCCCAATACCATATGTATGCTTCATGGGTGAATTTTAGAGGCATGGAACAAGCTTAGCTTTTCCTACAAGTCTCCAATAAAGCCTCCCAAGTCAAAATCCTAATTTTGAAGTTGGGGGAGGGTACGTAACACAAAAACCAACAAAAATCTATCCTACATCCACAATATTTCAAGGACCATCTACCCTCATAATTATCCCATTGTCACATCCTTATTTTAGTTAACAAATTAAGTTGAATTAGCTAATTAATACAAAATAATAATTGTTAATAAGATGAAAAATATATCAAATAATTAAATACATGTACACAAATAAAATTAAAATAAAGGGAAAGCATTTCACCCCATGGCCACACATGTGAGGTCACCACCACGGGAAACCTCCCAAATAGGCATGAAAAAAACAACACAACATAATATTACACAATTTGTAAAAAAAATTCCACGTTGCACAACATCTGACATCCTTGCATGGTTAGTACCTTATCCCCTTTCGATGTATGTGACAAAATTTCCTGCAACACATAAAATAACTCTCTGGCATTATATTCATGTTAGCAACATCAAGACAAATATACATATATAATCAAAACTCATCATCTAAAAATAAGTAATTATATCATATAACATCCATGAGATTATAATTCTGTACTCAGAACATCTAGAGTATACCATGTAAGTATGACATCCAAAAGATGCAAATCAACATATCTCTAATTGTCTACCAATGTCATCTAGTGCAAAATAATCAAAATGCGAATCACAACATGTCAATCGTCAAAATATCCTCATATTCTATAATATACTGATCAATGTATAAAAATAAAAATGTCCAAGTAGTAGTCCAAAAGTAATATCAACATAATTAAAATAGTGTCAAAGAGGAGTTGGAACTCCATAGCGCAAGTTGATTATAAGACTTTTGAGATAATTTATTTGTAACCAAGGATGGTATGAAACTTATTACAAATACTTTTGAATAATTCAACACAAGGAATATGATTCCATCAAGTTTATTTGTATAAACCATTGACTCAGCTCTTCCTACAATTCTTTATTAATAAAATCCAATATAACACAAATGTAAATGGTTCAACATTAATCAAGAGAACTAATTTCCATTGGTTTTTTTGGTAATTGGTAGAATTAGTACACTTTCAAACATATCATTAGCCAAACAAAATCATTCTTGTATTAATAAATGAACCTACAATGTTAAATTTTATAATCAGGATAAAGAATCAAAATGGGATTCTTTTTCATTTTTTTTCGTTAACCTATTACAATACATCTTTTTAACATATAAATTTCAATGACACATAATAGAATGTAATTTTAAAAGGGTCAATGATCTTAAATATTCATTCAAATTTACAAATATTTTAAACAATACAAAAGGTTCTCAAGGAACCCATTATAATCTTCAACAAGGGGATTAAGAACATAATCTTCTTCACTTGATCATCAACAAGGTAAACATGGCGCAACCAATAAGAGGAGGAAATAATACAAAAATCTAAATGTTTTACTAAAGCAACTGATTCCCATCTTGTAAACCTACACCATTCCATGTCAAGGTTTTACAAATTACAACTCAATTAATAGAATCTAACTTTTAACTTCTCTTTTCTCCTCCATCTTAGACACAATCAACAAAGGAAGGGAGAATAGGAAACACTCTCCTCCCAACCTTGATCCAATGAGAAGTTGAACCCTCCCTTCCCATTGGCCCCCAAGCCCCAAATTTGAAGCAATAAAGGATTTTACAACCCTGGCAGCTCTTTAAAATAATGACTTCAACATACAAACACACATAAAAAGATGGAAATACATATACAACCAATACAAATTATACAACCATTATCAAAAACATATTATCAAATATAGAGCTAAATGAGAAGAGAAATATGGGAACCACATCCTTTTACCTCTCAATTGAAATAGGAGTCCACCAAATAACCTCCAAGTGCACATCACAACACTCAAAATATCCTTATCCCTCCCCATTTCAAAATATACAAAATTTAGAAATATTTTCCTTTTCTCTTCCCAAAGGTGGAACACCCTACTCGCACGCCCCCCACAATACCTCACAAATCCCTTTTCCCTCCCCTAATGGTCCTATTTTCCTTCTCCCCACACCTTCATTAAGGTCTAAATATACCAAATCCCATGCAAGAAAATAAACAGTCATTCACATTTCAACACAGCACACAAACAAGGAAAATAAAATGCAAAGTATAGACCCTACTTTGCCATTGCAACATCTTCATTATTCAAGCCAAAAATTCAAGCTTCTTCCAAGTCTAATCTAATCCCCCAAAAGTAGGCTCCTGAGTTCCATACTGAGTAACCCCCAAAAAAAACCAAAAATCCCAAATTAAAAAGAAAAATAGTGGGGAGGGTGGTGAGGTGGTTTTATGTAGGATGCCACATCATCCCATTCAATCCACCTCGAAATTCAAATAAAAACTCCAAATTTCCATAAATTGGTAAGGTAAGGATAAGACAAATTTCAAACATGCACACAAGACTCCACTCCATACTTTCAAGGACACAATTAAGAGGTTTGTACGAAAGTGCAATTAATTACCTCTTTTCCTCAAAAAACACATAATGAGAGCTAATTTTTACCCCTTACATCATAGGTAAGGTTGCTAGGTGAGTTTAAGAGGCATGGGATAGGTATAAATTTTCCCACAAGCCTCCAAAAGTGGGGTCAAAGCCCAAATCTGATATTTTGAAGGATGGTGGTTTAGTACACAATTCAAAATCAATCACAATTTATCCAAACAATGAAGAAATAAGGAAAATCAACAACATTAAATGTCCCTTTTTTTCACAGACTCCTGATTAGCATTACTCACATGGTTAACTAGATTAAGCAAGGGTTATAATAACAAGCACAATAAAATGAGAAACCTTACAATTAGATAAAATCACATGAACAAGTAAAGAAATTAAATAAAATAGAAGAAAATAACATTCAACCCATTGTAACATATGATGTGATCCCCCATGGAGACCTCCTAACTAGCATGACAACAAAAACACACACACCAATACAAACACAACTACCAAGGTGACCACGTTACAAAATCCGATATTCTTTGACAGTTAGTCTCCTATCCCCTTCTTGTTTATTATTATATAATTTCCTACAATAACCAAAAAAATAAACCTACAACCTCAAGGATGCATTAAATACATGAAGAGATAAAAAACACATACATATCATCCACCATAATCATACATCTAGATATATCATCATCATCAAAATTATGAATTTCTATCAATTAATTGTAATCCCTGAACATCTCAGTTTTGATAATTCATAACCTCAATAAGATCGTAAGGTCACTCCAAACATCTAAAAGTAATCATCATCGTCAAGAATCCAAAACATCAATATACAATGAGACAACACTAGATCATGATCTATCAATGTCTGCTAGTAGTCCATAACATCTATAATATGAGTCATAATATATTGAAAATCCCAAGTGTTCATAGTGTCTATCAACATGGTAATGAAAATAGAATAGTAATTTCCATGCCTATGGTAAAAAATAATCAAAATCAGTGCTAAAAAAATGTTGAAGAGAAGTGGGCACTACATCCCCCTCCCCTTAGATTTGAATTCTTTCTAGAAGTCATGGAAAAATATAGGGAGACAATGCATAGGAATACATGTCACGCATTCCACGGGGTTTTCTTTACATTGAAGAAAAAGTGTGTCCCTTGGAACTGAAGTTTTGTCCAAAACAATTGAAAAAAGAGAAGGGATACTATTAGGCACAGATATTAAACTTCCTCCAAACAAGGTTGCTAGAGATAAAACCTACATAATAATCTCTACAAGGTTAACCAAGTTATAACACATAATATTTAAATAGGAAATTATCTATGGGATCCCAAATAATGACAATGAAGGTCTATGACAAACAATAAAAATTGTGTATAGAAGGTGTCCACGTAGCCATACCTAGATACTTCCCACGGTAATAAGGGGAGGATAATACTCCCACTTAGGTTGAATTATGCTTCAAGGTTCATTAATTTAAAAAAAATTAACAACTACCAGCCATGACCTTCAATTTGGCACAAGAAAACACACCCTCCTATAGGTCCCAACTAATTAAGGATCTCACCATACGAGACTTAACAAAAAGGAAAACACCCAATTCTAAACAAAAACATTTAAAATAATGTAGCCTATTCATTGGAAGTACTTCATATAATTCAGACGGACTCAATTAAATTTTCATGTTAACACTAAGCATAATATTGATCATAAGGTTTCCATAAATTGAATTTGTACCCAAATATTATAACACATAACCACTAATCCTACTTTAAAAAAACAAAATCAATTAGACAACATGTCCATTTTTTTTTACAGGGAATATTTTCACATACTATCATATCGAAACAAGATGTACCATTCTCTCTATATAATCAAACAAAATTTATTAATTTTAGACCTTCCCTACCTCAAAGAATTTTAAAGAGACACAAACTTAATATACTAAAACCTAGGAACACTCAAGCAAGCTAGGAGATAATAGGCAACAAGAGATGTCTAACTAGCAATTTACTAGAGAAACACACTAAACATTCTCATCGTAACTTACGAGAAAAACTTGCACCATTCTCATCCCCCAAAGGAAAAGAGGGACAACATCATTGTTCCCCAAAAGGAAGTATAATTCTAATAATTCCTCCATATCCTTAGCATAGGTTGCCTAAGCTTGCCAATAAGCCTTGGTCACCAATGACCTATTCCAAACACAAGAAGGGTTTTTCCCTTAAAACGAGAGATATTGGCTCAAACCTAAAAGATCATAAACCATACAACTATCAAGCTAAGAGGAAAACTAGAACGATGGCCTCAAAGGTTCCAATAAGGGGAGTTATACACATTTCTGTGCAAGGAAGAAAAATAAAATTAAAGCACATCACTATCAACAAGGAATTTCATTATTTAGGATAGGAGAATGATTTAAAGGTTGAAATAAGTGCCAACTTTGGAATGATGGAATGTAGGGTCTATCAATGTGGACAAAACAATTAATCCATTCTACAAGGTGATAAAATCCTTAAGTATAATTCTAAAATTTTCATACTAACCAATGAGAGGTTCAAAATGATCTATCATGTAACTTGAATTAGAACAATTATACATATGGTTATTTTTTGATATAACAAGGGGGGTATGGGATGTACTCAAACATTACAAAACCCAAAGCCTTAGGGTTTACTTGAGACTAGGAACTCATACAGTAGCTCCAAGAAACTTTTCAATTAGTTATATTATTCAGATTATGTTCTCTATAAATGTTAGGGAATGCAATCAAATTTTTATACAATCAAGGTTTTTTATTTATACATTCTTCTTGCATTCAATCATATAAAATTATTTGTTCCATATTCCAAATTATAAAACACAAGTTATAGCTATGTTTTCTAAGCATATTTATTATAAGTTTTCAAAATAGAGTATTCCTTATAGTATGATATCCTATGCCTTGTGTCATTAAGGGTTATCACCAATGATGGCATGATATATCACCATTCTATAAAGGTAGAAAAATTATTCATTTTAGTTCTTGGGGGGAGTATAAGATAATTCTTTGTTATTATTGTATATATCTTCCCCCCCGGGTAAATATAGACAAACAGAAGAATATGGAAATCAAAGAAACTCAAAACCTGACATTTATTTGTGCCACCAGTCACTTTGGAGGAACACATCAAAAGATTTCGACATGAGAAAAGTTGCGCCCTGGTGTAGGTTGGAGGTGCACATCAGAGGATGTCAACATGAGAAAAGTTACACCCTGGCGTAGGTTGGAGGCACACATCAGAAGATGTCGACGTGAGAAAAGTTGTGCCCTAGCATAGGTTGGAGGCACACATCAGAAGATGTCGACACCACATTTTTAGTGCCTATTGCATAGTTAAGAGTATGTTGACATGAGTATGGACGCACTGAGGTGCATCTTCACAAGGAACATCTTCAGGTGGTGCAACATTTTGAGCATTGACACACCGAACATGACAAAAAGCAAACCCTAACACAAATATTCAAATGGCCATAACTTTTCACAGGGAGCTCAAATTCATGCAAGGTTGGATTTTTTAGAAATCTTACAAGGTCCTCTTTCTAAATAAGACAAAATACAATTTCTTTGGATATCTTTAATTGGGTGAGAACAATTTCTTCAAAAATGCAAAATACAATTTGCCATTTTTTGGGTTTGCTGGGGTTCTCACCTACTGCCATAATGAGATGAATTAAATACAACCTGGAGGTCATTGGGGTAGATTTGGAATTCCTCTCTCTTCCCTCTCTCATTCTTCCTATAAATTGTAAGGAGGGGCTTCTTTCTAAAGGTTGGAAATTCTTTTTTTTCCCTCCCTTCTTCTCTTTGGTAGGTGAATTTGTGGAGTTCAAACCTCCCATATAAAACTATAATGCAACTTTGCCTCTTGGCATTCTGTAGTGTATTGTATCAATCTTTGGAGAAAATAATGCATGTCTGTGGCTGATTCTCAACCGTCTCTGTGTTCCTTTGCATACTCCTGATCTTTCACTACAAATTTGGTTATTTGTGAATGATCTTGCATTACATTTTTATGGTTTGTGTTTATTGGCAAGACAGGTGTTCTTCATTCCTCAGTGCATCACCTTTGTTAGTTTAGGTTTATTTTTATGCATCTTCTTACCCTGTCTCCTTGGAAAGTTAGATTAGGTTTTTGAGTAAATCCTCTACACTTTTATGTTTGCATCTGAACAGAGGAATAGGAACCGGCCTTCATCTGAAGAGCTTTTCCAATTCGCAAGGTCCCACACTTGGGAAAAGTTCCATGTTATGTAATCGCACTGAGAGTCTCTACCCATCGAGTTACAGACATTCAGGGGTGTTTTGATTCACCATCAATAGTTTTGGCATGCCTGGTGAGACCAAGAGGTCATTCCATAAGATTTGAAGGAATTTTAAAGAAATTTGGACTTAGAAATTGCAAGTTTTACAATTTCAATTTTTTTTTTCACCTTCCAGGAAGAACTTTGAAATCAATTTTCAAGGGGCTTAACTTGCTCAAAACAAGTCAAAATTTCACCAGGTGATAGATCAGGGGATAATCTTCAAAAGGGTATTCTTAGATTTTTGAGATTTTGACTTTCAAAATTTCACAGTTTTTAGTATTTCAGGTTTTCCCAGTTGTTGAGCATGTCCCAAGTTCTGACACGGTGTATTTCAGGTTTTGTAAGTTGCCTTGCATGACCTAAGTTTTGCTTGTACCTTTTAGGGATTAGTAGCTACACAACAACACCTGATAACCAAATTGAAGAACTGTATCTTTTGGGTCTTGCAAAGTTTTAAATTCTTTTCAATATTTTTAGGTTCGGTGTGTAATTTGGCAGAATCTATCCTTTTGAGGCTCGTTATCTAACACATCTGGTGACCCCGAAGGGATAGAATTCAGTGGTGTAGCAACAAAATTTTCCCAGGCATATGAGAAGAATTTGAACTAGGTCTGATACTCAAGAAGAGGGGATATTTGTCTACTTGCAACTATCACCAGGAAGAGGAAGGAGAGGAAGAAGACCACAAAGATCACCATCTCCACCTACCCAGACTTTGTCTACACCACATGGTAGACCTTTTCTCACATCATCTAGAGTTCTTATGCCAATCATAATGGCACACCAACCACTGAATCCCTTTTTCAATTTCACGGGTAGTAATCCACTCGCCCTAAATGCTTAGAATCAGATTCCAGTTGCAGCGCTAAAGAATATCCCCTATTTCACAAGAGAAAATCATACTACTCCTATTGACCGCATACAATATATTGCCAATGCATGTGTAATCCATGAAATAAATGAAATGGATATTGTGGTCAAGTTGTTGGCTTCATCTTTTAAAGGTAAAGCCTTACAGTGGTTTAGAATCCTAGTAGTAGGGTATATTATGAATTGGAACCAACTTTGTTCAGCTCTTTGTAACTAATTCAGGGAGAGGGCAGACAATTTGTCTTTATTGGAACAACTGACAACAATTAAAAGAGATCCTAATGAACAAATGACAGATTTCAAGTTCAGATTCTAATGGACATGAGACAGGATTCCAATAGTTGTTAGACCAACCACCGAAGGCACATTCCTTTATTTCTTAAAGGCTATAAATTCATACATAGCCATGATGATCCAATCAATGGGAGGGACAACGCTGCCAGGAGCCTATGACATAGCTATCAAAGTAGAGAACTATTTTATAAAAGCTGGCAAGCTTGCACCAACACCACCAATGCCTCTCTATCCAGATATGGGAAATCCTACACCCAGTCAACCACCAGAGTTGAATCCCATTCCAAATCCTAGAAATCAATGTAATAATGAGGCATCAACTTCTTCAAATACTTCAAAGGAATTGCAGGAGGTTATGAAATAGTTGTAGAAGCTTGGAAATGAGCTGGTGACTATCAAAAGACAACAAGCTCAAAGTGCTAGACCGTATCAGCCTCAAGAATAGTACCAGGATAGGCCCGCATACCAACAAAATAGACCACTAGCTCAGGCTGCAAATCAAAACCAAAACCAGGGACAACCTCAAGCTGCCACGACATTTCCACCGTATGATCCAAATGCAATGACATCCTCAAGGGCCTTGGTTCCAACACAAAACAATATTACACAAGAGTACGACTAGTGTTACCCTTGTAATCTACCTCACAATCAGTCAACATGTTTCAATGGTGCACTAAATTAGACCTTGATGGTCTAAACCATTGGTGTGTCTCAAGAACTAAGCCAAGAAAGGAATCATTAGCAAGAAACACAACAAGAAGCACCTCAAGTAGAAACCATGTTGGCCAATTGGAAAACGGAAGACTTCTGTGGAGTTAACCAACAATCTTTTCAAGGTGTGGCTTTCAACACACGGTCAAATAAGAGAAGAATAGAAGAGGGGAAACTTTCTAATCTAATTGTTTCTCTGCCCAATCCTACACAACAAGGGGTCAGTAGAGCAAATGCAGTTCCAAATGTGCAAAATCAGCCTAAGGTATCTGTTGTAGCAACACATGCACCTGTTCAAGCTCTAGAAAAGGGTGTTCCAAGTAAGGGACAACAAAAAGAAAGATCATCCCCTTTCAACATCATCGATCAAATGAAGAAGACACATGTGAACATTTCCATGTGGGAATCACTGGCGATCTCAGGGTAACGAGATTTATTGCAATCTGCAATGGCTAATTGGTCCGCCTCGAATGTATCAAACTGGGGATAAGAGAAAGTTCTCACTAATACAGTGCAACTGGGTGGGGATCAACCAAGAAAGAGTTTGAAGCCTCCACCATTATATCTGTCATTTTTTGTTGGAAACCACTTGGTACACAACTACATGATAGATTCAGGGGCAAGTAGTTCAGTGATGCCAAAGCAAATAGCGGATCAACTGGGTCTGAAGTATGAGCCAGTGTTGAAAGGTGTAATATAGCTAGACGAAACATCAGTTCGAATAGTTGGGGTCATAAAAGGGTTAAGCCTAACACTACATGCCTATCCTAATGTTATAGTTCTATAAGATGTGTCTGTGATTGACCTTCCGGCACTCTTTTTGTTGTGTCTATCAAGAGACTTCACTATAAAAATCGTTGGATATTTATCTGCAGATTGATCACACATAATTTTTAGGATAAGGTATGGGACCAAAGCAACAATCAGGTTAGAACCAATTACCAATTTCCATATTGAACCTCATGTGCCAAGTCCTATGAATGTAAATTTCTTAGACTTTGATTAGGATGAGTGTTTAAATGATCTAGAAACAGGTACTGAAGTCGAGGGAATTCCTTATTTGACTTTAGATGAATGGGCAAACAAGAGTCATGAATTTTACCCACACAAGGAATTTGAAGAATCTGAATTGGGCATGCATTGTGTACAAGAAGAAAATTCACCCATTCCCGACACCATTGAGCCTGAACAAAAGGATGAAAATGAAGTTTGGCAACTATTTTTCGATGGTTCGAGAAGCAGACAAGGTGCTAGAGGTGGTGCAATGTTGATTTCACCATGAGACATCAAATATTTTTTAGCTTTTCGTTTCAAGTTTTCCTGTTCAAACAACACGGCTGAATATGAAGCATTGATTCATGGACTTCATTGGGATAGGAAAAAGGGCATAAAGTACTTGTAGGTGTTCGTGGATAGTGAGCTAATTGTCAACCAAGTAAAGGGATTATATGCTACAAAGAATGACCTGTTGAAGAACTATAAGAACATGGTATGGGACCTCATTGAGGATTTTGAAACTTTCAACATTGTGTCCATACCTAGGAAGAAAAATGAAGCCACGGATAAGCTCGCAGTAGTTGGAGCAACGTTTGATGTGGTTGACGACATTAGAAGGGAAAAAACACAACCACATATCCATGTGATTGTGAGGCGAGCAGTTCCACATAATAACACAAGCTGGTAGGTGTTTGAGAACGATCAACAGATCATCAATTTTTTGCAAGAAGAGGCTGAATTCTCAGCTAGGAATCATGACATACTAGAGCAGCAGTATGGGGATCAAGTAGTGCAGCTACGGACAAACAAGATTCCCAAGTGTTTAGTGACATTGGAGTCTATCTTCAACCCTAACGACTAGTTCCATAAGGAAAAGGCTAACATACAGGTCAAGAGAGAAGATTCAAAGCTAATTCTGGTTGGGGAAGGAAAAACACTTCAAATTGGTAAAGTGGCCACTGAGCAGGAGAAATCAGATTTCATACAACTTTGCCAAGAATTTCTAGGTGTCTTTGCTTGGAGCTATGAAGACTTGAGAGGATTTGATCCAAAGTTGGCACAACATACCATAGAATTGGATCCAAATGATAAGTCCATCAGGCAGAAGCAGAGAATAGTCAACCCTCACATTGAGCCTCTAATGAAGAAAGAGCTAAACAAGCTAATAGAGGCTAGCATTATATTCCCGATCAAACACTCAAGTTGGGTTGCAAACTTGGTTCTGGTTAGGAAGAAGAGTAGAGAAATCAGGTTGTGTGTGGACTTCCGAGACCTCAACAGGGCATCTCTAAAATACCATTACCCACTTCCTTCAATGGAACAAATATTACAAGTGGTATCTAGTTCGGAGAGATTATCTCTCTTAGATGGCTACTCAAGGTATAATCAGATAATGGTGAAAGAAGATGACCAGTTCAAGACTGATTTCAACACTAAATGGGGCACCTATGCCTATAAGAAGATGCCATTTGGGCTATCGAATGTTGGAGCCACTTTCCAAAGGGCAATGGATATGGCATTCAAGGGATTGATCAATAAAATAGTTCTGATGATATATCTTGATGACATCACTATATTCTTTGAAAATGCAGCGAGATGACCTCTTTCATGTGAGGAAGGTATTTCTAGAGGTGTAGAAGATTTGGGGTATCATTGAATAAAAAAAAATGCATATGCTTGGCTCACGAAGGAAAACTTATAGGACATATTGTTTCAAAGGAGGGATTGACGATTGACCCAGAAAGAGTTGAAGTAATTCGAGTGTTGCCATTACCAACTCACAAGAAGGCTCTTCAAAGCTTCTTAGGAAGGATCAATTTTGTCTGTAGGTTTTTTTCCAAGCTTTGCGGATCTTGTAAAGCCAATAATGTTTAATGTTAAAGAAGAGCATGGCATTTAAGTAGACATCCGAAGGCAAGGAAAGTTTTGAGGCTATAAAAGAGGCTATATCTCAAGCTCCAACTCTCGTCAATCCAGAATTCTCCAAGGACTTCATGATATATCCCTTCGGTGGTGGAGACACAATTTCTACAATCCTGGTATAGACAAAATAAAGAGAGATTAGAAAAACCAGTTACTTTCTTCAGTCAAGGCTTGGAGGAATACAAAACTAGGTATTCTTTCACTAAAAAGCATGTCCTTGTAGTGATCAGGAGTTTAAAGAAATTCAAGCACCTAGTCTCAAACAACAAGATCCAATTATTGGTCTCTCATGCGGGAGTCAAGGACTTCCTTCTAAATAAGGATCTGACTGAGAAATGTGGAGGATGGATAACTCATGTCATGGAATATGACATTAAAATTAAGGTCACTAAGCTGGCCCATGTGGAAAGGGATTTTGTGAACAACTAGGCCTCAAGTCAGCAAGTTAAAGCAGGTGATGAAAAAGAGACTGTCTTGGTATTACAGGATGGTCAAGAATAGGAAAATGATGATGTACCCACTCCTTGTTGGACTCATAATATGATACACTTCTTACAGGCAGGCCTATGCCCTCTAGAAATGAGTAAAGCAAAGAGGAGATACTTTAGATTACAAGCCATTCCATATGTGCTTGTTGATGGTGTTTTGTTCAAGAAAGAAATCAATGGAGTTCTATTGAGGTGCATTGGGATAGGTCAAATTGAGAGGGTGTTATGAGATTTTCATGATGGAGATTCCGGAGGAAGTTTTTCCCCATGGATAATAGCTCTCAAGATAATGAAGGTAGGGTATTATTGGCCCATAATGTTCAGCGACTGCTATACATGGATAAGAAAGTGTAAGAAATGTGCACTCTTCACAGGCATAATGAAAGGACTAGCAGCGCTTCCATTGCACCCAATTTTGGTTGACCGAACATTTATGCAATGGAGATTGGACTTCATCACGGTCATCAATCCAAACTCAATCTAAGGCCACAAGTGGATTCTCCTAGAAATGGACTATTTCACCAAGTGGACCAAAGCAATAGTGCTCAAAGAAGCAAAATGAGTCTAACATACTAGACTTTTATGAAGGAATAGTGACCAGGTTCGGTGTGCCAACCACTTATCATATCAGGTAATGCATTGGCATTCATAGGTTCCAAGATTATAGAATGGGCTGTCAAGAATGGAATCTATTTGAGAACCTCTTCAAATTATTACCCACAGGGGTAATGGACAGACAGAGTCCACGAACAAGAATTTGCTAAGAATCATCAGAAGCACTCTGGATGAAAACCAAAGGACATTGCATACCAAGCTAAAATCAGCGTTATGGGCTGACAGGATAACGCCAAAGAGGTCTACAGGTAATTCTCCCTACAAGTTGGTCAATGGGAAAGAGGCAAGTATTGCCTATATCATTAGAATTGTCTAGAATTGGAGCTCATGAAGCAGTTGGAGTTGTCTGAGTTCGAACCAATGGAGGCCAGGTATGTAGAGTTGATGGAATTGGAAGAAATCAAAGAACATGTAGTTTAGATGATTGAGAAGGATCAGGCCTTAGTAAAAATATGGTTTGATAAGAAGGCAAGAGCAAGGAACTTCCAGGAAGAGGACCTAGTTCTGAAATGGGATGCAGATCGAGCAAAACTAGGAAGGCATTACAATTTTGATGCCATTTGGAGTGGCCCCTATATGGTCACAGGATGTAAAAGTAGTAATGCCTTCTAATTGTCTACGTTAGACAGAGAAGAATTCTCGATTCCAATTAACAGAATCTATCTTAAGCATTGCTACTAAAAGGAAAAGGTTTACCCTTGTAAATATTAGTCTAGATTTGAATTCCTCTAAGTGCACATGCACATTATCTTGTTGTAGTTAGGTTTCAATTTCCCTAAGTCATTCGGCATAGCTTTTGTTGCTCTCAAGTTAAATTCTACAGTTCAACATGCTCTCAGAGAAGGAGTTACAGTATCAGGCTCATTATGATTCCGTGCCCAATGCATATGCTAAAAGGCCACTGATCTTCTATCTAGCAGGCAGGTGATCTTGTTGAGTCACCAAATTGTTGTATATATCTTCCCCTTGAGTAAATATAGATAAAAAAAAGCCACATGGAAATCAAAGAAACTCAAAATATGACATTTATTAGTGCCATCCAGTCACTTTGGAGGTGCACATCAAAACTATGTCGACATGAGAAAAGTCTGTGCCCTAGCGCATGTTGGGTATGCACATATATAGAATGTCGACATGAGAAGAAGTTGCGCCCTAGCGCAGGTTGGAGGTGCACATTAGAAGATGTTGACATGAGAAAAGTTAGACCCTGGCGTAGGTTAGAGGTGCACATCATAGGATGTCAGCATGAGAAAAGTTGTGCCCTGGTGCAGGTTGGAGGTGCACATCAGAAGATGTCGACATGAGAAAATTTGTGCCCTGACGCAGGTTGGAGGCACACATCAAAAGATGTCAACATGAGAAAAGTTTCACACTGGTGTAGGTTGGAGGTTCACATCAGAGAATGTCGACATGAGAAAATTTATGCCCTAGCATAGGTTGGAGGCGCACATCAGAAGATGCCGACATGAGAAAAGTTTGTGCCCTAGTGCACAGGTTGGAGGCACACATTAGAAGATGTCGACACCACATTTTCAGTGCCTATTATGCACAATTAAGAGTATGTTGACATGAGTATCGATGCACCAAGAGTAACATCTTCACAAGGTGCATCTTCAGGAGGTGCAACATTTTGAGCATTGACACCCTGAACTTGACAGAAAGCAAACCCTGACGCAGATATTCAAATAGCCATAACTTTTCACAGGGAGCTCAGATTCATGCAAGGTTGGAATTTTTGGAAAGATTACAAGGTCCTCTGTCCAACGAGTTCTTCAAAAATGCAAAATACAGTTTTCCATTTTTTGTGGTTTGCTAGGGTTCTCACCTACTGCCACAATGAAATGAATTAAATACAACCTGGAGGGGGTTGGGGTAGATTTGGAATTCCTCTGTCTTCCCTCTCTCATTCTTCCTATAAATTTTAAGGAGGGGCTTCTTTCTAAAGTTTGGACATTCTTGTTTTTCCCTCTCCCTTCTTCTCTTTGGCAGGCAAATTTGTGGAGTTCAAACCTCCCATCTAAAACTATAATGCAACTCTACCTCTTGGACATTTTGTAGTGTATTGTATCAATCTTTGGAGTAAATAATGCATGTCTGTGGATGATTCTCAACCCTCTCTGTGTTCATTTGCATCCTCCTGATCTTTCACTGTAAATTTGGTTATCTGTGCATGATCTTGCATTGTATTTTTATGGTTTGTGTTTATTGGCAAGATAGGTGTTCTTCATTCCTCGGTGCATCACCTTTGTTATTTTAGGTTTATTTTTATGAATCTTCTTACCCTATCTCCTTGGAAAGTTAGATTAGGTTTTTGAGTAAATCCTCTACATTTTTATTGTTATGTGTACATCTGAATAGAGGAATAGGAACCGGCCTTCATCTAGAGAGCTTTTCTATTTCGTAAGGTCCCACACTTGGGAAAAGTTCCATGTTTTGCAATCACACTGAGAGTCTCAACCCATCAAGTTGCAGACATTTAGGGGTGCTGCAATTCACCATCAATAGTTATTTTTGACATAGTTTTAATATCTTCTACTTGACTACAAGGTTACAGTAATTGTTGACCAAATAAGCTCACACTTATTTTTGGGTGAACTAACACCATTTTTCCAAATTTTGTGCTTCAATATGACTTTTTACATATTATAATCACTTAACGGTCCCTAAAAGGCATTTCTATCATATAGGAAATATCTTCCCCCTTCTATAGTATATAAAGAACTCATTCTAACTAATCATATTCTTCAAGTTACGAGATAGCGGACCTGAGAAAGATTTTTTGCCAAAAAGTGGGCCAACGGGCTTGGGAAGGAGTTTTTGTGAAAAGCAGGGCTCGCGTGGACCTAGAAATATTTTTTTCCAATGGGAAAATTTCATACTACTGGGGTGGTGGGACACATTATTACATTTTTACTCTTTTTGCAAAAGGTACAAGTTGAAAAATGTAGGCCAGTGGGGCCAGAAGATGTCTTTTTGGCTGAAGTGAAAAAAGTTAGCAGACGGGCCAATGGGCCCGACGATGAATTTTGGGAAAAGCTGGTCTACAAGGCTGCAGAGGAAATTTTTCCCAAGTGTAAATGCGGCCTGAGCAGAATCTGCGGGGGACTTTCAAACTTTTACACTTTTCACAAAATGACGCAGTTCTCAAGTGCAGGCCCATGATCCCGTGGAGTCTTATCGAGCCGTTGAAAATTCACAGACCTGCGGAGGCTGCTGCATGCCTCACCAGAACAAACTCCAAGGATAAAATACAAAATGGAAACCCCAAACAAGTGCTGAGCTTCCACGTGTCCTGAGGTCTAAAAATGGACAGAGTCAATAGTTAAAAAGTCTAAAAGCCTGCAGAGGCCTCCACGTGTCTCATCCACACAACTTCAAAATCAAAATTTAGAGGGAAATTTCCAAATGAGCAAGTATCTTCCATGTGTCCTAGGTCTAAAAAAGTCGATAGAGCCAGTTGTTTAAATCGAATAATTATAATAGTGTTGACGGAAGCCTCTACGTATCTTATCGGTGTAACACCAAGGCTAGGTCCAAAGAGCGAGTTCCCAAATGTGCGTAGACTCTCCATGTGTCTTGGTTCCTAATAGAAGTCAAATTCATTGAGGCCTAAATCAGCTAAGTATAGAATAACCAGAATTCAACACCACATGTGTTGCATCAGTACAAATTCAAAGGCATGACCCAAAGTAGAGACTCAAACAAGCACTAGCTCTCCATATGTCTAGAGCTCGAAAAGGCAGAAGAGGTCATTAAAAAGTCTAAATAGAGGCATACCAGTGGAAGGTGCCATGTGTCAACATGACACAACTTCAAAATTAAAATTTAGAGTGGGTTCCCAAATGTGTGCTAAGCCTCCACGTGTACAAGGTCAGACATATGGCCCCGCCAAGCAAAAGGGACTTAGCCAAAATACAAAAAAACACAACAGGCTAGTGGAAGGAGCCACTTCTCTCTTAGGTGCACCATTTCAAGAGGTGAATCCAAAGGTGTTCCTCTAAAAATTTGCCAACTCACCACGTGTCTCATTAGCACAATTTTAAAGGGCATGACACACAAAAGGCAGTCCCCAAACAAGTGACATCCTGCCACGTGGTCAGAGTCTGAAAAGGTAAGGTTGGTCGATTGAAAAGTCCAAAATCTTGCAGATGCCTCCACATGTCTCTTCTCGTACAACTTTAAAATCAAAATTTAGGACTTAAATTTCAAACAAGCGCCAAGCCTCCATGTGTCTTCAGGTCAAGCACAGTGTCTCCGCCAATGGGAAGGACTTAGGCAAATATAAAGGAAACTGAACAGCCCGTGGAAGTTGTCACATGTCAATTCTGACACAATTTCAAAAGTGAGAGGAAGGAGATGGATATTCAAGATGCACGAGGCTACCATGTGGACCCTTTATGGATTGACTATTTCAAATATTGAGAGCGCTGCATTAAATGCCTTACCCTGACCTTCAAACGACCATATCTTTCGACTGGAAACTAATATTTGAGCAAGAGAGGACTTTTTGGAAATATCTTGGAACTGACCTCTCACCTACCTCAATTAATGTTTTCGGCATGCCACTTTTTGAGGATGTCAAGTCTCCCACCTTCCGCCATGATGAATAATGGGCCTCTTTCTTTCCCAATAACCTGGACAACGATGGGGGCATGGATGTTGCAGCGAGACACTTCATTATGGTAGGTGGATTTCAATGCTTTCTAAGAGTGGTTGGAGTAGGAAGAATTTAATTCTTTTGCAGGGGTGGTTGGAACAGGGTTCGAATTCTTCCCTCCTTTCTCTCTTATTATTTTTATATATTATAAATGAGGGGCATATTCAAATGGTTGGTCATTGTTTCTCTCCTACCCCCCTCTCTCTTTCTTCCTTACGGGAGAATGTGGAGTCTAAGCCTCCTCTCGTGGCTCTGTAATGGAGTTTTATTTCCTCTTTCCCACTTATGATGTACCGTGTGACTTTTAAAGCAATAGAATATGTTCTCATGATGGATCTATCCATCCTTTACTTATTTTGTCGTCTCTTATTGCCTCTTGTCATTTCAGGGTATATTGTGCATACACTGATGTTTATTGTCAAGTTCTGGGAGCTATTTTTAAATGGGTCTTGAAGTGGTGTTTCATGTGAACTTCATCTCTGGTTTGTGGTGCATCTTTTCCACCCCCTCCATTGGTCACCTCTCTCCACTTTAGGCAGTCAAATATGTGATCATCCACTTCCTTTTCTAGTTGTATCACCTACTTAGTGTAGGTTTTATTTCTCTCTATCTCTCTCCCTGTCTCATTTGGTTAGATTAGGATTAGATAGGTTCTTCCTGCACTTGAGTAGCTTATGGTAGGTAGATTAGGAAGCAGGAACCAGCCTTCTCTTGATGTTCATCTCAATTCCATAGGTCCCACATCTTGAGAGATGGTCCAATGTTGTACAATCACACCGAATGCCCCATTTAAAACTCTAGGACATTCAAGGGTGCTGTGATTTTGCATCAACAGTAAGTACTTGTCCTCCTTATGTACAAATTTACTTATTAAGTTTCAAAAATCCAAGCCTCCCAATTAGAGTTATAATATTCTCAGGTTTATCATGTTAATAATTTAATTTTAATGAGTAGGAAGAGCCAATATATTCACATTATCAATTTCATAGTCAGTATCACATCTATCCTAACGATGAAAAAAATTCATACCAGGGTGCAAGAAGAAACATAATCACCATTAGAACTAGCAACTATATTGCGTGACACATAAAACGCTCTTCCTAGGAAAAATGGAGTATCAAAAGGGGTCACTACAATGTCCTAGACACATAAATTCGTGTCACTCCAAAACCAAAGGCATGACCTCAATCTCCTAGAATAACAACCAAGGAACCTAAGGTGTACCTCCATATAACGAGAGAACATAATATGAATAAAATAGAACCAGCTCATCAGCAAACATGAAGAAAACCATGTAACATTCTTAACAACATTTAGCCAAGTGATGTTCAACTTAAACAAGCTCTGAGTCACCAAAAAAAGATAAAATCCAAGAAATCTCGATAATCAAAAGAAATGGATAAGTAGTCACATTTCAATCCTTGAAATATCTAACAATAAGACAAAATAATAAGAAAATCCTGAAATCATCTCCACAAATATTTAAAATAAAATTTTGGTCCTTGATAAAAATCTATGTAAGTTTAAAAATATAAAACACATTAATTATCCACATCACCATCACTTCATCACTATTTTTGGGCCACCGGTATGGGTACTCTATATCGAGCTCACATCTAGGAATATACATAGAAAAATGGGTCTAATATGTCATCATGTAATGACATCAATTATCCCATATGGGGTTTAAGTCCTAAAAGTGATGAACATCACCAAGGTCTACAACTTCCAAACAACCATTCCCAACTCGCCTAACACACTAAAGAAAAAAGGAATTTGTAAACAACTAATGAATCTCTTGATTTCCACCATAATGACCCCTAAGACTAATTCCTAAGAGTCACACCAAATAAAATAGAAATCTATATAAGGGAGTGTCTCTACGGGGTCAACACAATCACAAGACTATAACCAATAGCTAGGAACCAATTAACCAATGTTCTTCACAAGGAACCAATTTTTTAACACTCAAGATGCTCATAAGAATACCAAAATGAAATCACTTCTCCTGATAAGTAGAATCAACATGACCCCTACATAGGCAATAAAGAAAATTTGAACAAATTTTTGTAATTGTTATTATAATTTTAATCCTTAAGCTTGAGTGTCTGAACCTTCGCTCTGATACCAAGTGTCAGACCCTCAAATTTTTTACCAAAAATGAGGCAATTCTTTTTTTAAATTTATTTATTTAACAAAATTATGATTTTTATTATTATTATTATTATAATTATTATTATTATAAGTTTATAATATAAAACATCATATGGCTAGTTTCCTTTTAGTCTTTCATTTAATTTTAGATTAACATTTTTTAAAAGGAATTATTAACCAAGTTAAATAAATATAATTGTTTGTGTAGAATCACAACACCCCTGAGTGCTTATAACTAGATGATTTCAGACCTCAGTGTGATTGCACAACATGGAGCATCTCTCAAAGTGTGGAACCTTGCAAGTTGAGAGAGATCTCTAGATTAAGGCTCGGTTCCTATTCCTTTGTTCAGGTGCATATAAATAAATTACAGAGGACCTACCCTAAACCTTCTCTATCTTACCAAGGGGATATGGTTGAGAAGATGTGAGGAAAAAAATCCTAAGCTAATAAGGTGATGCACCAAAGGAATGTTAAACACTCATTTTGTAACTTTAACAGAGACCATAGAAATGCAATATAACTACCATGCATAGATAACCAACCTACAATTAGAGATCAGAAGATAACAATGAACACATAAAAGGTTTGAGAATCAACCATAGACATATATTATTGCTCCGGAGTTGATACAGTATATTACAAATAAGTAAGAGGTAAAAATTTGTATTACAACTTGAATGGGAGGTTTGGGCTCCATGAAATCGTTTGCTGACCAAAGGAGAAGGGAGGGTGAAAAATAGAAATCTCCAACCCTTTACAAGGATCCTAGCTTCCTTATTTTATAGATGTTTCTTAGAGTGAACAAGGATAGAGGTGGGAAAATTAATTTGAAGCTCAGCTACCAACAATTAAATGCTCCTGCAAATCTACCCACAATCTATTGATTCCGCTTCTTTGTGTCTGTTCGGCGTGTTGAAGAAAGAAGAAAGGCAGATCAAATCCAGTTTCATCTAGTTGTTGGAGGAATCAGACCACATATTAATGGCACGAAGATGTGTTCCTATTTTTCACCCACCTAACCTTACCAACATTAAATTCTTCAGGTTTCCATGGCATAGAAGAGGTTGAGAGATTTCCAATGGTGCCAAACTTGTTAAATTTTATGCACTAGCTCGAAAGATATGTCCATTTGAATGTTTGAGTTGGATCCATACAAAAATGATGAAAACCAGTTAGCAAGATGGGTCTGTGGGGGCCTGAATCTATCTTTGTACCTTTTGGACAAAAAAAATACAAAAATGCAAAAATTTCCCTGCAGCCGTGTAATTCAATTTTTTTCAAAAAACCATCATCGGGCCTGCCAGCCCACATTTTCCATTTGGGCAAAAAGTATCTATCCTAGGCCCATCGAACTACGACATGCAATTGAGGTTTGACATGTGGCTCCTTAGGCATCAACAGAGGTGAAGCTCATTTTTTCACTTTACACCTTCAGGGAGAAAAAGTTCAAACTAGCCTCCAATGACCCGCCTTCCTGATTTGACTTTTCAACATGGCCATGTATCCCTTTGCGGGCCTTAGGCATTTTTTCTTCATTTGGATTTAAGATCCCTCATGGGCTTGCGGGCCTGAAATTTAATTTACGCCCTATTTGCAAAAAATCATAAAAGTTCCAAAACTTGACGTAGACCCATTAGCCCGCATTTTACTTGGGAAAATTATACTCAGCGACCCGGGTAATTATATTTTTCCACTTGGTGAAAAGTATTTCCCATGTCCGTCGGCTTGACTTTGGCAAAAAATCCTTCCAAAGCCCTCTGGCCCGTAACTTGCAAAATAAGAGGAGTTCGAAGGACTTCTTTATATTTTTGGAAAGGGGAAGAAATTTCCCACCTTATGAAGATGCTTTTAGGAAACTTTAAGTGCTTAGAATATCTGAAAAAATTGGATTGAAGCACTAAAAGAGGGAAAATGGGTGCAGTTAACCAAAAAATAAGAATGATCTTAATTTTGATAATAATTTGGTGACTCATAAGGGACATCTTCCAACTAGATGAAAATATCAGTTGCATTTTTGTATCCATTGCGGAAAGAGTCATGGTTAGTGGCTTGATACTGGTTCTGTTCTTCTAGAAATCGACCATTCAGGACCCAAGTTTAGTTGCTTTCTATTTGTTATATTTTAGAATGAGCAACTGTTACGACAACTATGGGTCTCTCTGTTGCAAATGCTGAAGGGCCTGGCTCATTCACCTAGAGGCACGTTGAACTGTATAATGACGTAACCTGGAGCAACAAAAAACCTATGCCACAACACTTAGGGAAACAAACCTATGCTATAGCAAAAACAATGTGCATATGCACTTAGGGAAATTAAAATTCTATGCCAATATTTACAAGGGTGGAACCTTCCCTTTTAGTAGCAATGTTTGAGATAGATCCCATTCAATGGGATCTGTAATTCTTTGCCATCCAATTTAGCCAGGCTATGAAGGCATTGCTGCTTTTGCACCTTGTGATCATGTAGGGGCCACTCCAAATGGTATCAAACTTGGAATTCCTTCCTTGGATTTTTCTTGATCTGCATCCCACTTTAGAACTAAGTCCCCTTCTTGAAAGTTCCTTGCTCTTTATTTCTTATCTAATGTCTTCTTGATCAATGCTTGATCTTTCTCCATGCTCCTACATTGCATGCTCTCTTTCCTCTCCTACTTCATCAACTCTTCACATATCTGATTTCCATAGGTTCAAACTCGGCCAGTTCCAATTGTTTCATGAGCTCTAAAGCAGGTAACTCCAATGATATGGGCAATACTTGCCTCTTTTCTATATACAAGCTTGTATGGGAAGGCTACATGTGGATCTTTTGGATGTGATCCTATCATCCCATAGAGCTGATTTGAGATTTGTATACCAAGTTCTCTGATTTTCATCAAGATTCCTTCTGATAATCCTTAGCAAGTTCTTATTTGTGGACTCTTCTTGGCCATTACCTTGAGGGTAATAGTTTGATGAAGTTGCTGAGGTACACACCATTCTTTACTGCCCATTCAGTGATCCTTCTACTAAGGAATGCCAATGCATTATCTGATATAATAGTGGCGGGGACTCCAAATCTAGTGGCTATTCCTTCATAGAAATCCAAGATGTTGGATTCATTTGCTTCCTTAAGCGCCACTTCTTTAGTCCACTTAGTGAAATAATTTGTTGCTGTAGATGTATCTATTTATGGCCTTGGCTTGAATTTTGGTTAATCACCACAATGAAGTCTAGTCGCCCACTTGCATGAATGGTTGATCCACTGAAATGTGATGAAGGGGAAGGGATGTTAGCTTCTCTTTTCCTGTGAAGAATGCACACTTTTTACACTTCTTGACCCATGGGTAGCAATCCCTGAACACTGTAGGCCAATAATAACAAAATTTCATGATTTTGAGAGATATTACTTGAGGAGTAAAGTGGCGTCCTAATTCTCCATCATGGAACTCATACAACACTCTCTCAATTTATCATCTCTCGATGCACCTCAATAGAACACTATTGATATCCTTTTTAAACAAGACACCACCAAAAAACACATATGGAATGGCTTTTAGTCTGAAGTATCTCTCTCTTTGCTTTGTTCCATTTTAGAGGGGAAAAAATGTTTGTTTGGAGGTGATGCAAAAAGGCTATGAGTCTAATATGTAGAATAGGTGCATCATTAGTTGGCTGCTCTTAATCATTATACAGTAATAGGACAATCTCTTTTCCATCTTAATGACTCATGGCTTGTTGTTTGGAAGTCGACCGGTACTCACAGAAATCCTTGCCTTAAACTAGTTTGGTCACCTTGATCTCAATGTCATATTCCATTACCTGGGTGATCCAACCTGCTCTCTTCTCATTCAAGTCCTTGTTTCAGGAGAAAATCCTTGAGACTGGCATGGTACACTAGCAATTTGAATCTTATTGTTTGAGACCAAGTGTCTAAGCTTCTTCAAGCTCCTAATAATAGACAAGGACATGTTTATTGATGAAAGATTTTTTTTCCTCGTAGTCCTCCAAGATATGACTAAAGAAGGCTATTAGTTTTTATGAACCTTCCTCATTGGGCTGGACCAAATGGCTGAGATGGTGTCTAACCCTCCAAAAGCATATTGCATGAAGTATTTTGAGAATTCTGGGTTAATGCGAGTTAGAGCCTATGATATTGCAAGCTTGATAGCCTCAAAACTCTCTTTTCCTTCTACTGTACATTTAAATGCAAGACTCTTCTTTAACATCATTGTTAAAGGCTTCACAAGAGTGGCAAAATCAGGTGCAAACCTACAAAAAAAATGTATCCTCCCTAATAATCTCTGGAGAGACTTTTTGTGTTGTGGAAATGGAAGTGTTCAGATGGCTTCAACTCTTTCAAGATCAATTACCAACCCTTACCTTGAGACAATTTGTCCAAACAATTTTCCCTCATGAGCTAGGAACACACACTTCTTTGGGTTCAATGATATTATGAACCTTTTACACCTTTGAAACACCTACCTAAGGTAGAAGAGATGGTTTGTAGCACTTTTTGAGAAAATGGTAATATCATCTAGATACAACAGGACTATATTATTGATTAGGCCTTTGAATGCCATGTTCATAGCTCACTGAAATGTTGCTCCAGCATTTGATAGTCCAAATGGCATCTTCTTAGAAGCATATGTACCCCATTTGGTGGTAAAGGTTGTCCTGAATTTATATTCTTCTTTCACCATTATCTAGTTATAGCCTTAGTATCATTCTAGTAATGAAAACCTCTTAGAGCCAGCTACAACCTGCAAGATCTGTTCCATTGATGGTAGTGGGTAGTGATCTTTGAGTGATGCTCTGTTCAGATCAGTAAAGTCTACACACAAATTGATTTCTCCACTTCTTTTCCTCATAGGCACCAAGTTTACAAACCAACTTAAATTCTTGATAGGGAATATGATGTTTTCCTTAATTAGCTTTTTCATATTTTTTCTCAAAAGAGGCTCAATGTGAGGATTTACTAGCATTTTCTTCTGTCTAAAAGGATTAGATCCTAGATCTAGTCAATAGTGTTATGTGCCAACTTTGGGTTGAAACCTCTTAAATATTTATAAGTCCAAGAAAAGACATATGGTAATTCTTGAAAAAGTTGAATAAACTCATATTTTTCTTGTTGAGTACTTACCTTTCCAATCTATAGCGTTTTCATTCTTCTATGAAAATGGGCTCTAAATCTTCACTTTTTACCTAAGTATTCACCTTCTCCTTTTGGATTTGGTCATTTGGGTTAAATATTGATTCCAAAGTGATAGGACCCTTTGGTAGTTTTTTGGTCCTTAGCTGCACTACTTGATCACCATACTGCTGCTCTAATCTATCTTGGTTCCTTGAGGAGAACTCGACTTCTTCTTGTAGAAAGTTGAAAATTTATTGATCATTTTCAAATACGTGCCAACTCATGTTATTGGTAGGGATAGTTAGCCTCACAACCACTTTTGTATGGGGTTGAGGTTTATCATTCTTGAAACTCTCTACAACGTCAAAGGCTACCCCAATTATTGCTAATCTATTTGTTATTTCATTCTTCTTCCTTGGGATGGAATTGATGTTGAATTCTTCAAAATCATTGATGAGGTCCCACACCTGGTTCTTGTAGCTCATTAGCAGGTCGTTCTTGGTAGAATTTTGTCTTCAGACTTGATTTGCAACTAGCTCATTATCGTCAAACACTTGCAAGTCCTTAATCCCTCTTATTCTTGACCAATGCAGTCCATGGACTAAAGCCTCGTACTTTGCTATGTTTTTTGATAAAGAAATTTGGAAACAAAAAGATGAGTAGTATTTCATACATTGGGGGGGAACAAGCATAGCTCTTCCTCTAGCACCTTGCCTTCCTCTTGAGCCATCAAAGAATAATTTCCATACTTCATTATCATCTCTGTGTTTCGTCTTAATGCTGTCATGAAGAGGGTGTTCTTCCTCATGAAGACAGTAGACTCCTAGCTTAGATTCCTCTATCTTTTTCTAGGGGTCAAAATCAGCTCTCTTATTCACCCACTCATCGAGGGTAAATTCAGGGATACACCCCACCTTGGTATTTGCTTCACAAGTGCTTGGGAGGTCCTCCTGATCAAAGGTTGAATAATTGGCATTGATCAGGCTGGGTACAGAAGACTCAATATGGTAATCTATAATGGGCTTAGATCTTATTGTTGCCTTAGCTCCATACCTTGTTCTACAAATCATGTGTGACCAATCAGCAGACAAATAGCCTCCAATTTTTGTAGTTAAGTCCCTCAAAAAACACAATGCAAAATGTGGTTGCAATTCTATGACTGATATGTTCTATAATGTGGTCACATTAGGGAAGGAGTGCAATGTGAGGCTCAAATATTTTATGAATCTAGCCATTGTTACCGTTTTCCCATCCAATTGCACTACACCCTTAGAGATGACTTCTCATTGAAGGCCCAGCTGATTAGCTATTTGCTTTGGCATTATAGAGCTACTTGCTCCTGAATTAATCATGCAATTATGTACCAATTTTTCCCCAATGATCAATGAAACATAGAATGTAGGGGGCTTCATATTCTTACCTTATTTTCCTCCATGGTTTCCTTCAGGTTGATCCACATTGGTAAGAAAGTTCTCTTGCTGGTTAGGGGGCTGATTTGAGCTTGACCAATTAGCCATAGCAGTCTGTAAAAATTCTCTCTATCCTGGGATAGCCAATGATTCCCAGATTTAAATGTTCACATTTGTCTTCTTTAGTTGTTCAATGATGTTAAATGAGCTATCCTTTTTATGCCCCTTTCCTGGTACATTTTTCTCTTGCACATGGGTCGTTACAACTGGTGCCTAAGTGGGTTTGGAAGGTGGCTTGGACTGACTTTACATATTGAGAGTTGCATTCTCTGTGCTAATACCTTACGGAGTAATGGAGGGTTGAGAATTACATGCGTTTAGTGATTTTATCTCTCCAATATTCCTTTTCTTGGACTGTGTATTGAAAAAAAAACTTTGGGAAGGTATTTGATTCATCTCACAAAAATCTTCAGCCTTCTAATTGACAAGCATAGTTTCACTTGGAGAGGCTTCTTGTTGAACTCCTTGCTACTGATTTTCTTCATGGCTCAACTCTTATGACACACCAATGATCTATACCATCAAGGCCTTATGTAGTGCACCATTAAAACACATTGATTGGTTATAGGGATAATTGCATGGGAACCACAAATCATATTCTTGTGCTATAGGTTTTTGTGTTGGAGCAAAGGCCCTTTATGTTGAAGGTGCATTTGGATCATATGATGAGAAGGGTCTGTTATCACTGAATCACAACACCCCTAAGTTTATACAAGTGCATATACTTGAACTCATAGTGTGATTGGATAACATGGGTACTATCTCCAAGTTGTGGGACTTGCTACTTGAGATAGACCTCCAAAGAAAGCTAGTTCTTGCTCCTAAACTACCTGCCACAATCTACTCTAATGCAGGGGAAACTAACTATTCTAATCTAAATTTCTGAGGGACCAGGGAGAGAGAATGCATAAAATGAAACCTAAATTAAAAAAAATTCATCTCTTATGGAAATTCTATAGGCTACGGGTAAGGTGGTTCCTCCCATTGATTGAATCATTAAAGCAATATCAGAATTTAGAGTTCAAAGAAAGTTTAATAAAGCACCTGCATCTGTGGGTCTTATAGCCAATGGAATCCGATCCCATGTCCTTTGAAATCTGTCAAATACTCATTAGGGGAACTTGTTAGCACCAATCCGACACTATGATAATTCTTCACCGGGAACTCCTCGTGCTATGATTATTTACTAATGTACAGCCTTTAATTTGGTGGATGTAATCTGGAAACAAAACAACAACATAACACAAGAATACCATTGACTATGATAAGACGAAATGACGACAAATCTGAAATATCAAAGTAAATTATAATATTAACATGAAATTGAACTACAATCTCACCCATGAGGTACTTCAACAAGACTATTGGACTTCACTTTACCTTTACACCAAGACTATGATGAGAAACTTCTACAATTACACCTCTTAACTGATGGCTTCCTTTGCACACTTCCTACAATATTTCTCACTACTTCCTTCTATGCTAAATGAGGGGGGTGGTCTCTCTGTTTATAGAACTTCCAGGCTTATCCATCTTATCTCTAAGATAGGATAAGAAATCCACTCTAACGAATCATATTCCATACCTTAACTCTTATCTGTACATGTAAGCTTATCTATTAAGATAAGATAAACCTTATCATTTTACATGGGGTTCCACATTTTTAGACTTTTTACAAATAAAATACACAAAATATTTATGACCTCACTCCTTGTCTTTATTACCAATATAATATTTCTAATTCCTAATCATGTAGACCCTACTTATCTAACTACCCAAACTTTGACATTTTAACATTACTAGACCACTTACGACAAATATTTACTTTTTACAAACATTCCTACTGTACTTTGACTATTACCGTACTCCACATTATTGGTGGCACCGTACTGACGGTGCCATTATCTTCCATCAGATGCTACTACTAATTACAGTTAACAACATCCTATTCCTAATACATACATTAATGAAATAGAAATTATGGAGAAAAAATTTAGTGTTGACATCTTCCCCCTTCCTAGCTTCTACTCCGTCCTCAAAGTAGACTATTCTGGTGCTTGGAAAATCTTCAACTTGTCATGGTTGACCCATTTCATAATGGGAGTGCCATCCAATTCCTTCAGTCGGTACGTACCATTTTCATGCACATCTGCTATTTTGTAGGGCCCCATCCATTTTGGAAGAAATTTTCTCTGTCTTCTTTTTTTGTATCTGGAATCATATACTAGAACCAAGTCATTCACATGAAATGGAGACCACCAGATCTTTTGATCAAAGTATTCCTTCTGCTTCATTTTCTTCTTATGGCTTGTATCCTTTGCTATTTCTCTCATTTCATAAAGCAAATGAAGATGTACCAACCTTTCTTTTACTGAATCACTTTCATCCATCCTTTCATTTTTCATAACTCTCACAATGGGAATATCAAACTCAATAGGAAGAACCGGATCAATGTCATAGGCCAACTAAAATGGGGAGTATCCTGTTGCTGACTTTGATGTTGCCCTATATGCCCACAATGCTGCATGAATCCTTTTATCCCATTTATGTACCTGCAAGGCTGCATCTTTTGCTAGAATTTGACACAACACAAAATTTGTTCGTTCCACCTGTCCATTTGTGCTTGGCTTGTATGTTGTTGCCTTCCTGTGCTTAATAGAAAAACTTATTGACTAGGGCTTCTACCACCTCATTAATGAAGTGGCTTCCTTGATCTGTTACAATTTCTAATGGACAACCAAATCTGGTGACAATCGCGTTCATATATGAACCTTGCCACTTCATCCATGGAAGTTGTTTTCAATGGCCTAGCTTCAACCCACTTGGTTAAATAATCTGTGGCAACTACAATATACTTATTTTGGCGTGATGTAGTTGGAAGTGGACCTACAATATCTATTCCCCACTTTTCAAAGGGACCAAGGGGAAGAATTGGACATAATGGAGCTGATGAAGTCTTACGGTTACCATGTGTTTGACAAATATCACATGTCTTACAATAATTATAACAATCTTTAAAAAGAGTGGGCCAGTGATAACCTGCATCCAAGATCCTTCTTGCTGTAAGTTGTCCAGAGAAGTGCCCTCCACATGTACCATTGTGGAATTCTTCTAGCAGTTCCTTCCCTTGATCACGTCCAACTGCCCTCTTGTACTGTCCATCAGGTCCTATTCGAAATAATACTCCATGCAGAATAGAATATGGACGACTGGCTTGAGTAATCTTTCTCTTAGTCTTTGCATTGGCACCATCAGGAAACTTGAATTCATTCAGATAATTCCAAATATCTATGTATTCACTAGGGATTGTGTCAAGGGATAACAATGTTGCATCGGGAAATCATCATCATCACAAGATGATCCTAAACCATCATAGGCTCGAGAGAGTGCATCTGCATTGACATGCTTCTTTCCTGGCCTATCTATAATATCAAATTCAAATTCTTGTAGCAAAATTATCCATCTTGCTATCCTCCCTGATGGGTTAGGCTTATTGACAATATATTTCAGAGCCTGATGATCTGTTACAACTATAAATTTCTGCCCTAGCAAGTAATTTCTAAACTTCTTTACAGCAAAAATGATAGCCAGAGCCTCTTTTTCAGTTACAGTATAGTTTACCTCAGCACTGCTCATTTTTCTGCTCCCAAAGTAAATTGGATGTTCATTCCCATTTTCATCCTTTTGGCTCAAAGTACTTCCTAGTGCTGCATCTGAGGCATCAGTGTACACAATGAATGGCTTGCTCCAATCTGGATTCTTCAAAACAGGTGAAGACACCAGGGCTTCCTTCAGTTGTCCAAAAGCTTCATGCGCCTTATTTCCTGGTTCATAAGTAACATCCTTCTTCAAGAACTGGGTTAGTGGCTGTGCAATCTTTGAGAAATTCTTGATGAACCTTCTATAGTAACCCACATGGCCTAAAAATGATCTCAACTTACTTCTATTCATAGGAAATGGTAAATCTTTGATTTTTGAAACTTTATCAGGATCAGTACCAATACCATCTCTGGATACAACATGCCCTAACAAAACACCTTTAGAACATCCAAAGACACACTTTGTAGGGTTTAGTGAGGCTTGTGCTTCATCTAACCTTTGAAATGTTGTCTCCATCTGGTGCAGGTGGTCCAACTTGCTCCCATAGATGTAAAAATCATCCAGAAATACTCTGATGAAGGTCCCAATGTAGGGTTCGAACACCCTATTCATCAAACGCTGGAATGTTGCTGGAGCATTACACAACCCAAAAGGCATAACTCTATAAGCAAACGTTCCCCAAGGAGTGGTGAACGTGGTCTTCATCTGATCTTTCTCTGCTATACGAACTTGGTTGTAGCCACTATATCCATCAGCAAAACTATAGCACTCCTGGCCAGCTACTTCGTCCAAGATCTGATCTGAAAATGGAAGAGGGTAATGATCCTTCTTTGTTGCCTTATTGAGCTTCCTGTAATCAACACAAATGCGTAGCTTCCCATTCTTTTTTATTGAGATCACAATGGGAGAAACCCATTCTGAATTCTCCATAGCAAATATGAATCCTGCATCAAGCAACTTATCTATTTCTTCTTTTACAGTCTTGGAAAAATTAGGATTCATTCTATATGGCATTTGCTTTATGGGCTTAGCACCATCTACCAACTCAATACAATGTTCTACCCAACTTACTTGACGGAGTTCCTTGTAATCAAAAGTGAATAGGTGTATGTACCTTCGAAAGAGCTGGAGGTAGGATTCCTTCTCACTCTCCATCACAGCATCACCAATCTTTATTTGTTGGAGACGATCATCAACTTCTTCTTCAGATAATTTTATGGGGTCATGAGTTGGTGTGACTGGAAGAATATCCATGACTGAAACATCAACCTCACTTTCTTCATCTTCAGTGTCCACTTCACTGGTACTAGAGTAATCAGAGGATGTCCAATCATCAGTTTCATCACTTGAATCCACAGGTTCTGCTTTATGATGTCGAGGGATCACGTTTATCTTCACCCTCTCTCTACCACGTCCAAGTGTCATGAAACCTTCATTCCAGTAGTTTCTTGCATGAACTCTCCTTAGCCATGGTCTTCCCAGCAGCATTGGGTACGCAACAGTACCATTTTTCATCACCTGAAAGTCTACCACACATACAACACCCATAACAGATATTGCCACATTTGAAACTACACCTTCTGGTTTAGTTTTTCCTTTATTTAATGACCTTAACATAAGTGTTGAAGGGCGATCAATTTTTAAACCCAACATATTCATTACAGACTCGGTCATTACATTAACTGCAGCACCTCCATCAACTAAGACATCATGAATTGAAATACCATTACATAATACCTCAGCTTGTGGAGCATAGGGATCTGCCTCTGCCTCCAAAACAGGGACCTCAACCTCCTTCCTTCTTCGAGCATTGAGTCCACCTCGCAACTCCCTCCTCTTCTCAGAAGACATAGCCAAGAGTTGACCATATGTAATATTTGCAGGCCTTTTGGACAGATCTTCCAAGATGGAGTATGGTCCTTGCCCCTGTGAAATCAGAAAATCCTGCACACCCAACTTTCTTCTCCTATGTTTCTTACTAGTTTCTTCTTTCATCTTCTTAGGATCATTTCCATCTTGATTATCTTTTTCTTTCTTTCTTTTTGTTACAAACACATCTACTTCATTATTTCTGCTCTTATCTACTACATCAAAAGAATTCACAGGTGCTTTTCCTTTATCATTATCTCCTTTACCAGATGTAGAAGCTCTATCTGGACAATTATACTTATAATGACCCTTTTTATAACAACCATAACAAACAACTTCAGAAATATTTCTTTTTGGACCTCTATCTCCTCCCTGAGAACTAAATTCCTTTCCTTGAAGAAGATTAATAGTTAACTGACCCATCTTTTTGAGCAGATCTTCATACTCAGTAGATGTACTAGGAGAAATATTTGTGCTCACCGGGAGTGGTTGTGGATTCTGGACCAAAGGTGCTGGTGTAGGCTCTACTTTAGCAACAATTTCTTTGGGCTCCTCTTCCATGCTTTCTTCTTGCCTTCTTGCAATCTCCTTTGCTTGTTCAATGGTAGCTGGGTGGTCATACTTCACTCATTTTCTGATCTCTGGTTTCATCCCAAGAATGAAGTGCTTACAGAGGAGATTATCCACGCCATTCATCAACCCATCCGCTAGTCCTTCCTTTCGGATCTGGGCATCGAGCTTCCTCCTTAGCTCTAGAACACGAGCATGATAATCCCTTATCTTCTCCTTCTCTCCTTGGGATAGCTTTGTGATCTCGATCATGAGATCTGCATATTTCTGTTGTTCACCAAATTCTTCAAGAAAACTTTCAGTTAATAAATCCCATGAATTTTTCACATTATCACCTAGTGTTTCAAACCACCTAAGTGCTGAACCATCCAAAAAGGTAGGAAAAAATTCAGTCCATTGTTCCCTTCTTATAAGGCCATTACAAATACAAGATCGCTTAAATTCTTGAATGAAAGAAGAAGCATCTTCATTAGATTGAGCTGAAAAAACAGGAATCTTTCCCATTTTCAAAAGTAACCACCGTGAAATACCAACTCACAAGTACAATCAACAAGACTTATGTGCACAAATAATTGGAATTACTATAGAAATGACCACGGTAAACTATGGTAAAACTTGACTTACTGCGGTAAAAACTGATTTTACTGTGGTAAACACTATTCACGGTAAAAAGTGAAGTTACTGCGGTAAATACTATTCACGGTAAAAAGTGACTTTACTGCGGTAATTACTATTCCCAGCAAAAAGGACTTTACCAAGGTAACTACTATTCATGGAAAAAATGACTTTAACATGGTAACTACTATTCACGGTAAAAATGACTTTACCATGGTAACTACTATGCACAGTAAAAACAAGGTTACCCTCCAATTGATTTTTGACTAAGTGGGAATATCTCTCTAGAAAATCCACCAACGAGGAATGGTCCCGGCAACGGAACCAAAATGTCATCACCAATCCGGCACTATGATAATTCTTCACCGGGAACTCCTCATGCTATGATTATTAACTAATGCACAGCCTTTAGTTTAGTGGATGTAATCTGGAAACAAAACAACAACCGAACACAAGAATACCATTGACTATGATAAGACAGAATGACGAAAAATCTGAAATATCAAAAATAAATTATAATATTAACATGAAATTGTTACAATCTCACCCATGAGGTACTTCAACAAGACTATGGGAGAAACTTTACAATTACACCTCTTGATGGCTTCTTCAACACACCTTTAACTGATGGCTTCCTTTGCACACTTCCTACAATATTTCTCACTACTTCTTTCTATGGTAAATGACGGGGGTAGCCTCTCTATTTATAGAACTTCCAGGCTTATCCATCTTATCTCTAAGATAGGATAAGAAATCCACTCTGACGAATCATATTCCATACCTTAACTCTTATCTGTACATGTCGGATTATCTGTTAAGATAAGATAAACCTTATCATTTTACATGGGTTCCACATTTTTAGACTTTTTACAAATAAAATACACAAAATATTTATGACCTCACTCCTTGTCTTTATTACCAATATAATATTTCTAATTCCTAATCATGTAGACCCTACTTCTCTAATTACCCAAACTTTGACATTTTAACATTAACGGACCACTTACGACAAATATTTACTTTTTACAACATTCCTATTGTACTTTGATTGTTACCGTACTCCACATTATTGGCGACACCGTACTGACGGTGCCGTTATCTTCTATCAGACGCTACTACTAATTACACTTAACAACATCCTATTCCTAATACATACATTAATGAAATAGAAATTATGGAGGAAAATTTTAGTGTCGACAGATCCCTGCAAGAACATAATAATAGACACAATATTCTTGTAATCAAGGTTAAAGGGGTAAGAAGAATGCAAGAAAACACAGTAGGGGAAGATACATCCACAAACTTGTTTTTTATTGCTTCCTGATATGCACAGTTCAATTGGTTACAAGATAAGGGCCTGGATCACCATGCAAGGAGTCCACAACAAGGGCCTACAACACATTGTCTTCACAAAGCAATTTGGTAGAGCTTTGCTACCAAAACTACACCCCCATTTAATGAACCCAACACTCCCATTTATAGAAAAAATGAGAAGAAAGAGAGAAGGGAAAATGGAAATCCCGAAATCTGTCCTTCAACCACTTGTATGAGGCATTAAATGGAGTAAAATGATCATATATTACTTGAAAAAGGCTCCCCATACTATCCCAGGTGCTGCAGCAGAGAAATAATGATGACTATGCCTCTTAATTGCACTCCCAACTACCAAATAAAACACTGTTATGATCCCGGCCACATTTTATAAAAAAAATCTATCAATATCTCATCAAATCTTGAATTTCTTGATTTTTTTGCATCGGGTTCGGAGCCATAATTCCAATGGTACCAATTTTGTGTGATTTCGTTAAGAAATGCAAAAGTTATGGCCTTTTGAGTGCGGGTAGCTATTTTGGGTCTGGCAGGCGTTTTCTATCATTTGACGGGAATGAGCATTAACTGATAGGAGCTGAATATGTATCTTTTAATTAAATATATCTACCCTCATTAAAAATAAAAAATATGTGGCATAGAGGACATCGTGCTCGTTCCAGAAAAGTCCAAGTTTGTGAAAATTGGAGCTCGGAGTCAAAAGTTAGGGCCGTTTGAAGTTCACCGGTCAAACGTTGACTTTTCTTCTTTGCCTTCAGCCATTTCAGCTTTTCACGTCCCACACGTAGTTTTTTCCCGGCTGTCTTGGATGAATTCTCCCACATCAGCCTATTCGGGCTTCCTTGTCTCTTCTGCAGCTTTTTCACCTTTTCGCGTCCCTCGCGTACCTTTGTCCCGGTTGTCCCGAACGAAAATCTCCGAACTACCGGAAATGGACCATCTTGCGGCGGATCAGCCAATTCACGCCCCATGCGTACTTTTGTCCCAGCTGTCCCAAACCATCTGAAACAAAAAACTTCGACGATTTTTATTACCTTCGGCCGTTTCACCTTTTCGCGTCCCGACGTCCCAACTGTCCCGCGGACCGCCTGGGACAAAAATGTTTGACTTACCCAATTTTCTTTGTATTTCGGCCCCAAACCTGGTACGATGAACCTTGGTACAACCCGCACTGGTACGACCCAAACCCTTCAGACCCGAAATTCTTTAAAACAACCCTGCCACCTTATTTTTTGCATTTTTTCCATTTTTTCCAACTCGTTGGGATTTCTTCTTAGATGGGAGAGTTAGAGAGAAGCCGAGGGGGGCCCAAAAACATGATTTCGGGCCTTGAATCAATCTACTTGCTCGGGACTGAATAATTTGATGCATGTTATCAAAATTACCTTGAGGGGTGAATTTCGGATAACAGGGCCCTGCAGCTTGAGGTTTTCCTTGGTTTTGTTTCTATTTTGCAGTCTGAGCTGGTGGCCTATTTTGATGATACGGGAGTCTAGCTTGATACTGAGTCTGAGGCTTATATGTCCTAGAACTCTGAGTTTGCTACCTTTTGATAGTCACTAGCTCATTCCCTAGGTTCTGCAGTCGTTTCATAATTTCTTGAAGCTTTTTTGAGGTGCTAGAAGATGAGGTGGAGGCTTCAACTAAACTCTGATTCTTAGGAGTAGGTATAGGAGCTAATTTCATTTTTTTACTAGTACTTGGATCTCCTAGTTTTGGGTATAGAGGCATGGGTGGTCTTGGAGAAAGTTTGCTATCCTGAATTTAAAAAAAATCAGCTCTTATGGAAATGTTATTGACTATAGGTAAGGTGGTGCCTCCCATTAATTAAATCATTAAAGAAATATCAGAATTTATATCTCTAAGAAAGTATAAGAAAGAACATTCATATGTGGGCCTTACAACCAATGGAATCATGTCCCATGTCCTTTGAAACATGAGGTTGAAATATGTCAATTGCTTGTTAGGGGCCCTCTTGATTGTTGTTAGCTGCTCTAACAAGGATAGATTACCTCCCTTCTCTCCAAATTGATTATGAAAAGCCCTGAACAGATGGTCTCAAGTTTGAATAGAGCCTACAGTTAGACTCCTGAACCATTGTGAAGCTTTACCCTTGAGTGAAGAAGCTAACAACTTAACTGCAATGTCCATCTCAGTAATCTCATGAATTATATAGACATTTGCAATGTCTTGAATGTATTTACTAGGGGAAGTCTGGTTCTCTCCAATGAAATATGGGATGTTGTTCAATGCTTCTCCTGGGATTGGATTTTGTGCATTAAGGGCGAGTGGGCTGCTACCAATGAAGTCGACATAGGGGTTGGGTGGTTGTGCAATTATGATTGGCCTGAGAACCATTGATTAATTGAATGTCCTACCAAGAGGAGGTGTTAACAAGGTTCTATTTGGTGGATATGGATACCTCTGGGCTCTTCTCCCTCTTCCCCAGGCTATTTCTGGAGATAAGTATAGATAGAAAAATACACCTTCTTCTCTAGTTATTGATCTGGTCTTGATTCTTCTCATGAATTTTCCAAGCTTGGGCTTCTTAAACCAGTGGAATGTGATCTTTTGGAGTTACCAGATCTGTGCAATTTATAAGTTTCTTAAAAGCTAAAAAAATTACAAGTGCACATCAATCTTGTTGTTATAAAGATGGATACTTCTTGTCCCATCGGGTGTGCCAAAACTATTTGTGCAGAATCACAACACCAATGAGTGCATGCAACTAGATAAGTTGAGACCTTAGTGTGATTTCTCAATATGGAGGATCTCTCAAAGTGTGGGACCTTGCATGTTGAGTGAGCTCTTCGGATTAGGGATGGTTCCTATTCCTCTATTCAGGTGCATTTAAATAAATTGCAGAGGATCTACCCTATACCTAATCTATCATACCAAGGGGAAATGGTTGAGAATATGCGAGGAAAATAAACCTAACCTAACAAGGTGATGCACCAAAGGAATGTTAAACACACATTTTGCAACTTTAACACAGACCATAAAAATGCAATACAACTACGATGCACAGATAACCAAACTACAATGAGAGATCAAAATATAACAATGCACACATGAAAGGGTTGAGAATCACCCATAGACATATATTATTGCTCTAGAGTTGATACAATACATTACAGTTAGCCATGAGGTAAAAAAAATTATTACAACTTGAATGGGAGGTTTCAGCTCCATGAACTCGTCTGCAGACAAGAGGAGAACGAAAGGTGCAAAATAGAAATGTCTAACCCTTTATAAGGAGCCTAGATCCTTATTTTATAGATTTTGCTAAGATAGAAGAAGGAGAGAGGTGGGAAAACTAATTTCAAGCTTAACTACCAGCCAGTAATGCTCTTAAAAATCCACCCAGAATCTTTCACATACACTGCTTTGTGTCTAGTTAGCATTTTAAAGAAAGAATAGTGGTGGATCAAATCCAATTTGTTCTATTTTTTGGAGAAATTGGATCGTGTATTAATGGCACGGAGATTTTTTCCCATTTTCATCCACCTAACCTTGCAACAATTAAATTTTTAGGTTTCCACGGCGTAGACAAGATGGAGACCTTTCCAATGGTGCCAAACTTGTTGCATTTTGGGCACTGGGTCGAAAGATATGTTCATTTGAATGTTTGAGTTGGGTCTATAAAAAAATGGTGAAAAGTAGTTAGTTGGACAGGTTCGGGGGCCCAAAACTCACTTTGTGTCTTTTGGACACAAAAATACAAAAATGAAAAAAATTCCCCACAGCCCCACAATTCAATTTTGTCAAGAAACCATCCTCAGGCCCGCTGACCTGCATTTTCCATTTGGGAAAAATTCTCTCCCTAGCCCGCCATCTTGCACACAATTGATGTTTGAGACATGGCTCCTTAGGCATCAGTGGAGGTGCAACTCTTTTCTTCACTTTACGCCTTCTAGGGGAAAAATGATCAAACTTCCTCTGATGACCCGCTTTTCTACTTTGAATTTTTAACATGGACACGTGTCCCTTTGTGGGCCTTAGGAATTTTTATTCGTGTGGCTTTAAGATCCCCTGCGGGCTTACAGGCCCAAAATTTACTTTGCGCCTTATTTGCAAAAAATGAAAAACTTCCAAAACTCCCAGCAGACCTACCGGCCCACATTTTACTTGGGAAAAGTTTCATCCGCAGCCGCACAACTACAATTTTCATCTTGGCGAAAAGTCTTCCCCAGGTCTGTCAGCCCACCTTTGGTAAATAATCCTTCCAAGGCTTGTCAGCCCGTAACACGCAAAATATGAGGAGTTAGAAGGACTTCTTTCTATTTTTGGAAAGGGGAAGAAATTTTCCACCTGATGAAAATGCTTTCAGGAAACCTTAAGTGCTTAGGATATCTGAAAAATTGGATTGAAGTAAAAAAAGATGAAAACTTGGTGCAGTTAACCTAAAAATAAGCACGAGCTTATTTTGGATGACAATTACATTTATAAATTATATGTATGCATAATACTATTTATTGTATTATTGATATTTTTTTAATATTTCATATTTTATAATAAAATAATCATCCACTTTTAGCTTTTAGTATTATAATATAACCAGCAGTATTTGTTAATATATGTCTAAATACATATATACATATATATTGCAAGTTCTTTATAATACTCTCTAGATAATCGATTTGTAACTAACTATAGTATTAAACTTATTAGAAAACCTTTTTAATAATTCAACACAAGGAAGATAATGCCATAAATTTTATTCATATAAACTATTGAATCAACCCTTCCTACAATTATTTCTTAACAAAATCCAATATAACAAAAATGCAAATTGTTCAACATCAAACAAGAGAACTAATATCCATTGTTTTTTTTATTCATCCTTAGTAAAATTAGTAAACTTTCAAACAATTCATTAGCTAAAAAAAAATTCTTCTATCAATAAATGAACTTACAATGTATACATTTAGTAGGAGGATGAAGAGTCAAAATGGGATTATATTTCATTCTTTTTTGTTAACCTCTTACAATACATCTTGTTCACATATAACTTTCAATAACACATGCTAGAATGTACTTTTACAAGGGTAAAAATGTCTTCGCCATCAAGGGTCAAATATCTTAAATCATGATTCAAATTTATTACCCATTTAAACAATACAAAAGGCTCTCAAGGAAACAATTATTATCTACAACAAGGGCATTAAGAACATAATCTTCTTCACTTGATCACCAACAAGGTAAAACCAAAAGGAGGGGAAAATAATACAAAAATCCAAATAGTTTAATAAAATAACAAATTTCCATCTTCAAAACCTACGCGATTCCATTTAATGGTGGTACAAATTACAAATCTTCCATAAAATCAAACTTTTAACTCCACCTTTCTCCTCCATCTTCAACACAATCAACAAAGGAAGGTAGCATAGGCAACACTCTCCTCCTAACCTTGATCAAATAAAAAGGTGTAGCCACCCTTCTTATTGACCCTCGAGCCCCAACTATGAAGCAATAAACAATGTTACAACCATGGCATCTCTTTACAATAATGGCTTCAACATAAAAACACACATACAATGATGGCAACACATATACAACCACTATAAAGTATACAACCATTATCAAGAACATAATCTCAAATCTAGATCTAAAGGAGAAGAGAAATATAGAAACCACCTCATTTTATCTCCCAATTGAAATAGGCCACCCAATATCCTCCAAGTTTGCATCACAACACTAAAAATATCCTTATCTCTCCCCATTTCAAAATATACAAAATTTAGCAATATTTTCTTTATATCTCCCCATAGGTGGAACACCCTACTCACACTCCCTCCACAATACCTTGTAACTCCATTCTCCCTCTCGAATGCTCCCATTTTCCTTATCCCCATGTAACGCCTAAGAAACGACGTTCTAGGAACATGCTAAAACCTTAAACACCTAACTTCAAATATTGCGATTGATTTTTTTGATGTATAAGTTGAAACGCTGAAAAGGTGTCAAAACATAGTGTGCATTAAATTTTTTTCACCAATAATCTTTACTTTACAAGGGATGAACCAAGTCTAAGTTACATGATTAATATTCTCAATTTAACTCTAAGGTCAATTTATTAACATTCAACTAGGAAGGTGTCATAATTTAATCTACTTGGTTTAATGTTTTATTCCTCCATAACTAACACTCACACCCTAAAAATTTACATTATAGTTAGATATTATAGTTCCATTATTTAAATAACTTAAAAAAGTACATTTCATTATTTTTCAAAAAAACACTGGGAATTAGATTAGTGACTTTACACACCAAGGTAATTAAATAGCCCCACTCACCCATCAACACATACCTTTAATTCTTATTCAAAATATCTATAAAAATATATTCCTACCCAAAAAAATGTAGGGTGTATCCTCCACCCTTGGATCAATTCAATTATGGCCAATAGATCCTAGGGTTCCAAAAAAACCCTAAATATCTTTATGAATTTTTATTTAATCTCTTTCTTTGCCCAAGTCTCCTCATTTGGTCACTTTTCCTTTTTTTTTTATTTATAGGTTGAAGAGAAGGAATCCATGGGAGAAAGGAATGAAGAAATATGGAGGAGTCTACAAGGAAATGAAGCTTAGATTAGTTTACATTGTAGATTTATCATTGTAATTTGTCACATACAAGGGTGTAAGGGATTTCCTTTACCAATCTGGTTTTATTTCAAAACTATTTGTGTTTAGTGTACTCCATTTGGGGAAAACCCTACTCCCATTTATAAAACAAAGTTTGATTACTTTAAATAAACCATTTTAAGATTTTATTGCTTAAAAGCATGAGATTTAGCCATTGTTTGTTTGCTTGTAGGTCATTGGTAAATTTACAAGCATAAAATTTAAATTAGGCCAAGTAAAAGATTGTACAATGACAGAACCACCGCCCAAGATAGGTCGGCGGTCATGGGACCGCAACCCTACCTGGGTGATGATTCATGACTTGCCGCCGCCTTATCTGAGCGGTGGTTATGAGACCGCCACTCTAAAAAGGGTGGCAGTCCTATTCCTTAGAAACAAAACCCAAAATAAATCCGAGATTTGTAAAAAAACAAAAGTTACTAAAGTGTTCTAAAATTCATTTTGATCCTAAATTTAAGTGCCTAAAATGCCCAGTTGTAAGATTTAATTCCATTTGTTCATTCAATAATTAAAACTACTCATTTTAAGGAATTATCTACTCCAATAATAATAACTACAAGATCATTTTCATTTTGTTCAATAAATTTTTCCTTTTAATTCCATAAGTAAAAAGGATCTAAATCTACTTCTAATATTGTTATTTTTCCTTACTACCAAATTGCAACATTTCAATATAACAATACACTTCAAATTTGTTTTATCTTTCCATTTCCACTACAACCATTCATTCAAATAACTATAACAACTTTTTTCTACATTCAAGTTTACTATACATACATTTTTATCATTTTACAACTTCTATATTTTTTCTTTCTCATTTACAATAATACAATTTCACAGTGAAAGTAAAATTTCTTTTCCCATTGAGCATAGCTCATTTATTTTAAAAGAAAGAACTTCTTGTCTCATAATCCAAAGTAAAAACTAAGCTTTCCATCTTAATTCTTTTCTTTCCATACTACGCAACTTGAAGAGGAGATAAATTTTACAACTCTTTAATGAACTTCTTCAAATAATATTACAACTTACAATCCAACATTCCCTTTAAAGAAAAACACATACTATAACTATTCCACCTTTAGTGGGAATAACAATAAGACTTCTCACAAGAAGGGATTTCTTAAGCACTCCAACAAAAGCTCCAAGCTTCACATTAAAAACAAGAGAGCTCCTACTTGATTTTCTTGATTCACAAAAAATATGGGAGGAAAAGCAACACTATCCACCCAACTAAAGTATCAAATGAGGAGGAGAATCCATCCTCCTCTTTGGCCTCCAAGCCCCAACCACATTGAAATGAAAGGTGGATCCAACACATGGCAAGAAAAAAGCTTCCACAACACAATACAAAGTATTTCAAAAACATTCCAAAACACAAAAAACTCAAACTAAAATAAAAAGAAGGAAAATAAACAAAATAAACAAGGCTTCTAAAACAAAACAAAAGGAGCAAGAACCTATGGAGAGGTTATGTTGGTGCTCAATTTGGTCTCGCCCTGTTTGTCATTCAAATTCTTTAGTTTGCGGGTTATGTCGTGTTTTCTATCTCTTCGTATTGATGCATGAAAACTTTTTCCTCCATTTGGTTTCCATGATTGGTCCCTTCCTTGGTAGAGGATCACTTTAAAAATATATAATTTGTTTCTCATTCCTCTGTCCATGGAAAAGATTTGTAACTTGGGTGAAAAATTAGGTTTTTCTCTTCCTTCTATTTTCCACAGTCACATTTTGTTGTCCCTATCATTTTTGTTCCAAATATATGTGGAAACGTGATTGGATGTAGCTTGGAGGATCATATTTGGGCCTTATATCATTTTCAAATTCCCTCTCTTGAAAGAAAGATTCATTTTCGGGCTCAAATGGTGTTTTTCCTGCATTTTACAGTTTGATGGGTATGTTTTTCCCCGTCAAATTTACATATCAACATCTATGGAAACATGGCTCTTTCTAGTTGGATGTGGCTCAGTGAGGCACTTTGAAAATTCTAAGGCTCACTTCAACTCAAAACTTGTCCACATGGAGGGCCGACGCTCATTTGAAAATTCACCTTTTGGTTTGGCCTTGGAGTTGTGTCGGGGAGACACGTGGAAGTTTCCGATGCCTTGACCATACTTACACAAATTTTTCATGAGGCCAGTAAAGTTTTGGCATACCATGCACAGGTGGAGGGTTGGCACTCATTTGAGGATCTGCCTCAGGGTCCCACCTTAACAATTGTGACAAGGAGACATGTGGAGGCTACCACTGGCTTCGATCTATACTTAAACATTCCAAAGTAATTTTGAAATCCCTGGGACATGTGGAGGGACTACGCCTATTTGGTGACCAGCCCCTAAGTTTTAATTTGAAGAAGTGCCTGAAGGACACTTCGAGGCTTTCTCTCATTCTACCCTTTACATGGACTTTTCAATAGCCAAAAAAAAATGTCTTGGACCCTAGAGCCATGGCGCCTTTTGCTGAGCCTTCAAATTTTTTAACAAAATCTGTCAGACTAAGACACGTGATGATCCCACCCTTGTTTCGGGTCTCTGCTTTTGGGTACTATCTCAAAGTGCACCATTGAGATGTAGAGGCTTCTGCTGTATCATTTTTACACCGAGACTTTTCAAAGGCCGAAAGGCATTTTTCTTGGGCCTAGGGCACGTGGAAGGCCCATGCTTGTTTGGAAACTTACCCCTTCTCCTTTCTAGTTGCATCAAGGAAACATGTGGATAGCTATAAAACAAAGTAAAGAAGGGGCAGAATCAATGGTTGCTGTGCATTGCGTCTGTTTTTCAGCCATTTTTTCTCCAAGACTTCTTGAAACATAAATACACATTGTTTTTCATCAGTTTTTGATGAAATTCCTTTTCATCTTAGTCTGTAAAGTGCCATTGAATGGATTTGAAACTTAAATTTTGAGTCCAAGGATTGTTAAGATCAATATTTTGAAGTTGGAGTTACTCAGCATCTTCCAAAAATGTGATTTACGAGAGAAGATGGATGCATGGTAGAATCGTAGAGGAAAGAGAGGGAAAAGGATGAAATGATAAAGGTTGTAGAAACAAAATATGAAAATGGTGTTGCCTCGAGAGTGAAAAATATTACCTGCCAGATCTAGCTATGCAGAGCATCCAGAAAATGATTAAAAAGGGGATTTATTGCATGACATAATTAAAATGATAAGAAGGACTCCCAAAAAGTTGTGGCATGATGTATCCTAGTCATTAGTCGAGGTCCCAAGAAACATGATAAATTCATAATTGGTCCACCTAGCAGGTTTCGGATCTAAATTTGTTAAACTTCACTTACTGAGACAAATTGGTAACAAGAAAATGTCCCTCGAATATTCTTCTATTTTGCGGGGAAATTTGAGTAAGTAAAATGTATAAATGCAATGAGAATACTCTTAAAAATGGTTAGGAGTTGAATTCTTAAGAGAAAATTGTAGAAAGCCTTCTTCTTGAGAGACCAATCCAAGATAAATCGATTATTTTCTTCTGTTCTATTTTCTATCATGTCAAGCTGGTTGTAGATGTATAGCCATTGACAAGCACTGAGATTTCTCTAGAATCTTTCCCTTGCTGATGAATCTAAGTAATTTTGAAATTAATTTATGTCAATCCTGTAACAATTAGTGTCTTCTTTGTTTCATAATTTATGTAAGTAGTTTTACTCGTTCCTATTGTAATCTTACTTTGAAATATTTGTGAAATCACACTGGATCTCATCCCTGTGACAGTTTAGTGGTATTTTTAATTTCATTTCAAGAATAGCTTTCATCTTGTGATTATATAAACAAATTTAATTTCATTTCATTGTCTTTTGTTGATAAAGATTGTATGTAAGTCTTTGGGTGTACCTTATACATGATTGATAAGATATTTTCATGTTTAATTGAGTATTTTAACTCGATCCTTCATGTTAGAGTCTCAAATATTATGTAGAAATGTGTTGATCTAGGCATTCATTTGAGCACACCTTCTGGTTGAAGGAACATCTTAACTATTTTGAAGCTTTCTGTTGCTAAGTTATCCATCATTTTGAAGTTTCTCAGAGATCCAGTATAATCAAATTTATCCCGATTAATCTCCCACCAAAATTATTCAAAAACCATGAATCCATCCTGAAGTACCCTTGTTTTCCCTATATATCAACAAAGGTACAAAATCTATTTACTAAAATATGTAGAATAATCAGTATTTCTTAATGTCTCCAGTAACCTTAGCCTTTTGTTTAAAGTATCTCCATATTTTATAAGTGACAACTCTTATGAGTTAAACTATGGAGTATTGACCACATTTTCCCAAGGTTTTCTTAACAAAATTTGTGAAAAATAAGGATATCTCCATCTCCTTCATCAAACATAGGTTACACCAATGGTCCTCTCACCATGGTGGAAAAACAAACCTAAAGTATTGAGGACACGTAAAACCCTCTTGAAGGTGCTATCCATCTCTCCATAAATATGAGTGATAAAGGGCTAGTTAGATCTCATCCCTAGATAAAAAATGACACACACTGTGATCTATCTATCTCTTAGATCCGTTCCAAATATGTGATGCTACTCATCTTGAAAGGGAGAACAAATTTGAATACCAACACGAGTGGCGCCATTGCCAGGGATTCTTTGAAGTATTTGAACAAAGGTGTATATATACAGACCCTGGTAATACTTCTTAAACATGTTGTGTGCTAATACATTGCTGAAACGTCATTATCTGTTCAAATCTGTAAGAATTGTTCAAAGTTGTAAGCTTCTGAGTGCAATATTTCCAGCTTATACATATATTGCACTAAATTTTGTATCATCATTGACAAATTTGGGTAGAATAAGAAAAGATCTTGTAAGCTTTGCATGAATTTAGTATTGACAAACATTTTATAAGTCTTTCATAGTGCATTTACACAAAATAAGGTGAAAATCCTTAGTGGTGACTCCGTGGTGTTTAAATTCTTAATAAATACCAGTGTCTTAACATATATCAAGTGATATTTGTCATTAATCTTTGCAAAGCTAGAAGGAATAATATCTTTCTTCACCAAGGACCCTAGTAGAAGGTTGTTTCAAGAGTTGGGAAAGTCTAATTCAGAAGGAAGAAGAATTTGGAAGGTTGTTGGAGATCAAGCATCAAGAAAAGAGATCTCCATTGGTGAAACTGATCAGCCTGTGATTGAATATTGCAATACTTCCTCAAGTGCTTCTGAATCAGGTAGTCTCTTTGTTGAATTGAATTCTCCATCTGGAGAGGGTCCTTCTTTTGTATTTGAAACATTTTCTTCTCAATCTTCCCCGGTATTTTCCAAATCTAATAGATTTTTCCAAGAAATAGAGCCTTTAGAGGGCAGTCATTCTGAAAATTGTATCCCTATACCACACAGACCCCTCACTCCTCATCATTTTGTTTCTCTTGTAAGATCACCTCCTCAAAATAATATGGCTCAACCTCCACCCAGACCTCTATATTTGTTAATACTTTTGTTCCCATCAGTTTTAGAGGTATGGCTTGCTATCTAAAATGTTGTGCCACAAGATGTAAGAAATAGATTGCCTAAGTTTTAAGGAAATAATGTAATCACTGGTGATCAGCATTTGCAGCTCTTTGTCAATATGATAGAGGAATTTGAAATAGAGTTTAAGGATTTATACATTAAATTTTTTATCCATACTCTAGAAGAAGATGCAAGGGACTGGTATAAATCTTTGCCAGATAATTCCATTGATTCTTGGACAGAGATGAAGAATGATTTTAGAATGCAGTATGGTGATAAAAAAGACCCTAGGTTTCTTTTATCATAATTTGAAAATATAAAAAATAATCCTAATGAATCAGTGTGTGATTTCAATACAAGATTTAACAAAACATTGAGAAGACTTCCTGTTAATTTGAGGCCATGTGATGAATCATGTCTGATAAAGTATTCAGATGCATTTGATAAGAAAGTTGCTTACTATTTGAGGGATAAGAACCCTAGAACTTTTTGAGGCAGGCCTTTATCATGGCTCTGCAAATTGAGAACAACATTAAAGTAGTTGGAAAACCTCCTAAGAGGGAGGGTGTTAAACTGATCCAAACCCTGAGAAGCCTTAATCAAGTAAGGCTATGGATATTAAGGAAGTTGTAAAGAGTTTAACCAGAGCTATCAAAGAAATCTCTTACAAGCTAGCCAGGGCAGAGAAGGGAATTGGACAAGGTTTTCAAGGTCAACATAGGAAACAATGACTGGACAAATTTACAAATCATCCTAGAAATGATCAAATGTCTGATGACAAAGGAAAAGGACCCATGAGAGCTAGACAACCCTAGGATAGGGAAAATAGAGTAGTACATGATCACTCTAAATGCCAGAGTTGCTGTTGTTGAAGAGACAAATCAAATTGATTGGTGTGACATGTGTTTCTTGCCCCACCCACGATGTGAAGTAGATTAGAAAGTTGAATAAGATGAAGAGTTGATGTTCCACATTGTTGAATCCACTTAGATCCCTAAGAGATAGGAACAGATGATCCACCCTAGGCAAAGAATGTTGAGATTCCTCCTTACTGATGATGATGCATGCATGGTGGACTAAGTTCTACAAGCTCATAGCAAGGAGAAACTTCAACTGAAGTAATAAGTGTATTAAATGCTGCCATTTTACAACGTTTATTAAGAACTTGTTGCTCACCATTCATTGGGTACCTCTTCTTCCTCCCTGAATCATGCTTTAGAAATAGATATGGTACAAGCATTTGAATTTTGTAATAATGATTTTGAGTACCTAAGATATCTAATGATTAAGAAGTATGATGGAGGAATCCACATCAGAAGAGGATAGACAACTGTTAATGAATGTTGTTTTTGCCCAAGAAAAAGAGTATGTTGTTCACAAGAAGTAAAGTTTTAAATGGGCAGGGCCTCAAGCGAAACTAGAGACTTCTCAAATGTCCCAAAATATGAAGGCAACCATCTGTGAAAAGGCCTTGTTGTCTCAAGTCGAACTAGTGTTCCCACCCATGCCCAATCCATGATGACGATTTATTAAATATTTCATCAAATGTTTCTTTCCCAAATACATTCCTTATGACATTTCCCAAGTCTTGAGTTGTATCATGATTTATGTTCCAATTGTTGAACTGCTTAGGATTCCTGAGCATAAGAAGAGGTATTTTGAGTATTTGGGATTGGAAGAAGATAGAAGTGGCCAAGGTAGAAATATAAATAATGTAAACACTCCTCCTCCAACAATTACAGACCTAGAAAAGCCACCAGCATTGGAGGAGATAGGTTAACCACCTGAAGTCTACTTATGAATATCTTTGGTTGAGTCTCAATTAAATGTTGATCCATTTTTTACAACACTGATTATTAAGGATAAATTACACAACTGCATTTTTAATTCCATAGCATCATACAATGTTATGCCTCTAGAAGTCATGAATAAATTGCAAACATTAAAGTGACAATAGCTTATGGCAAGTGTATTGCAATGGATTCTAGAGAGGTGTCAGTTGTAGGGTGTGTAAAAGTGTTTGGTGGTACAACTTGCAACTTATTTGGGTAAGAACTTGAAAATTTATGTTGTTATTATTGATTTCCCAACCAAATGGGGCATGTTGTTATCAATAAAGTGGGCTGCAAATTTGGGTGGAAGTGCTCAGATGGATATGTATTTTTCCACCATTACAATTGAAGGAAGTCTTGTAAAGTTGTATGAAGAGAAGAAGATGTTGCACCTCATTGATGATCCCAATAATGCTTCTTATGAAATGTTGTATGCTGATGTGATATAGATAATGATTTGTGGGTTTTTTGATGGAAAAGAGTATAAGATATGATCAATGTAAATGTCTTGAACAGGATAGGTTTTTCATGGACCTTGTTATTTGATGGAGCTTACATTCCAAGTTTATGGAAATGGTGTTGCCATTGTTCTGATTTATCCAAGCCAAGAATAGTGCACTTTGTCTTTTCTTTCAAACTTGAGTTTGAATGCACTCACAACATTGCTGAATAAGATGCACTGGCATTAGGCTTGAGAATTGCATGGAAATATGGTGGTAAAGGATATCATTGTCAAAGGGGATTCATAATTGATTTTCAGACTGAATTTCCCAGAAACCTTATGCTCCTAGAAACTCATTACTGTCAAATGTGCAACTTAAAAGACATAGACCATGGAATCTTGAGTCAGAAACTCATTTAAGGATCCACCTATTGTTGTCACCATGATTAGAAATCCCTAATGCGATAGGGAGACAACTGGAGCAGTTTGACTGGATCCAGATTTGGGATTTATACAGGAAAAGTCTCCATTTTGTGAGTAGAAATGTTTAAATACTATGTTGGCCATCTATCCTCTTACCATTTCAGAGTTGAAAAAATCACCAAGTGTTTGATGGATGAACTAGCCCAAGTGAAACCTGAAGTTTATTTTGAAGAAGAACCAAGGCTTGGTTGAGTTAGGAGCTAACCAAAATCACTCTGCCATTTCTTCACTAATGGTTTGATTATTGAATGGCTAAGGAAACTTGTATTTGGAAACTACATTCAGGAGCACATGAAGACAACATCATGATTGATCCTTAAGAGCTTTGGTGAACAACTTTTATGGACTCAGAACATTAAAGTGAGCCCGCAACTTGATTGCATCTACTGCAATGAGTATGTCAGAGAGGTGACAAAGGATGTGCTAGTGGTACAACCTGGGAACAGTGTATTCGGGTAAGAACTTCAAACTTGATGCTTCTTTTTATTGAGAATTCCCAACCAAGGAAGGCATGTTGTTATCAAGTGGGCTACAAGTGTTGGTGGAAGTATTCAATGCACTTGTCTTGGAAGCTTACCCCTATTACCTCCTTCGCAGTTGAAGGCAACACAGTGGAAGTTATAGTTTCCAACATGAAATTATATCTTGAATTGGGACCCCAATCAATGCTTTTAGGAAAGAATATTGGTCAAATAGCTCCATTTGAGATTTGATAAGACTCTACAAGCTGTGAATACGCATTCATTTGCAATTGTCTTCAAAACTCAGTTATCGTCTGTAACAAATTGAAGATCAAACTTAATTTGTGAGTCCATAGGATGCTCGAATCAATCAAATTATTGAGTTAGATTGGAAGAAAAAGGGAATCCCATCAGTGGCAGATGTGAAGACAGATCAAAAGTTGAAGAAGTTATTTGACAAGAAGGTGACTCCAAGAGCTTTCAAGCGCATTGGGGATCTTGTGTTATTATGGGATAGCTTGGCATGAAGATAAGGGCAAGCATGGTAAATTTTATGTATTGTGGATGGGCCCTTATTCAATTGACATTTGAATTGGTGAAAATACCTTCTTCCTAAAAGACATTAGATGGGGAACTGCTTGAATTACCTATTAATGGCAGGAATTTGAAACATTTCCTTGATTGATTTCTGCTAATCAAGGTATACTCCATTATATAGTGTATAGTTCAATTTATGGTTTATTCTACTTTTGTGATTTTGTTCGTTTTGGTCCTTGGTGACCTGTTTTGTCCATTTCTCGGTTCAGTTTTTGGAGAGATGGTTATGGTTGTTCTGTGCTCTATAAGCTTATTCTTTGACTTAATTTCCCAATGGTCTATTTTTGGCACTTGGTCTATTGCTATTTGTTCTTGTGGCACTCACAGGGAGTTCCCATCCCTGAGTCGAAGCCGATGTTGGTGCTCAAATTTCTGGCATCTTTTTCCTTGAAGTTATTCATTTTGCAAAGCTCTTTCATTTTCTCTATCTCCTAATATTGATGCATAAAAACTCTTGTCCTCCATTTGTTACCATGATGAATCCCTTCCTTGGTTGAGGATCACTTAAAAGTCAAGAATTTTTTTCTTCCTCTTCCATGTGAAAGAATCATAACTTGGGTGTAAAACTCAGGTTTTGTTCCCTTCCTTCCATTTTCCACAGTCACGTTTTGTTGTCCCTATCATTTTTTCCCAAATATATCTGTGGAAATGTGATTGGATGTGGCTTAAAGGATCATATTTGGGCCTTATATCATTTCCAAACGTTCTCTGTCATTTTTGTCCCAAATGAAGAAACATGATTCATTTGGTGGATCATATTTGGGGTGCAAATGGTGATTTTCCTGCATTTTACAGTTTGACGGGTATATTTTTCCCCGTCAAATTTACATCTCAGCATCTATGGAAATGTGGCCCTTTCTGGTTGGATGCGGCTTGGCAGGGCACTTTGAAAAATCTAAGGCCCAATTCAACTCAAAACTTGTCCACGTGGAGGGCCGACACTCATATGAAAATTCACCTTTTGGTTTGGCCTTGGAGTTGCACGGGGAGACACGTGGAGGTTTCCGCTGCCTTTCCCAGACTTAGACAAATTTTTCATGCATCTAGTATAGTTTTGGCAGACCATGGACACATGGAGGGTATGGTGCTCATTTGAGGATCTGCCTTAGGGTCCCACCTTAACAATTGTGATAGGGAGACATGTGGAGGCTTCCACTAGCTCCGCTCTATACTTAAACTTTTCAAAGCAATTTTGAAGGCCTGGGACACGTGGAGGGACCACGCCTGTTTGGGGACCAGCCCCTAAATTTTATTTTGAAGAAGCACCAGGAGGACACTTGGAGGCTTCTTCTCACTCTTCCCTTGCTTGGACTTTTCAACGGCCAAGGAAAACTGTCTCAGACCCTAGACACATGGCACCTTCCGCTGATCCTTCAAATTTTTTAACAACTCTGCCAGACTGAGACACGTGGTGAGCCCACGCTTGTTTGGGGTCTCTTCTTTTGGGGACCATCTCAAAGTGCACCATTGAGACACGTGGAGGCTTCCGCTGGCTCATTTTTTACTGAGACTTTTTCAAAGGCCAAAAGGCATTTTTCTTGGGCCCAGGGCACGTGGAAGGCCCGCACTTGTTTGGAAACTTACCCCTATACTTCTCCTTTGCAATTACACTAAGGAAACACGTGGATGACTATAAAATAAAGTAGAGAAGGGGTAGAATCAATGGTTGTTGTGCATTGAACGTCTATTTTTCTGCCATTTTTTCTCCAAGACTCCTGGAGATGTGAATACGCACTGTTTTTCATCATTTTTTGATGAAATTCCTTGTCGTCTTTGTCTGTAAAGTGCCATTGAATGGATTCAGAACTTAATTTGTGAGTCCAAGGATTGTTAAGGTCAATATTTTGAAGTTGGAATTGCTCAGGCACTTGCAAAAATGGGATTACCAGAGAAGATGGATGCGGGGCAGAGTTGTAGAGGAAAGAGGGAAAAGGATGAAATGATGAAGGTTGTAGGTGCAAAAGATGAAAAAGGTGTTGCCTCGAGAGTGAAAAGGATTACCTGTCAGATCCAGCTGTGCAGAGCCTCAGAAAAATGATTAAAAAGGGGATTTCTTGCATGACAAGAATCAGAATGATTAGAAGGATTGCCAAAAAGTTGTGGCATGGCATCCTAGTCATTAGTCGAGGGCCCAAGAAACATGATCAATTCATAATTGGTCCACATGGCAGCTTTCGGATCTGAATTTGTTAAACGTCACTTTCTGAGGACAAATTGGTAACAAGAAAAGGTCCCTCGAATATTCTTCTTTTTGGGGGGAAATTTGGGATGAGTGAAAGTGAAATGTATAAATGCAATGAGAATATTCTTGCAAAGGGTCAGGGGTTGAATTCTTAAGAGAAAATTTGAGAAAGTCATCTTCCTGAGAGACCAATCCGAGATACCTATTAATTTCTTCTGTGTTAGATTTTCTATCATGTCAAGTTGGTTGTAGATGTATAGCCATTGACGAGCACTGAGATTTCTCTGGAAGCTTTCCCCTGCTGATGAATCTAAGCAATTTTGAAATTAATTTATGTCAATCTCTAGCAATTTGTGTCTGCTTTGTTTCAGAATGTCTGCAAATGGTTTCTTTTGTTCCTATTGCAATCTTACATTGAAATATTTGTGAAATCACACAGGATCTCATCCCTGTGACAGTTTAGTGGCATTTGTAATTTCATTTCAAGAAGAGCCTTCATCTTGTGATGAGATAAACAAATTTAAAATCACTCCACTGTCATTTGTTGATAAAGATTGTTTGTAAGTCTTTGGGTGTACCTTAGGCATGATTGATCAGAGATTTTGGTGTTTAATTGAGTCTTTTAACTCGAGCCTTCATGCTAGATTCTCAAATATTGTGTGAAAACATGTGTGATTTGGGCCTCCATTGAAGCACACCTTCTGGTTGAAGGAACATCTTAACTATTCTGAAGCTTTTTGTTGTTGAGTTGTCCATTGTTGTGAAGTTTCTCAAAGATCTAGTATAATCAACTTTATCCTACTTAATCTCCCACCAAAATTATTCAAAAACCATGAATCCATCCTAAACTACCCTTGTTTTCCCTGTATATCAACAAAGGAACAAAATCTATTTACTAAAATATGTAGAACAATCAGGATTTCTTAATGTCTTTAGTAACCTTAGCCTTGTGTTTGAAAGTATCTCCATCTTTTAGAAGTGACAACTCTTGAGAGTTAAATTATGGAGTATTGACCATATTTTCCCAAGGTTTTCTTCATAAAATTTGTGCAAAAGAAGGATATCTCCATCTCCTTCATCAAACAGAGGTTACACTAAGGGTCCTCTCACCCTGGTTGAAAGGCACAACCTAAAGTAGTGAGGATAGGTCAAATCCTCTTGAAGGTGCTATCCATCTTTCCACAAATCTGAGTGACAAAGGGCTAGTTAGATCTCATCCCTAGATACAAAATGACACACACTATGATCTATCTATCTCTAAGCTCCATGTTCAATATGTGTTGCTTCTAGGATTGAAAAGGAGAACAAATTTGGGTACCAACACCAGTGGCACCGTTGTCAGGGACTCTTTGAAGTATTTGAACAATCAGGTGTATATATACAAACCCTGGTAATACTTCTTACACATGTTGTGTGCTAATACATTGTTGAAACATCATTATCTGTTCAGATATGTAAGAATTGTTCAAAGTTGTAAGTTCTGAGTGCAATATTTCCAGCTTATACAGTTATTGCACTAAATTTTGTATCATCATTGATAAATTTGGGTAGAAGAAGAGAATATCTTGTAAGATTTGCATGAATCTAGTATTGACAGACATTTGATAGGTCTTTCATAGTGCATTTGCACAAACTAAGGTGAAAATCCTTAGTGGTGACTCTGTGTTGTTTAAATTCTTAATAAATACCAGTGTCTTAACATATATCAAGTAAGATTTGTCATTAATATCTGCAAAGCTGGAAGGAAGAAGATCTTTCTTCACCAAGGACCCTAGTAGAAGGTTGTTTCAAGAGTTGGGAAAGTCTAATTCAGAAGGAAGAAGAATTTGGAAGGTTGTTGGAGATCAAGCATCAAGAAAAGAGATCTCCATTGGTGAAACTGATCAACCTGTGATTGAAGATTGCAATACTTCCTCAAGTGCTTCTGAATCAGGTAGTCTCTTTGTTGAATTGAATTCTCCATCTGGAGAGGGTCCTTCTTTTTTATTTGAAAATTTTTCTTCTCAATCTACCCCAGTATTTTCCAAATATGATAGATTTTTCCAAGAAATAGAGCCTTTAGAGGGCATTCATTCTGAAAATTGCATCCCTGTACCACACAAACCCCTCACTCCTCATCATTATGTTTCTCCTGTAAGATCACCTCCTCAGAATAATATGGCTCAGCCTCCACCCAGACCTCCATTTGTTGTTAATACTTTTGGTCCCATCAATTTTAGAGGTATGGCTGGCTATCCAAATGATGTGCCACAAGATGTAAGAAATAGATTGCCTAAGTTTTAAGGAAATAATGCAATCACTGGTGATCAACACTTGAAGCTCTTTGTCAATATGATGGAGGACTTTGAAATAGAGTTTGAGGATGTATACATTAAATTTTTTATCCATACTCTAGAAGAAGATGCAAGGGACTGGTATAAATATTTTCCAGATAATTCCATTGACTCCTGAATAGAGATGAAGAAATGATTTTAGAATGTAGTATGGTGATAAAACAGACCCTAGGTTTCTTTTATCAGAGTTTGAAAATATAAAAAATAATCCTAATGAATCAGTGCATGATTTCAATACAAGATTTAACAAAACATTGAGAAGACTTCCTATTAATTTGAGGCCATGTGATGAATCATGTCTGATAAAGTATTCAGATTGCATTTGATAAGAAAGTTGCTTACTATTTGAGGGATAAGAACCCTAGAAATTTGAGGCAGGCCTTTACCATGGCTCTGTAAATTGAGAACAACATTAAAGCAGTTGAAAAACCTCCTAAGAGGGAGGGTGTTAAACTGATTAACCCTGAGAAGCCTCAATCAAGTAAGGTTATGGATCTTGAGAAAGTTGTAAATACTTTGGCTGGAGCTGTCAAATAAATCTCTTATAAGCTAGCCAGGGCAGAGAAAGGAATTTGACAAGGTTCTTAAGATCATCATAGGCAACAAGGACAAGACAAAATTTACAAATCATCCTAGAAATGATCAGAATCTGATGACAAAGGTAAAGGACCCATGGGAGCTAGACAACCCTAGGATAGGGAAAATAGAGTAGTGCCTGATCCTCTAAATGCAAGAGTTATTATTGTTGAAGAGACAAATCAAATTGATTGGTGTGACAAATGTGTTTCTTACCCCACCCACGATGTGAAGTAGATCAGAAAGTTGAAGAAGTTGATGATGATGATAACACTGTTTATGATGCATGCATGGTGGATTCCTCTACAAGCTCATAGCAAGGAGAAACTTCAACTGAAGTAATAAGTGTGAAAATTGTTGTAAGTTTTTGGGATTGCATTCACCGGGTACCTCTTCTTCCTCCCTCTCATACTTTAGAAATAGATATGGTACAAGCATTTGAACTTCCTAATAATGATTTTGAGTACCTAAGAGCTCTAATGATTAAGAAGTATGATGGAGGAATCCCATCAGAAGAGGAAGGAAAACTTTTAATGAATGATGTTGTTACCTAAGGAAAAGAGTATAAAACAAGAAGTGAAGTTGTTAAATGGGTAGGGCCTCAAGTCAAAAACAAAAGACCCTACAGTCCTCACCAATGTACCAAAAGAAATCCAAAGAAAGATGCATCTTGAAAAGGCCTTGTTGTCTCAAGTAGAACTAGTGTTCCCACCCATGCCCAAAATCCATCCGATGAGCTTATTTAAATCTTTCATCAAATTCTTGCTTTTCCGAAATACATTCCTTATGACATTGCCCAAGTCTTGAGTTGATATGATGATTTATGTTCCAATTGTTGAACTGCTTAGGATTCCTGAGCACAAGAAGAGGGGATTTTGAGTATTTGGGATTGGAATAAGATAGGAGTGACTCAAGGTAGAAATATAATCCCCCTAATGTAAACACTCCTCCTCTAACAATTACAGACCTAGAAAAGCCACCAGCATTGGAGGAGATAGGTGAACCACCTCAAGTTTACTTGGGAATATCTTTGGTTGAGTCTCAATTAAATGTTGATCCATTTTTTACAACACTGATTATTAAGGATAAACTTTGGCCACAAGGCTGTATGTTTAATTCACAGAGCATCATGCAATGTTATGCCTCTAGAAGTCATGAATGAATTATAACATTAAAGTGACAATAGCTTATGACAATTGTATTGTAATGGATTCTAGAGAGGGTGTCAGTTGTAGGTGTGTAAAATAAGTTTGGTGGTACAACTTGCAACTTATCATCATGTAAGAACTTGAAAATTTATGTTGTTATTATTGATTTCCCATCACCAAATGGGGCAATGTTGTTATCAATAAAGTATGGTCATGCAAGTTAGGGTGGAAGTTTTCAGATGGATATGTATTTTTCCACCATTACAATTGAAGGAATGTCTTGTAAATTTGTATGAAGAGACAGAAGATGTTGCACCTCAACGATGATCCCAATAATGCCTCTTATGAAATGTTGTATGGCTGATGTAGATGCATAGATAACTTTGTTAGGTTTTTTGATGGAAAAGAGCATAAGATTGATCAATGTAAATGTCTTGAATAGGGTTCAGGTTTTTCATGGACCTTGTTATTTGATGGAGCTTGTTCCAAGTTTGGAAATGGTGCTGGCATTGTTCTTATTTATGACTGAGCTTAAGAATAGTTTGTTATTTCTATCTTTCAAACTTCAAAATTTTAATGCACTTCACAACATTAAATCTGAATAAGAAGAACTATTATTAGGCTTGAGAATTGCATGGAAATATGGTATAAAGTATATCAATTTTCAAAGGGGATTCATAATTGATTGTCAAGGAAATTAGAAAATTATATGCTACAAAAAATTACAGAATGAAACAATACAAGCATGCAGTTTGGGATTTGATTGAAATTTGTGACTCTTTTCATATTGTGCACTATGATAGAAAGTTTAATGGTGTTTGCAGAAAAGTTAGCACTGGTAGGATCCAGATTTGGGAATTGTAAAGTGTCTCCATTTTGTGAGTATGATGTTGAAATACTAACAAGTCCATCTATCCCTGATAATGCTAAAAATTGCAAGTGTTTGATGATGATGCCATGGTGAAATTGATTCTGGCAGAACCAAGGAAAGTTTGCTAACCAAAAATATAGATTGGGAACCAATGGTGTGTGTTAACTGAAGGAAATGAAACTTTATTTGGAAAATACATCATTCAACTTAAGACAAACATGATTCCTAGACGCTTGGTGGATCTTTAATCAAACTTTGATAATGTTGATTGTATTATTAAAATAAGTATGTCAGTTTCAAGAGATGTTGAAGAGCACGACCTGGGAACAAAGGAAAAACCACGTAAATTTTGGTTGGGAAGCAATCTCAACAAGGAAGAGAAGCAGTCCTATGTTCAATTGCTGAAGAAATATCAAGACTACCTAGCTTGGTCTTACTCTGAGTTGAAGGCATATAGGGAAGAATTTGTTCCAACATGGAATTCCTCCTGATTCTAATGCCAAGCCTTTTAGGAAAAATTAGAGGCCCATAAATCTGCTACTTTCCTTTGAAGATATAAGAATAACTGAAGAAGTTGAGGGATGGAGGGATCATTCAGCCTACAAGATACTCATCTTGGGTTGCAAACCTAATGCCTCTTAGGAAAAAGAATGGTCATATAAGGCTATGACTAGACTTCAAGAACCTGAATAAAGCATCATTGAAAGATAATTACCCTCTGCCAAACATGGAAAATATGCTACAATTGGTAATTGGTTCTGAATTTTTATCCACTCTGGATGGTTTCTCTGGTTATAATCAAGTTGTTGTGATAGAGTCAGAAAGAATAAAGACTGACTTTACCACTCCTTGGGCAACTTATGTCTTTGTCAAGATTCCTTTTGGATTAATGAATGTTTGAGCAACTTTTTGAAGGGTAATGGATGTAGCATTTGTTGGTTATATTAATAACTTCATTGTTATTTAAATCAAGATGATGTAATTTTGTTTTGCATAAAATGAAATGACCACTTGTAATAATTGGAGGAAATGTTGTTAAGGTGTAGAGAGTATGGCAGATCATTCAATCCCAAGAAGTTCCATTTTGGAGTGTAAAAGGAAAGACTTCTTTGTCACATTGTATAAAAGGAAGGGGTCCATGATTGATCCAGAGAGAGTGAAAGCCATCAACAAGGTTCCAATTTTGAGAACTAAGAAATGAGTTCAATCCTTCTTTGGACAACTAAACTTTATCAGAAGATTTATGTCTAACTTTGATTAGCTGACCATCCCCATTATTAGCATGATGAAAAAGGACCAAGTTATCAAATGGGAAGAAGCTTCCATTCAAGCTTTCAATGGAATCAAGGAATCACTAAAGCATGCCCCTATTTCAGCAGCTCCAAATTACAATAATCCTTTTCAAAAAAATTCTTTTTCTTAAGAAAACACCATTGCATCTGTTTTGTTGCAGAAGGATGATGAAGGGGCTGAGAGCCCAATTGCCTTTTTTCAGTAAGGCATTACAAGGAGCTGAGTTGAATTAAACCATCATGGAGAAGAAAGCATTTTCCTTGGTGAAAGAAAAAAAATTCATACCCTACATCTTGAGCTCTAAAGTCATTTCTTATGTTCCCCACACCATGGTAAAAGATATCTTATCATAGATGGAGGTCTTAAGAAAAATATGCAGATGGGTAAACAAGTTTCAGGAATATGGCATGGATATCTAAACCATGGAATTAGTAAGAGGTTTGGTCCTAAGTAAGCTTATGGCTGACAGAATCTTACAAACTATTGAGGTGAATGAGGTAGTTAAGATTGTTGTTGATAATGCCATGAGTTTCAGAGCCAAACCTTTGGTGGAAATGTGCAAAGAGTATGGAATCAATTTGACATATGCTTCTAACTACAATCCCCAAGGAAATGGACAAGCAGTTTCCGAAAATATAAACTTGCTGAAGATCATTAGAAGAACCTTGGAGTTGAAAAAAATAAGTGGGATGAGAAACTAAAGTTTTTTGTTTGCGTTGACAAAATCTCTATCAAAAGAGCTACTGGTAAGATCCCATTTGCGTTTGTATATGGAACTCAAGCTTTGTTGCCCCTTCATTTCTAATTTATTTCATTTCAGTTTCTTCAACAAATTGAAGATCAAGAAGTTAGTCCATATGATTCTTGAATCAATCAAATTATTGAGTTAGATGAAGAAATAAGGGCATAACATCAGAGGCATGTGAAGTTCAGAGAAAATTTGAAGAGGTTATTTAACAAGAAGGTGATTCCAAGTGCTTTCAGGATTGGGGTTCTTGTGCTATAATGGGATAGTAGACATGAAGATAAGGGAAAGAATGGTAAATTTTATGCATTTTGGATGGGCCCTTATTCAATTGACATTCGAATTGGTGAAAATACCTTCTTCCTAAAAGACTTAGATGGGGAACTTCTTGAATTACCTGTTAATGGCAAGAATTTGAAAAATTTCCTTGATTGATTTCTCATAATCAAGGTATACTCCCCTGTATAGTGTATAGTTCTTTTTTTCATTCTACTTTTGTGATTTTGTTCATTTTGGTCCTTGGAGACCCGGTTTTTCTAGTTTCTCTATTTTATTTTTGGAGGATGGTTATGGTTTCTCTACTCTACAAGCTTATTCTTTGACTTCATTGCCCAATGGTCTATTTTCTGGCACTTACAGGGAGTGAGCATCCCCTAGTCGGAGCTGATGTTGGTGCTCAATTTGGTCTCGCCCTGTTTGCCATTGAAATTATTTAGTTTGTGGGATCTGTCGTGTTTTCTATCTCCCCTTATTGATGCATGAAAAATTTATCCTCCATTTAGTTGCCATGATTAGTCCCATCCTTGGTCGAGGATCACTTAAAAATCCATAATTTGTTTTTTGTTCCTTTGTCCATGAAAAAGCATCTATAACTTGGGTGAAAAATTGGGTTTTTTCTCTTCCTTCGATTTTCCATAGTCACATTTTGTTGTCCCTGTCATTTTTATCACAAATATATGTGGAAACGTGATTGGATGCAGCTCGAAGGATTATATTTGGGCCTTATATCATTTCCAAATTCTCTATCTTGAAAGAAAGATTCATTTCGGAGCTAAAATGGTGTTTTTCCTACATTTTACAGTTTGACGGGTGTGTTTTTCCTCGTAAAATTTACATCTCAGCATCTATGGAAACGTGGTCCTTTTTGGTTGGATGTAGCTTAGTGAGGCACTTTGAAAACTCTAAGGCTCACTTCAACTCAAAACATGTCCATGTGGATGGCTGACACTCATTTGAAAATTCACCTTTTGGTTTTCTCTTGGAGTTGGGCCGGAGAGACACATGGAGGTTTCCACTGCCTTGACCAAACTTAGACAAATTTTTCATGAGGCTGATAAAGTTTTGGCAGACCATGCACAAGTGGAGGGTTGACACTCATTTAAGGATCTACCTCAGGGTCTCACCTTAATAATTGTAACAAGGAGACATGTGGACACTGCCACCGGCTCCGCTCTATACTTAAACATTCCAAAGTAATTTTGAAAGACCTGGGACACGTGGAGGGATCACACCTGTTTAGGGACTAGCCCCTAATTTTTATTTTGAATAAGTGCCATGAGGATACTTGGAGGCTTCCGCTCACACTACCCTTTGCTTGGACTTTTCAACGGCCAAAGAAAAATGTCTCTGACCCTAGACACATGCTGCCTTCCACTGAACCTTCAAATTTTTTAACAAACTCTACCGGACTAAGACACGTGATGAGCTCGCGCTTGTTTGGGGTCTCTTCTTTCGAGGACTATCTCAAAGTGCACCATTGAGACACATGGAGGCTTCCACTGGATCCTCTTTACACTGAGACTTTTTAAAGGGAAAATGGTGTTTTTCTTGGGCCCAGGGCACGTGGAAGGCCCGAGCTTGTTTGGAAAATCACCCTTGTACTTCTCCTTTGCATTTGTACCAAGAAAACATGTGGATGACTATAAAACCAAAGTGGAGAAGGGGAAAAATCAATGGTTGTCATGCATTGCGTCTATTTTTCTTCCATTTTTCCTCGAAGACTCCTAGAAACACAAATACACACTATTTTTCATCATTTTTTGATGAAATTCCTTGTTGTCTCTATCTGCAAAGTCCATTGAATGGATTTAAAACTTAAATTGTGAGTCCAAGGATTGTTAAGATTGATATTTTGAAGTTGGAGTTACTCGGGCACTTATAAAAACATGAATTACCAAAGAATATGGATGTGGGGTAGAATTGTAGAGGAAAGAGAGGGAAAGGGATGAAATGATGAAGGTTGCAGGCACAAAAGATGAAAAAGGTTTTTTCTCGAGAGTGAAAAAGATTACCTGTTAGATCCAGTTGTGTAAAGCCTCCGAAAAATTATTAAAAATGGTATTTCCTGCATGAAATAATCAAAATGAATAGAAGGATTCCCAAAACACTATTATATGGAATCCTAGTCATTAGTCAAGGGCCCAAGAAATGTGATCAATTCATAATTGGTCCGCCTGACTGCTTTTGGATATGAATTTGTTAAACATCGCTTTCTAAGAAAAATTTGTAAAAACCAAAGGTCCATTGAATATTCTTCTCTTTTGGGGGGGAAATTTAGTAAGTAAATGTATAAATGTAATGAGAATACTCTTGCAAATGGTCAGGGGTTGAATTCTTAATAGAAAATTTGAGAAAGTCGTCTTCCTGAGAGACCAATCATAAATAAGTTGTTATTTTCTTCTATTAGATTTTCTATCATGTCTGGTTGGTTGTAGATGTATATCCATTAAAGAGCACTGAGATTGGTCAAACCTTTCCCTTGCTAATGAATCTAAGCAATTTTGAAATTAATTTGTGTCAATCATGAAGTAATTAGTGTCTTCTTTGTTTCAGAATGTATGCAAGTAGTTTTACATGTTCCTATTACAATCTTAATTTGAAATCTTTGTGAAATCACATCGGATCTCATCCCTGTGAAAGTTTAGTGGTATTTTCAATTTCATTTTAGGAAGAGCCTTCATCTAGTGATGAGATACACAAATTTAAAATCAGTTCACTATCATTTGTTGATAAATATTGTTTGTAAGTCTTTGGGTGTACCTTATGCGTGATTGATCAAAGAATGTGATGTTTAATTGAGTATTTTAACTTGAGCCTTCATGTTAGAGTGTCAAATATTCTATAGAAACGTGTTGATCTGGGCCTCCATTGAATCCCACCTTTGGGTTGAAGGAACATCTTACATGTTTTGAAGCTTTCTGTTGTTGATTTATCCATCATTTTGAAGTTTCTCAGAGATCTGGTATAATCAAATTTATCCTACTTAATCTCCCACCAAAATTATTTAAAAACCATGAATCCATCCTGAACTACCGTCGTTTTCCTTGTATATAAACAAAGGAACAAAATCTATTTAGTATAATATGCAGAATAATAAGGATTTCTTAATGTCTTCAATAACCTTAGACTTGTGTGGAAAGTATCTCCATATTTTAGAAGTGACAACTCTTAAGAGTTAAATTATGGAGTATTTACCATATTTTCCCAAGGTTTTCTTCATAAAATTTGTGCAAAATAATTATATCTCCATCTCTTTCATCAAATAGAGGTTACACTAAGGGTCCTCTCACCCTAGTATAAAGGCAAGGCCTAAAGTAGTGAAGACATGTCAAATCCTCTTGAAGGTGATATCCATCTCTCCACTGATATGAGTGACAAAGGGCCAGTTAGATCTCATCCCTGGATACAAAATGACACACACTATTATCTATCTTTATCTAAGCTTCGTGCCAAATCTGTGATGTTTCTTAGCTTGAAAGGGAGAACAAATTTGGATACAAATAGGTTACTTAAGCCTCCCAATAAGAAATGGGTGCCCACCTTAACAACCTTCAATACATATCTCAAGACCCCTACATACTCTTATGCCTCCCTTAAGTACCTCTTATGCCTCTGACATACTCTTATGCCTTCCTCATAAAAGAAACAAGTAAGAAATGCAAGCATTCCTTGTCCAAGGTGGGGCACCCAACCCAAACTCCCTCCAAAACATGAAATAAACACTTATACCTCCCTACATGAAATCTCTCCATAGTCCCCTCCTACACCACACTTAGGAAATCTACCCAAGCACCCAAAAAGCATTCCAAAACACTCAAAAGAATGAACATATACAAAAAATAAAATAATAACATTAAGCAAGAGTAAAGCTCCTACCTTTTCATGGTAGAGCTTGTTCCAAGAGTCAATATCCAAGCTTCTTCAAACCCAATAAATCATCAAAAAGCTCCAAAAAATACCACAAGCACACCAAAATCCTCTAACTCCCAAGAATTCAAGAGCACAAAAAATGAAGTAACCCCCAAACAAGCAAAAGAACTTGAATAAATAGAAAAGCGAGAGAGGAGGGTGAGGTGGCTCTATGTAGGATATCACATCACTCACTCTCAAATCCACCTCACAAGTCAAACCTCAATCCCAATGCACCATAAATTGGTGGGTGAGAGGAATGACAAGTTACTTACACACACAATCCAAGTCCACACCGCGTAAGGACAAAATTAATTACGTGAAAGAAATATGTAATAAAATTTTACCATTTTGTCTTCCCAAAACACATAATGTGGTCTATTTTTGACCCCCCAACCCATAGGTAAGGTTGGTATATCAATTTAAGAGGTCTGGGACTAGTTTCACTTATCCCACAAGCCTCAAAAATTGGCCCTTGAGGCCAAATTATAATTTCCATGAAGGGGTAGAGTGTACAATACTCAAGATCACAAGCACTCAACTTTCAACATAAAAACCAAGAGTCATCTAGTCTAATAAATGAATTCCTTTGTCCCATCCCTAATTTATTTTTTAAAAATATTTATCAACTTAAATGAGACATTTAAACCCATTAATGATAAAGAAAAAAAATAGACCAAATTCTAAATAATTAATACAATATATTACATCACTAAAAATCACATACAAACATTCAGTAAAGAAAACTAAATAAAAGAAAACACATAACCCCTTAGTTACAATTTGAGGTAATCCCCCCATGGAAACCCCCTAACAACCATTCAAACACACATAGACAAAAATACATGTCACCATGGTGACCCTTATTGAATTCACGTAGTATCCCAATGTGGTTGGTCCCCAATCCCCCAGTTATTTGTTGTGAATGTATTTACCCACAAAACACATAATACCTCCTTTGGTCTTATGGCTGCATCAAAACATCCAAGATAAAATATGCAATATAAATCCACAATTATCTACATATGCATCAAATCATCATCTAGGAAATTACGATATCATTTACAATTTCTAACAACATCTCGATTCTACATTTCATTAGTATCAATAGGATCATAAAATTAGTTCAATTATCAAGGTCTACTCAGTGTGAAAAAAGTATCTTAGGTTAGAAAAATAAAATTGTGTGTGTGTGTGTGTGTGTGTGTGTGTGTGTGTGTGTGTGTGTGTGTCTATATATATATATATATATTACTATGTCATGAACATATTATCATTAATATAAAAAAATGTCTCTAAAATTCCACACACACATCATACTAAGAATCAAAAACCAACAATAGTCTCAGTATCTCTAACATCTACATAATGCTAAGTTAGAATATTACAAAATGTTCATAAGTAGAGTCAATACTATCAAAATCAATAGTAATAGGTGTCGAAGGGAAGTGGGCACTACATTCCCCTCCCCTTAGTCTTGAATTCCTTCTAGAAGTCACTGGAACAAGTGTGGAGACTGAACTTGTAGCAATGTAGCATCCTCCCAAGTAGAAGTAGTCTTGTTGTACATGTCCCACTGGACTTGAACCTAGTCAATATATTTTCCTTAAAGGCCTAGGGTCTTGCACTCTATAATACAGACATGATCCACCATCACCTACCCCATATTCTGCATGTATAATGCGGTCTAATATAATACGTGAAAGTATTGATAATGTATCTATTGTATATATCTCCCTCCCTAGGTAAATATAGACAAACAGAAGAATATGGAAATCAAATAAACTCTAAACCTGACATTTATTTACGCCACCAGTTTGCGCCCAAGTGCAGGTTGAAAGGTGTCAACATGGAAAAAGTCACGCCATGGCATAGGTTGAAAGGTGTCAACATGGAAAAATTCATGCCCTGGCACAGGTTAGAGGGCACAGGTTGAAAGGTGTCGACATGGAAAAAATCACACCCTAGCACAGGTTGGAGGGCGCAGGTTAAAAGGTGTCGACATGGAAAAAGTCACGCCCTAGCGCAGGTTGGAGGGCACAGGTCAGAAGGCGTCGGCACCACATTTTTAGCACCTATGGTGCACTTAAAAGTATGTTGACATGAGGATAGATGCACCAAGGTGCACCTTCAGGATGTGCAACATTTTGAGCATTGATACCCCCGAACCTGACAGAAAGAAAACCCTTACCCAGACATTCAAATGGCCATAAATTTTAACAGTGAGCTCGGAATCACGCAAGGTTGGAATTTTCAGAAATATTAATTGGGTGAGAAAAATTTCTTCAAAAATGCAAAATACAATTCACCATTTTTTAGGTTTGCTAGGGTTCTCACCTACCACCATAATGAGATGAGTTAAAATACAATTTAGAGGTCATTGGGGTAGATTTGGAATTCCTCTTTCTTCCCTCTATCATTCTTCCTATAAATTGTAAGGAGGGGTTTCTTTCTAAAGGTTGGACATTCTTGTGTTGCCCCTCCCTTCTTCTCCTTAGTAGGTGAAATTGTGGAGTTTAAACATCCCATCTAAAACTGTAAGGTAAATTTGCCTCTTGGAATTTTGTAGTATATTGTATCAATCTTTGGAGAAAATAATGCATGTCTATGGATGATTCTCAGCCCTCTCTGTGTTCATTTGCATCCTCCAGATCTTTCATTGCAAATTTGGTTATCTGTGCATGATCTTGCATTGCATTTTAATGGTTTATGTTTATTGGCAAGACAGGTTTTCTTCATTCCTCAGTGCATCAATTTTGTTAGTTTAGGGTTATGTTTTATGCATCTTCTTACCCTGTCTCCTTTGTAAGATAAATTAGGTTTTTGAGTAAACCCTCTACATTTTTATGTGTGCATCTGAACAGAGGAATAGGAACCGGCCTTCATCCGGAGAGCTTTCCCAATTCACAGGGTCCCACACTTGGGTAAAGATCCATGTTATACAATCGCACTGAGAGTCTCAACCCATCAAGTTACAGACATTCATGGGTGCTGTGATACACCATCAACAGTATCTCCTAAGCATAGAAACGTGAAAGACATCATGGAAGTGAGACAAGCTAGGTGGCAAGGATAGAGGATAGGCCAAGGGACCAATGTACTCCAAGGTCTCAAAGGTACCCAAGAAACTAGGAGCAAGACTAGAACCTTTTCCGTAATGGATAGGGCTCTTATGTGGTCTGAGATGAAGAAACACCTTTGTGCCCATCTCATAAATAAGATTTGTCCTATGTTGGTCCACATACTTCTTCTCTCTATCATGTGCCTTCTGCAATCTTTGCTAGATCAAAACAACCTACTGCTCTATGTATTGCAGTAAAGATAGCCCAAGAGAAACCCTATCCTCTAACCTTTCCCAACTAAGAGGTTTCCTGCACTCTCTGCCATACAGTGCATGAAAAGGATCCATGCCTATCAAAATTTGGAAACTATTATTGTATTAAAACTCAATCAAGTACAAATACTCCTCCCATCTTGACTGGTGATCCATGATGTACATCCTAAGCATGTCCTCTAATATTTGTTTCACCTGATCTATCTATCCATATGTCTCAAGGTGATACGCTATGCTGAAATTGATCCTCGTACCTAGAGCATGATGCATGGTGGTCTAGAAGTGGGAAGTGTATAAAGGATCCTGATCGTAAATGTTCTTCCATGGAATCTTGTGTAATCTAACAATATCATCGAGATACACTCGTGCCACTAGAATAGTTATGTAGGTAGTATTAACCAGAGAAAAATGAGCCACTTTCGTCAATTTTTGCACAGTGGCCATGATTGCGTCATTGTGGTATCTTGACGTCGGTAACCCAATTATGAAGCCCATGGAAATGGTGTCCCATTTACACTCCAGTATAGTGTGAGGAAAGAGAAGGCTAGCTTGATGTTGATGCTCGACCTTCACCCTCTAACACTCTAAATAGTGTGACATGAACTGAGCCATGTCTCTCCAAAGTCCCCTCCTATGGTACAACTATCTCAAAGTGGCATGCATATTCTTCACACCGGTATGGGCCGAATAAGGTGCATGATGAGCCTTTGTCAAAATGTCCTATATTAATCCTCCATCTCTAAGAACATAAGTCAGACCTCTGTGTCTGAGAAGACCATCTTCCTCTAATGAAAAACCATAAGACTTCCCCTCAAGGGGTCTCTGAGACTCAGTCTCTGCTCTAGCTGCAAGTTAGAAACTATCATGTGGAATCTATTATAATATCCTGCTTCACAAATCTGTACCCACTGAAGTGGGCATAACCACATGTCTTTGTCTACTCAAGGAATATGCAACCATGTCCTCCTTCCCTTTCACATGTTGTATCTCCATATCATACTCACAAAGCAACTCCATCTAATGCCATTGATGAGCGTTGAGATTGGGCTATGTGAAGAGGTGACAAAGAATCAAGTTATTAGTCTTGAGTGTAAATCTCTGGTCAAGAAGGAAGTGTCTCCACCTCACTAAGGCATGCACCACTACTGCAAGCTCAAGATCATGAGTCAGATAATTCGGCTCATAATCCTTGAGTTTACGAGACTCAACGAAAACTATTCTACCCGCCTACATCAACACACCTCCAAGTCCATCCAAAGAAGCATATGTATAAATGAAGAACTCACCCTAAGGATCTGACACGGAAACAATAGGCACTGTTGTGAGGCATTCCTCTAGTTTCCAAAAGGCCTACTGACATGTATCTTACCATACAAACTTATTCCCTTTATGATGAAGGGAATTGATGTGGTGCACAATCCAAGAAAATTCCTTAACAAATCTCATGTAATATCCTTCCAGAACCATGAAGCTGTGCACCTCGGTCACACTGGTGGGTGCTAGCCAATCCATGATAGCTCAAATATCGGAAGGTTCAACTGTGATACCTTCCCCAAAAATGATGTGGCCCAAATATTGCACCTCTTCTTTAAAGAAAACAAACTTCTCCAGGTTCCTGTAAAGGTGTTTCTCACGAAGACACTGAATAACCTAGTGAAGGTTCTTCTCATGCTCCTCATATGTACATGAGTAAATTAGAATTTCATCTCAAAATATAAGCATGAAACAATCAAATTTTGTGTTGAATACCCCATTCATCAAGCTCATGAACATTAACGGGAAATTTTTCAGACCAAAAGGTACCACTGTGAACTCATAGTGGCCATATCTCATACAGAAGGTGGTCTTATGAATATCTTCCTTTATGATCCTCAGCTTATGATAACATGACTTAAGATCTATCTTGGAGAAGATTGTGGCCCCATTCATCTAATCAAATAAATCATCAATGCGTGGAAGGGGGTAACTATTCTTGATTACTAATTTTTTCATCTTGCGGTAATCCATACACAACCATAAAGATCCATCCTTCTTCTTCATAAAAATCATCGGTGCACCCCAAGGGGATACACTAGAATGGATTAGGCCTTTCTGCAGAAGGCCCTCAAGCTGCAACTTGATCTCACATAGCTAAAGGGTATTCATCTAATAAGGTGCTCATGAGATAGGATCTATACCCGAAACCAGATCTATGTGAAAATGTATATCACATGGGGGAGGTAACCCCGGTAGATCCCCTAGAAAACCATCAGCAAACTCTCTCAAGATAGGATGGTCCACTACACTCATCCTCTAATATGTCACTAACTGTAATAAAATACATCTGGAAACCTTGTTGCACACACCACTTAAGCTGCATAGTAGAGATGGCACAAATTGAAACGAGCCTCCTAACTCCCACTATCACTAACTCAACTCCTAGATCGGTTGTTCAAGCAATAGTCTTATGGTAACAGTCCACTCTAGCTCAGTGTGCAAACAACCAGTCCATGCCACATGACTCCATATGAACCCAAAGGAAGGATTAAAAGATTTGAGGTAGTGGTGAAGGGTCCCAAATCCACTAAAAAATCCTTAACTAAGGATTCTAAAGAAATTTGGCTCTAGAAGCCATCTCAACCTCCCAACTATGATGCTGCCTAACTACCACCAGCCTGTAATTCTCTACTAAGGATGGTGGAATAAAATAATTAGAAAAACCATAATCAAACAATATAGAGGCAGAAATACCACCAATACTACATGTCATCTCTATCACGGTACTCTGGTGCTCAAGCCTAGCAGTTATCGATCGTTGTGTAGATTCGATGGCTTCATCCCATATCAAAAACAGTAAGTTGTGAGATCTACATCTTACCCTTGTTACTAGGTTTATATTGGCACTCTCTCCATTGATGTTCAACAACACCACAACCATAACAACTACCTCATCCTCTTCAGTGGGATGCAGCTCCAGCCACTACTCTAGAGGTCTGTGTTCTAGATCCTAATGACCTATGGACTATTGAGGTCTCCTCTGATGAGCTCCTACTAAATGAGATCTTGGTACACCCTGTTTCCTAATGGGACCCCTAGGAGGAGGCCCCATACTTTGCCCCCTTGGTGTGTCAAATATCTGAGGAGGAATGTAAGGTGGGTGGGTCTGCTACTCCTGTTACTACTGAGGTGGCTGATGTGGTGGCCTAAATGAATATTTTCCTTAACTCTATCCTGAAATATATTCACCACAAGGAGGAGGAACTGAACCCCTTGATCTGTCATCCTGCATCTAATAGATGTGGCTCCGAACTCTATCTCCAACTTGTTGTATCTTCCCCCATGTTTCCTCTGCAATATAGGCCTTCTCAATAGTATATGCTAATGTCCTGTGGGTAGTGACATGTGCACTGCACCACCCAAATCCAAATTTAGGCCCATGGTGAACTTGTGAATTTGTACCTATTCATCCTGCATATTGTCGACATACTAGAGTAGGTCATTAAATTGACTCTCATACTTAGCTACAGTCATAGTTTCCTAATGGAGATCATGAAACTCGTCTATCCACTATTAAATTAACCTCCTAGGTAAATACCTGCTCTTGAACCCCTCCTCAAATAGCTCTTAGGTAATTGTCTTTGAGTCGACATAGAGCTTCTACTCCTCAGTCCTCTGATAGACTCCTACTCAATCCCTTAGAAGATGGATCACAAAACAAGCTTTTTTGTGGCTAGTATAAGGGAAAAGCTTGAAGCATTTGCTCAAGATCACCACCAAGGCCTCTACCTGAAATCCAAATCTATCTCCAGAATAGTGAGATGTTCGTAACTTCAAGATCTCCCTAATATGGTTTGTATCTTACCACTGATGAACCCTAGGTCTCTCTACATGCTTCTCCTACTACCTCGGACGCTGAGATCTATCCCTAAGTCCTGAAATCTTATCTCCATGCCCTCTCTGTGGTGAATCTTCCCTAGCTGATTCCATGTGTAATTTATCTACCCTATGTTCCTCACTATGTTAAGAATATGCACGAGCCTTCACCGATGGCTTCACATGATGTCTAGCAAGTCGTCCTCCGAAGAACCCTCCATGTATAGTGGCTTTGACGTCCTGAAGAGTCTATAAAATCTGACGTAGAATGGACACTACCACCTGATATGGAGGTGGTAAGTCTAGAGCTATGTGAAATGACCCCTCATCTATTTTGCACCTCCTACATAGACCAAAGCAAGACTTAGTTCATCATTGTAGGTTTCATTTCAGTTTTCTAGGTTTTCGATATTATATAATTATCAGACAATGTGGTTTTCTAGGTCTATAATATATTTTGTGCTAGGTTAGAATGTTCATGTCTTGTGTTCTCTAGGTGTTCCCAAGGGTCCATGATTTGAACCCATGGCTGTGATACCAAGTGTAACACTTGATAAACGATGTTCTAGGTACACGTTAAAACCCTAAACACTTAACTCGAAAGATTGCAACTGAATTTGTTTTTTGTATAATTTGAAAGGATACAAGGGTGTCAACCATTAGTGTACATTAAATTTATTTTCACCAATAATCTTTACTTTACAATGGATGAACCAAGTCTAAGTTAAATGATTAAATATTCTTAAAATTTAACTCTAAGGTCAATTTATTAACACTCAACTAGGAAGGTGCCATAATTTAATCTACTTGGTTTAATATTTTACTCCTCCATAACTAACACTTACACCCTAAAAATTTACCTTATATTTAGATACTATAGTTTCATTATTTAAAGAACTTAAAAGTTCATTTCATTATTTTTCAAAAAAACACTAGGAACTAGATTAGTGACTTTACACACCAAGGTAATTAAATGGCCCACTCACCCATCTACACATACCTTTAATTCTTATTTAAAACATCTATAAAAATATATTTTTACTAGAAAAATGTAGGGTTGATCCTCCACCATTTGATCAATTGAATTGTGGCCACTAGATCCAAAGGTTCCAAAATAACCCTAAATATCCTTATGAATTTTTATTTAATCTCTTTCTTTACCCAAGTATTCTCATTTGGTCACGTTTCCTTTGTTTAATTTGCAGGTTGAAGAGAAGGAAGCCATGGGAGAAAGCAAGGAAGAACTATGGAAGTGTCTACAAGGATATCAAGCTTAGATTAGTTAACATTTTAGATTTATCATTGTAATTTCTCCCATACAAGGACTGAAGGGATTTCCTTTACCAATATGGTTTTATTTCAAAAATATTTGTATTTGGGGTACTTCATTTGGGTAAAACCCTACTCCCATTTATAAATACAAGTTTGAGTAATTTAAATCCACCATTTGAAGATTTTATTGCTTAAAACCATGATATTTATCCATTATTTTTTTTCTTGTAGTTTCCTTGGTAAATTTACAAGCTTAAAATTTTAATTAGGCCAAGCTAAAGTTTACACAGGTGTGGATCTAAGAATTTCCGTCATTAGTGAAAAAACTACTACCTAGGACCGCTGCCCTACCTGGGTGATGATTCATGAACCGCCACTTTGTTGGTGCGGTTGTTCTGAGACGTTCGCCTTTCCTAAGCGGTGGTTAAGATATTGCCTCTCTGCATAGGTTGGCGGTTCTGTTCCTTGGAAACAAAACCCAAAAAAAAATTGAGATTTCTCAAAAAAAAAAAAGTTACTAGAGTGTTCTAAAATTCATTTTGAACCTAAATTTAAGTGCCTAAAATGTCCAGTTGTAATATTTAGTTCCATTTGTTCATTCTATAGCAAAAATTGTACTCATTTTAAGGAATTATCTATTTTAATAATAGAAACAACAACTAGAAGATCATTTTCATTTTGTTCAATAGATTTTTCCTTTTATTTCTAAAAGTAAAAAAGATCTAAATCTACTTCTAATATTGTTATTTTTCCTTACTACCAAATTGCAACATTTCAATATAACAATATACTTCAAATTTTTTGTCTCTTTCCATTTCCACTACAACCATTCATTCAAATAACTATAACAACTTCTTTCTACATTCAAGTTTACTATACATATATTTTTATCATCTTAAAACTTCTATATTTCTTCTTTCTTATTTACAATAATACAATTTCACAATGAAAGTAAACATTTTTTTCCCATTGAACATAACTCATTTCTTTTAAAACAAAGAACTTCTTTTCTCACAATCCAAACTAAAAACTAAGCTTTCCATCTTGATTATTTTCTTTCCATACTACAACTTAAAGAGGAGGTAAATTTTACAACTCTTTAATGAACTTCTTCAAATAATATTACAACTTACAATACAACATTCCCATTAAAGAAAAACACAATATTACAAATCTTCCACCTTGAGTGGGAATAACAATAAGACTTCTCACAAGAAGGGATATTTCTTAAGCACTCCGACAAAAGATCCAAGTTTGACATCACAAACAATAGAGCTCCTTCATGATTTTCTATGATTCACAACAAAGATGGGGGGAGAGGCAACACTCTCCACCCAACCAAAATTATCCAATGAGGAGGAGAAGACATCCTCCTCATTGGCCCCCGAGCCCCAACCACATTGAAATAAAAAGTGGATCCAACAAATGGAAACAAAAAAACTTCCACAACAAAAACCAATTATTTCACAACCATTCCAAAACATAACCAACTTAAACTACAAACACAAGAAGGAAAAACAACAAAATAGACAAGGCTTCTAAATAAAAACCAAAGAAGCAAGAACCTATGGGGAGGTAACTTATGCCTCCCAATGGGAAATGGGTGCCCACCTTAAAAACCTCCAATACATATCTCAAGACCCCTACATACTCTCATGCCTCCCTTAAGTACCTCTTATGCCTCCCACATATGATTATGCCTCCCTCATTCTTTATTACCTCCCTCATAAAAGAAACAAGTAAGAAATGCAAGCATTCCTTGTCCAAGGTGGGGAACCCAACCCAAACTTCCTCCAAAAAATGAAATAGACTCTTATGACTCCCTACATGTAATCTCCCCATAGTTCCCTCCTACAACACACTTAGGAAATCTACCCAAGCATCCAACAAGCATTCCAAAACACTCAAAAATAAGAACATATACACAAAATAAAAGAAGAAAATTAAGCAAGATTAAAGCTCCTACCTTTCCATCTATAGCTTGTTCCAAGAGTAAATCTCCGAGCTTCTTCAAACCCAAGCAAATAATCAACAAGCTCCAAAAAATACCACAAGCACTCCAAAATCCTCTAACTCCCATGAATTTAAGAGCACAAAAGAATGAAGTAACCCCCAAACAGGCAAAAAGAACTTGAATAAATAGAAAATGGAGAGAGGAGGGTGAGGTGGCTCCATTTAGGATTCCATATCACTCATCCTCAACTCTACCTCACAAGTCAAACCTCAACCTCAATGCACCGTAAATTGGTGGGTGAGAGGAATGAAAAGTTACTTACACACACAATCCAAGCCCACACCGCATAAGGAAAAAATTAATTACATGAAAGAAATATGTAATAAAATTTTACATTTTTGTCTTCCCAAAACACATAATGTGGTATAATTTTTACCCCCCAACCCATAGCTAAGTCTGGTTTTGCAATTTAAGAGGTGTGGGACAAGTTTTGACTTGTCCCACAAGCCTCGAAAATTGGTCCCTTAAAGGCCAAATTCGAATTTCCATGAAGGGGTAGAGTGTACAACACTCAAGATCACAAACACTCAACTTACAACACAAAGACCAAGAGTCCTCTTCTCTAATAAATGAATTCCTTTGTCCCATCCCTAATTTAGTTTTAGAAAAATATTAATTAACTTAAATGAGAAACTTAAACCCATTAATGATAAAGGGGAAAAAAAATACACCAAATTCTAAATAATTAATATAATAAATTACATCACTAAAAATCACATACTAACATTAAATATAGGAAACAAAATAAAAGACAACCCATAACCCCTTGGTCAAAATTTGAGGTAATCACCTCCATGGGAACCCCCTAACAACAATTCAAACATAGATACAGAAAAATACATGTTGCCATAGTTACCCTTGTTGAATTCACCTAGCATCCCAATGTGGTTGGTCTCCAATCCTCCTATTTTTTGTTGTGAATATATTTACCTGCAAAACACATAATACCTCCTTCGGCCTTGTGGCTGCATCAAAACATCCAAGATAAAATATGCAATATAAATCCACAATCATCTACATATGCATCAAATCATCATCTAGGAAATTACGATATCATTTACAATTTCTAACAACATCTCGATTCTACATTTCATCAGTATCAATAGGATCACAAAATTAGTTTAATTATCAAGGTCTACTCAATGTGATGACAACATATCATCATCAATATAAAAAATTTCTCTAACTATCCACACACAGATCATACTAAGAATCGAAAACCAACAATAGTCTCAGTATCTATAACATCTACATCATGCTAAGTCAGAATAATACAAAATGTCCTTAAGTAGAGTCAATAGTATTGAAATCAACAGTAATAGGTGTAGAACGGAAGTGGACACTACACCCCACACCTTCCTTAAGTTAAAAATCTACCCAATCCCATGTAAGAACACATACATTCATTCACATTTCAACACAACACAGAAAAAAAGGAAAATAAAATGCAAGCTATATGACCTACCTTGCCATTACAAAACATTTATTCTTCAAGCCAAAAATTACAGCTTCTTCCAATTCCAATCCAATCCCCAAAAGCAAGCTCCCAAGTTCCAAAATGAGTAACCCCCATAACAACAAAAAATCCCAGATAAATAGAAAATGGTGGGGAGGTTGGTGACATAGCTCCATGTAGGATGCAAAATCATTCCCTAAAATCCACCTCACAAGTCAAACAAAAACTACAAAGTTCCATAAATGGTTAAGGTAAGGATAAGAAAAACTTGAAAATTGCACACAACACTCCATTCCATACTTACAAGGATACAATTAATAGGTTTGTAAGAAAGTGCAATTAATTACCTATTTTTCCTCTAAAAACACATAATGAGAGCTAATTTTGACCCCTTACATCATAAACGAGGCTGGTAGGTGAGTTTAAGAGGCATGGGCCAAATATAACTTGTCCTACAAGCCTCCAAAAGTTGGCTCAAAGCCCAAATACAAGATTTGAAGGATGAGGGTTGAGTACATAATTCAAAATCAATTACAATCTATCCAAATCATGAAGAACTTAGGACAATAAACCACACTAAATTCATCTTTTTTCATATCTCCTAATTTACATTACTCACATGGTTAATTAGATTAAATAAGGGTTATACTAACAAGCATAGTAAAATGATAAAAATTACAATTAAATAAAATCACATGCCCAACTATATAAATTAAATAAAAGAGAATAAAATAACATTTAACCCATGGTCACAATATGAGGTGATCCCCTGTGGAGACATCCTAACTAGCATGACAAGAAAAACAACCACACACATCAACACACACACATCTGCCAAGGTGACCATGTTGCAACATCCGAATATTATTCCACAGTTAGTCTCCTAGCCCCTTCTTGTTTACTATGATATAATTTTGAAAAACAACCAAAACAATACCCCTTCATCCTCAAGGTAATATTACATACATCAAGAGATAAAACACACATACATATCATCCAACAACATCATACACATAGCTATATCATCATCATAAAAATTAGAAATTTATATCCAATTAATTGCAATCACTGAGTATCTCAATTTTGATAAGCCATAACATGAATAATATCATAATGTCAGTCCAAACATCTAAATGTAATCATCACTCATCAAGAATCCAAAACGTTATTATACAGTAAAAAAACACTAGATCGACATCTATTAATGTCTATTAGTAGTCCATACTATCTATAATATGAGTCATAACATTACAGAAAAATCACAAGTGTTTGTACTATCTATCAACATGATAATCAAAATATAATAATAATTGTGTATGTCTCTAGTCAACAATAATCATAATCATAGTAAAAAATCTTGAAGAGGAGTGGGAAACTACAAGTTTTCATTTATTATAGAAAAAAAATCTATTAAATATTTTTCCTTTCATTCATAAACTAGATAGAGTTTTGTGAAGGTTGCATTTTGGTGAACCAACATAGAGATTACTTCCCAATTTGAAAAACAACAAGAAAAAGTGAACCTAGTTTAATTTTTTGATTCATTTTTATATGGAATTATGTAAACATATTCTATTTGAGGTTTATCATATTTTATGATATTCTATTGATGACTAGTATGTTTGCAATGATTATATGAAATTTTTGCAAATTATCATGGAATCCACAACTAGTTTTCTAACTAGGTATACACCACAATAGAATGGTGTGGTAGAGAGGAAGAATATAACCATTATAGAAATTGAAATAAGTATGATGAATTCAAAGAAACTTCATGATGAGTGTTGGGCAAAATCATTAGAAACTATTGTTTATTATTTTAAAGATGTGTCCAATGAATAATGTTCAAAACATTCTTCCTAAAGAGGTTTGGAGCCGCATGAAACACAATGTTTTCTCAATTAAAAAATATTTGGTTATGAGGCATAGACACATGTTTCTGATGACCTAAGGAAGAAGTTAGACAAAAGAGAAGAAAAATGCATATTTTTTTTATATTCAGATAATACAAAAAATTACAAGTTGTTTTATCCAGTCACTCGAAAATTCATAATCAACAGTGATGTATAGTTTGTTGCAAATGAGGCATGGGATAGAATTATAGATAGAATAGTCAATGTAGTAGCATTCATTCTTCATTATTATATGATAGATGAAACTATAGAGGCATCAAGGTATTGTATCTTATTCAAACCTTGGAAATGTAATACAAATTTAAGCACAAACTACACCTCCATCTACAGTTAGCAGGTCTCCAATATTTAAGTCATCTTCAACCATGAAAGATACACCACAGAGAACAACAAAAAAAACTTCTTCACTAACAAATAGTCCATCATCAGATAGTGAGATTTATGATGTTGATATAACTAACTCTTTTTTAATTTTTACAATGTCGTCTAAAGATGCAGATCCAATATTCTTTGAAGATGCTAAAAAAAATGAATTTTGGGCTAAATCCATATATGATGAGATAGAGGTGATATGTAAATGGTACTTAATTTTTTTTGAAGTTCTTAGAAAATTTCTAGATTTTAAAATTTACAGTGTCAACATTGATCCTGAGTTAATTTGATACAATTTTTAGGTGTCTTGAAACCCAAATCCTTAACTCTTCCAAAAAGACCAATTAATCTAATTTTCCAAATTTAAGTGAATATCTTGAATCTAATACAAATCCGTTTTACTTCACAGTTGAATTTTAATCATCCACTCAAACTGACATTTGAATCTAAGCTAATAAGTGTATTCAAATCTTGTTGTGGATTATGGATACTGAAAGTTTCTTCAATCCATTTACTCTAGTTTTATACTTATTTTATCAATTAATAAAATTAATCCAATGATGAATTTCAACTGATAAAAATATTCTAAAAAACCGAAAGGCACAAATCCACAATACAAGAAATTGATATAACGGAGTTCACCCGAAGGCTACATCTCTGACTTCACAGAAAGTGAATTGATCCATTAAACATCCAATGAAGTACAATATCCCTTCAATATTGACTTAACGGACCTTTATACCTGCAAATTAGCTGATTCAAACCTCATGGAACTCTACAATTTACCAGAATCATTCCCAAGTTCATTTGTGGCTTCTACAGTATTTCTTTTGTTTGTTCCCTGTGCAAATACGCTAAAAAAACATCTACAAATTGAAATACACAAGACCTATACAAATAAAGTTTATATTTATAGAAACTATATAAAATTATTAAAAACTTCCCTTTTTACTTCATGGTTTGATTTAGATCAGAAGTGGATGCAAAATATAGATGTCTGCTTGCCCCTCATGCCTGTTTTATGAAACTATGATGGAAAAATGCCTACATATAAAAATATACAGTACTTCATGAAACAAAATATACCTTTCTGGAAATCTCTCATAATTTTGAACAACTTTCATTTTTACACCAAGTCCTAATTCACAACATAAGTGCCTCGAAAATTGTGATCTCTGCAAACTGGTCCTTCGTTGTCCCTCTTCCAACCTACCAAACGCTACCTTTAAATAGATGTTATCTCTTTCTCTATCACTTGCTACAAAGTTGCGGCTTGGTAAGGATGATCACTATTTTGGCATAGGTCAAGGGTTCAAATCCCCCATCCATAGGTTTACGTGCCCAATTTAGCCATTGACCCCTTAAAATAGCTTTTTGGCCACAAAAACCTCCTTATACCATGGGATTTGAGTTTATTTACATGGAATGGATTAAATAGATTTTTACAATTATTTTTAAAAAATATAAATCCACTATAAACTTGCCAAGTGTCACGCCCTTAATATGCCATTTGTCCACGTTAGAGTGTGCCACGTCATCATTTGACCACAACTTTGACTATGCATATCTTTCGCATACGAACTCAGATTTGGTCCGTTCAAAATTCATTGGAAATCTTGCAATGAGTTCTATACCATGTAACTAATTTTGAAACGTTATAGTACCATCAATTTTTCCTCATCACCAACTACCACGTGTCACCTTGTCATTGCTCCATGGGTTGACCTATTGACCAGAGTTGATCCGTTTGGAAACCCATCTTTGACCGGCGATAGAATTTGCATATAGACTCTGTTTCTAGAGTTTAGCATACCGTAAAAAAGGTATCAATAATCCCTTCAGCATGGTCCAATTTATAGATAATTTTAAGGAAAATATTCATAGAGAAAAATCTTCCAGATCACTCCTCCTCAGTAAGACCATTTTCACCTCAAAATGGAAATTCACCTTGTTGAACTGTACACACATTCTTTGCATAATACAAACATAGAACCCAGTTTATAGCATGGTAATTTTTCCATAAAAATTGCAATAATCAAATGCCAATAATATTAATACAACCCAACGGCCTAAACTGCAACTGATATGACACTGCAATTGCCATATTCCTCTGTACATCCTGATCCTGCACGCACCACTGTCAACAATGCAAATGTAACCTACAATCATAGCTTGTTAGTGTAAAACTCGTACATACCATTTGCAACTATACCTAATAGTTACAAATATTAAGTCTATCAATAAGACTTACAAATGTACAAATGTCATGCATAGTAAACGAAGAATTTGTATAAGTTGTGCACTTAAAAACAATGCCTACATGCCACAAATTGCACAATAATAGTATTTTAACTACAATCCACATATAAACATCTGACCAATGATCATGCCCACTAAACTATACATACTACTGAAAAATGAAGTTGTAAAACCATTAAAAAAGAAAATTACATCAAGTATTTTAAACATGTCACCTGATTATTTCCTCTTTATGATACTTCACCAACACCAAAGCAAAAAAATAAATTTTGTACTTATCCTTTTCACAATTTAGTAGGATTTCCAAAAGTACCATTTTAGTTTGCATGTATTCCACAATCACCTATGCAAACATAAAACTGATAAATTGTTTACCCACTTTACTCAACATACTATCCTTTTTAGGGGGTTGATTCAATTCAGTTTTTACCGATGCCACCGAAGTGGTCAAATTAGTTGGTTTAAAAAATTTATTCTTTTTAACAAACTTTAATTTTTGTTCTGGTCGATGTAGCTTCCAACATTTACCAATTTCATAACCTTGTTTATTACAATGATCACAAAACCTTTGATCTATTTTTTTAGGATCCACATTTTTAGGAACTTTACCTTGACTGATCTTAGCTGAGCCTGGGTTAGGAGAATGCATTTTCTCAAAATGTTCCATTATGGATTTATATTTCCTATAGTTGGCCACAGAATGATTAGATAAACCACAGAATGTGCATGGATAACTATTAAACATAGCTTGAAAATTATAGCCAAATTTTTCTAGTGTAGATAAGGGATCAATTTGTTTACCTTTCATTTTTGAGTAATGGTAAACTAAAGGTGGGGGGATTTCTATACCTCTCTGTGGTGAATTATTACCAGATCCTCCTGGTGAGGATGAACCACCTGATGCTAGCGGGGATGAATCTTTGCTGTTAGAAGCTTTTTTTCTTCCAATGATCTTGGAGTTCTCTCTAATTTCCATTTCCCCTGCACTAGCATATCCCAATCCCGCATAACAAGGTCTCTCCTCAACCAAGACTGGGTTAGTTATACCTTGGTTATTCTTACCAAGGTTAATTCTATTAAAACCCATGTTATTCAAAATTTTAGATCCTATACCTTTAGCGTGCTTTTCAAATTCACCAAGCACTATAGTAGAATCCAAATTAGCTTTGGGTGAGGAATTAAGTGTTTTCATACTTACTGTGCACTCATCTATCATAGTGGATGCATCAACAATAACTGGTACCTTGGTAGGTCCATCAATTTGCAACACCATCAAGATCTCATCCTTAGATTCTAGCTCTTTTCTGAATGTGTCAAGTTTCTCTTCAAGAGCCAATACTTGACATCTCAGGAAGGCATTCTCTTCCTGAATTTGATGATTGCATGCTTCCAGTTCCTCAAACTCGGTCTTGTTGGACATCTTACCCATGATTCCTCCACACATATTCCTCCAAACTCTGCACACTGCAAATGAAATATCAAGCCCAAAATGAAAAAACAAAACTGAACCAAATCAACTGATGCAAATCAAAAGCTAAACTAGCGCTGATACCAACTTGATCTGTAAATGGTACTTAATTGTTTTTAAGTACTTAGAAAATTTCTAGATTTTAAAATTTACATTCTCAACATTGATCTTGAGTTAGTTTGATACAATTTTTAGGTGTCTTGAAACCCAAATCCCTAACTCTTCTGAAAAGACCAATTAATCTGATTTTTCAACTTTAAGTTAATAGCTTGAATCTAATACAAACCCATTTTAATTCATAGCTGATTTTTAATCGTACACTCAAACTGACATTTGTATCTAAGCTGATAAGTGTATTCAAATCTTGTTGTGGGTTATGGATACTGTTAATAAAATTAATCCAATGATTAATTTCAACTGATAAAAAGCTTCTAAAAACTGAAATGCACAAATCTAGAATACAATAAATTGTTAACAGAGTTCACCCGAAGGCTACATCTTCAGATTCACAGAAAGTGAAGCGATCCATTAAACATCTAATGAAGTACAATATCCCTTCAATATTGACTTAACAAACCTTTATACCTGCAAATGAGATGATTCAAACCTCATGGAACTCTACAATTTACTAGAATCATTCCCAGGTTCATATGTGGCTCTTACAGTATTTCTTCTATTTGTTCCCTGTGTAAATATGTTCAAAAAAATCTACAACTTGAAATATACAATGCCTATACAAATAAAGTTTACTTTTCTAGAAACTATACAAAGTTATTAAAAACTTCTCTTTTTACTTCATGGTCTGATTCAGATCAGAAGTGGATACAAAATACAGATCTCTGCTTGCCCCTCGTGCCTGTTATGTGAAACTGCGATGGAAAAACAACTACACAAAAAAATATACAACATTTCATGCAACAAAAGTTACCTTTCTAGAAATATCTCATAATTTTGAACAAATTTCATTTTTACACTAAGTCCTAATTCAAACTATAAGTTCCTTGAAAATTGTATCTCTGCAAACTAGTCCTTCGCTGTCCCTCTTCTAACCTACCAAAAGCTTCCTTTAAATAGATGTGATCTCCTTCTCTATCACTTGCTACAAAGTGGCGGCTTGGTAAGGCTGATTACTATTTTGGCATAGGTCAAGGGTTCAATTCCCCCTTCTATAGGTTTAGGTGTCCTATTTATCCATTGACCCCACGTTTGGTGGAAAAGAGATAAGATAAGCCTTAAAATAACTTTTTAGCCACAAAATTCTCCTTATACCATGTGATTTGAGTTTATTCACATGGAATGGATTAAATAAATTTTTATAATTATTTTTTAAAACTCTAAATCCACTACAAACCTGCCGAGTGTCACGCCCATAATATGTCATTTGTTCACATTAGAGTGTGCCACGTCATCATTTGACCACAACATTGACTATGCATATCTTTCGCATACGAACTCAGATTTGGTCCGTTCAAAATATGTCAGAAATCTTGCAATGAGCTCTATACCATGGAACTAATTTTGAATATTACAGTACCATCAATTTTTCCTCATCTCTAACTACCACCTGTCACCTTGTCAATGGTCCACTAGTTGACCTATTGACCAGAGTTGACTTGTTTGGAGACCTATCTTTGACTGGCGATAGAATTTGCATACGGAATCTGTTTCTAGAGTTCAGCATATCGTCGGAAAGGTCTGAATAATCCCTTTAGCATGCTATAATTTTATGGAATTTTAGGAAAAATTTTCATAGTGAAAAGTACTCCGGATGAAGAGGCCATATATAAAAATTAGACATGGGAATTGGTAGATTTTATGGAAGGAAAGGATGTGATAGGAGTGAAGTAGGTCTATAAGACCAAGGATAATGTTGATGGTAAAGTATAGAAAAATAAAGCAAGGCTTGTTATAAAAAACATTTCACAGCAATATGGAGTTGATTACAATTAAAAATTTGCACTTGTAGCACGTTTGGACAAGGTAAAAATCGCTTTAGCAATTACATTTCAAAACAAATGTCCCATATATCAGATGGATGTAAAATCAAGATTCTTGAATGGTTTTCTTGGAGAAGAAGTTTATGTGAATTAGCCATAAGGTTATGAGACTGAAAGTCATGAAGGAAAGGAATACAGTTGAGAAAAATGCTCTATGGTATAAACTAAACACCTATAGTTTGGTACATCAAGCTTGATTAAGAATGGTTTCAGTAGGAGCAAGAATGACCCTACTTTATACATCAAGATAATTAACAAAGGAAAGATTGTGATTGTTTGTTTGTACATGGAAGATTTAATAATTACTAGAAATATATCTGCATATTTATTCAAATCATTCTAGAAGAAAGAATTTGAGATGAAATATCTAGGTATCATGCATTATTTTTTCATTATTGACATTCAACAATCAGAAGATGGAATTTATATTTCGTAAGAAAAATATTCTAATGATGTTTTGAAGAGATTTAATAGGTTGAATTACAAGTCACCACCAACACAAATTGTAGTATACTTGAAGTTAAGAAAATATGAAAGTGGATCATTTGTGGATCCAACATTGTTCAAAATGATAGTTGGAAGTCATATGTATTTGACAGCCACAAGGCCTAACATTATGTATGGTGTCAGCGTCATCTCAAGGTTGACGGAATGACCTAAAGACTCACATCGACAATATGGAAAAAGGAGTTTGAGGTATGTATGTGAAAATAAGAATCATGTAATTATCTATTCAACATCATATGAGTTAAAACTCATAGGTTTTACAGATTATGATAGTGCCGGAAGTATGAATGATAGTAAAAGCACATCCTCTTATGTTTCTCACTTTGCAACATGACTAGTTTCATGGGCATCAAAGAAGATCCTATAATCACACTATGTTTGCAAGAGGAAGAGTATTTAATAGCAACAATATGAGAAGCATGTCAAATTGTGTGGATGGGAAGAGTGTCAAAATATTTGAGGCAAAATCAAAAGGACACTACATAGATTTTTGGTGACAACTCAACATTAACATTGTCCAACTATCATGTTTTTCAAAAGAGGAACAAACATATAGACATTAGATATCATTTTATTTGAGATTTTGTTAACAACAAAGAAATTTGTCTTGAATTTTTTAGATCCGAAGTTCAGTTTGCTGATATATTTATGAAGGCTTTGGGAAAGAAAGTTTTTGATTATTTGAGAAGTGTTTGTTATTAGGAATACAACCCCAACTCCATAAATACACACTCAGCTCAAGAATAATAAAAGTTTGAAAGTCAAAATTGAGGGAGATTGTTAGAAAAATTGTGGAAGTTAAATTTTTTCTTCCTCGTATTATTAGGAAAAAGATAAATTTTAATTTAAAGCGTGTTTTAGTTGATTAAATTCAAGACAAACCACTTTATTTCTATTTTTAGGAAAGAACATTTTTAAAATAAAATATTCTTTATTTTTAGATTGTTCTATTATAGAGTTCTAGATTATTTTGAGAAGAAATACCTGTATACAAAGATTGGATTTAGTTAAAGCTCTGACAGAGAAGAAGATTGCTATGCACAAAAGTGCTGATTTGAGCTTGGAATAATTTGTTTTATTTGCAATATTCTTTATTTTATTTATTTATGTTGTTAACTATTTTATTTACCTGATTTCTACACAAATCTATACAAAACATATTGCATATTCAAATCTATGTATTTCCAATTCAAAGTCGAACATGTGCTAGAAATTTATTAAGCAAGTTAAAACTCTCCAACTGTTCAGGTCATTTTTTTAGCTGAGCAAAACTGTATTCCCTTATTATCAATTACAACATGCCCTTAAACTAAATGATACTATACATATAACGTGTGGTACAAAGGATGGTGCACGGAAATATTATGAAATAAAATCAATATATATCTGAAATATTATGAAATTAAATGTGTAGTGACTGCTCTGCTTTCTGCACTTTAATAAATAAATTAGAGTGAAGACGCCTAAATACTGCCGGCAAATACACACACACAGAGACAATGCGGCTATCATTATCATTACTTATTTGATAAATCCTCAGCTTGTGATATTTGTTATCCATTTTCTTTTATTTTATAGTTTGGATGTTTCTAAATTATATTTCCTTCCATGTTTGACTTAAAACTCTGTAGATGAGATGAAGATAAATATTCAATACATGTGAGGAGGACATACTTCGCTCAAGCATTTGAGAGAAGAAGACCATCACTTTGAGTTATATCAACTTATAAGAGATTATTTTATTATCAACTTTGCCTTCGAATCAGTAAATATTATCTGAATGACGTAAATGTCAAACAATATAAACGACTTCGTGTGTGATTTGCACGAATCATGCAGGCCAGCTAATCTTTCACGTTCACAGTTTGACCTGAAGCCAGAGATGGATATTTAATCATGGAATTTAGCAACGCTGGGCCTATAAAACACTAAATCTTTTCCAATCTCAAATCAAAGCATTTTGCTCTGTTTTCTTCGATCTCGTTTTGTGATTGTCAAAATCCAGATCAAGATGGGAAAGGATGCATCATTACTGGTTATACTTATGGTACTAAGTTTTACGATTTACATTGCTCCGATGATGGCACATCATAGCTGTGAGTGTAGCCATGATAATAGTCCTCCTCCCACACCGACTCCAAGTCCTCCTCCACCAAAATCACATCATAATCCTCCTCCTCCTACTCCAAGCCCCCCTCCACCAAAAGCACAAAATCCACCTCCTCCTACTCAAAGTCCACCTCCAACAATATCACATCATAATCCTCCTCCTCCTACTGCAAGTCCTCCTCCGCCAAAAGTTAACTCCAACCCTCCTCCTCCTCAAATACCTACTCCAAGTCCCCCTCCACCTATAGCTCACCATAATCCTCCTCCACAGTCACCTGCAGCAAGTCCGACAAATGAACATTGTCCTGTAGATGCGTTGAAACTGGGAGTCTGTGTTAATTTGCTTGGAGGGTTGGTAAAGATAAACCTTGGAGACCCCCGTACGGAGTGCTGCCCACTCTTGAAAAATATTGTAGATTTAGGCGCAGGAGTGTGTTTGTGTACAACAGTAAGGGCTAGCGTCCACAACCTCAACGCTATTCTTCCGTTGGCTCTCAATGTTTTTGCTCAGTGCAGCATGAAACCTCCTCCTGGATTCACATGTCCATCTCCTCGTTAAAGGTATTTTCGTATCTTGAAGCCAGCAATGTTTAGATTCAAATGTTAGATAAGATTCAAGGATAAAAAGTAGTTGTCTGAGTTATTGTCTCGTATGGTATTTCAGGTGCTTTCTATTTAAGGACAATGATCGATGATATTGTCTACGATTTACGAAGTATCGTCTCTTTGAACCAGCTGTTGAAAATAATAGTAGCATAAGTGTGGAATTCTTCGTTCATTACTTGTTATAGTAGAATGAATAAGATCCATCTCGAAACAGACATGCTGCAGTTTTGCCGTATGATACGCATGCAGTTTATGTAAAGAGGCGACAAAACTTTCAAAAGTATTCAACTATATTTTAATATTCCACGATGATCCTTTGTTTTTAATCTTTCCAAATACACTTCTAATTAACGTTTTTCTTCGAAGTTATTTTTTTAAACATAGAATTTATCATCGTTTTAATTGACTTTTCAAATCAAACAAAATAATATACTTTTATGAAAGAATCTCATGCTCAATAAGTATTTCGCATTCTTATTTTTACATAATAGCATATTAAAAAAAAATTCCAATGTATGTTTTCTAATTAGGCTTATAATCATATAATATATCAATATCTTTTTTCTTTTTCTTTTTTTCTTTTTTTTGATGAACATTGGCCTATTTTTGGAGCAGGTAAATTAGGCACTAAATCTAAATATATTGTTTATTTTGAATTTATTATATTTATATGAAAATAATTATGATGATTATAATTGTATATTAGAATAAGAATTAAAAATGTCTTTTGCGCTAATGGAAAATATGAAGAAAATGTAAATATAATGTAAATGTATTTTTAGCGAGTAGCACTTTTTATGTTACTGGTGTACAACATATATTACGCTTTCGGCTAATAGTATATAACGTTGGCCAAAAACGTATATAATTTTTTTAAAATTGTTTTTTTACAATAGTAGTTAAATAAATTGGTTCGACAAGAAATTTTTCCTTACAAAATATTGCGCGAACAAAAAAACTCGAAAAAATGATTTTTTGTGGGAAAAAATGATTTTTTGTGGAAAAAAATAAAAATTTCACGAATTTTGTAATGGATTTTTCTTTTATTTTATTTTATGTTAGTAGTTAAATGATCGTCTTAATGTGTAATTTGTCCTCCCTAAAAATGGTGTAAGCAAAAAAAATCTCGTACTCATTTTTTTAAGTCTAACTGTAATGCCACGTTGGGCATGAGGATCCTTTTCCGCGGCCTGCCTGGCGTGAAGGAGAAGCTGTTCCGTAGGAGGGTGCGGTTTTGTTCCTTTTGGCAAGTGGAGTGTGGTTGGGTGCCTCCACCAACTATCTTCTTTTTTTTCAAACTTGCTAACTGCCACCAACCTACCTTATTTATGCTCTGTCACTTCATTTTGACCTGCCCCCCCTTGGCGTGTTCTGAGCAGTGGTGTCATTGATGGTGAAATGAAGGTCTGTCGCCCTGATGTTGCGTGGGTGGGCATGGATCCTGAGAATCGTGTTGTACAGGCAACTGCAGTGGAGCGCAGATCTAAAGGTCTCCTCGGGGAGTGCCGTGAGGAGGTGTCTGGCTATATGCAGCAGCTACAGGCAGAGAAGTAAATGTACCTCAGAAAACCAGTGGCCCAGAGAGAGTTTTGTGCGACTGCTGCCACAAGCCGATCCCAAGGCACCCTCGGTGTTGATCCTGATGTTCTGATGCACGCGACCACAGCCATGATCGGCTAACTGCAAAATCTCGCCGCTGTGGTAGAAGAACGGGATAAAGTTTTGGTGGAGCTGTCTCGCCTTTGCATTTTGGAAAGTCGCTTCTGTCCAGGTGGCAGATCCAACATGGAAGAAGCTTGATCAAATCTTGAGGCAGGTTTTGCTGGTGAGGCTGAGATCGTGTTCACTACTGTTTTCTTTTGCTGTCCGGAAGTTTTTGTTTCCAGCGCCTTTCCATGGGTTTGATATGGTGGTTCAGATGAAGCTGCAAGTTAGGGAGGTAGGCGTGTTACCTCCACGTCCTTTGGGTGCGGTATGGTGTGTTCTTATGGGGGATCCGCAGCAACTGCCTGCAAAAACAATGGCGACGGTCTTTGCTGCTCCTCCACGAGCTTCTTATAGTGTCCTGGTTCGGCCTGAAACTCACTCTGTTTTCAACGTGAAAGGGTTTCGTGCAGGTAGAAGCCTGTTTGAGCGCTCCAACAAGCAGGTTGTCCACTATGTTGTTATCTGTTCAGTTCGACTGCATCCTCAAATTCGGGATTCTCCTTCAAGATATTTTGTTTCAAAATTGATTAAGTGACAGCAGGAGCATTACCAACAGACCTGATGAAGATTTATTGCAAATTTTTGCTATTGGAAACCTTTCTGTTTGTTTCACAATGCAACCCATGGAAGGGGATCTCTTTGAGGCAGATCTGTTCCATTCCAGTATATTCATGAAGCACATTTTGCTTTGCAATTATATGAGCATCTTCTTAGAGTCACTATATTAGCAGGCAATAAAATGGTGCATGCTTTTGTGTAAGGGGCAGATCACACCCACGAGCAGGAGATCTATGCAATGTTGGAGGTTTTCTTGCTATGTCCAGGGCCCTAGGAGACAGATTCTTGAAACGGTACGTGATATCTGAACCTGAAGTAACATGTGTAGATCGGACACATGAAGATGAGTGCCTCATCCTAGCTAGTGATGGTCTATGGGATGTTCTGTCAAATGTTTCTGCCTGTGAAGTTGTTAGAAAATGTCTGGCTGGCTATAGACCTCATTGCTCAAAGGGTATTTTCAAAATATAATCCTATAGGTTCCACATCTGCTCTTCTTACCAAATTGGCTTTGGGATGGAGAGGTGGTGACAAGAGTTCTTCACCCCTTTCCGAGGCATCTAGGAAGACTGAGGAGTCGAATGAAGAACCATTCTCAAAGACATCGGATCAGGAGTCAGAGTCTCCTACAGAATCCCATGAACAAGCATCTCCCATTACGGTAGAGAACTTAGCTTCTGGTATTAATGTTAGAGATTCTATTTTGCAAAATGTAGTTTCCCAAACTGAGCCATCAAAGCAAGATCCAGTTGTACAGTTGGAATCTCAGTATTCGATTGTCAAAACTGCTCCAAGCTATGCAAGTGTTGGTTTTGTGCCTCAGATTAGCCATTATCCTTCATATGAACCTGCTTTGACCAGCCCACATGATGTTTCTCGTCAACCGAGCATTGTGATGCAGCAAATGTATGATCACATATGGCTGGAATTGCACCCAGTACCATGTCTTTCCCACATCAGCAAATGCAGTTGCTGTCCCCAAATCTGCTGAAGGAAAAGTTAGTGTATCATCACGGTAGATGCCTACTCGAGCCAGGAGCATGGTGTAATCAGTATGTCTCGTGTTCGAGCTTCAAATCATGGGGTTGGTTTGTAGCTGTTTTCACCGCGTGAATGTGGCGCTAGCACGAGCTCGTAGAGCACTTTGGGTTAAGGGCAAGCAGCGGCTTTGAGACAAATCTTTTACACATGGAGATGGCGTTCTAAACCAGGCATGTTAAGACTAGCCCCTGAAATATTTTGCTTTCCTTTTTCAACTTCATGAAATAAATGATCTACTACCTGAAATGACGCTTTAATATGAAATGTTGTGTTTGATTCTATCGATTGTCCTTGATTGCATTGGTTTCTTTATTTTCCTGTTCCTTCTCCTGAATCGTTGTTCCTTTCATGATTGGTTTGCATAGGGGAAAATTGTTGTTATCTTTACTTTGTTATAATTATATGGCTGAGAACAATGTTGTACTTGCTTTGTTTCTTTTGGATCAAATCATCTGAAATGGAAAGAGACATTCTTTTGAAACATGGAAGCTTAAAAAAAAAAATGTTACCTTTCAAAATGCTTGGTTATGGCTACCCTAAGCGATATTAAATCAATAAAGGCTCTTAAATGCTTGGGTCTGTTTTCTGTTCGATAGTAGATACTTCTTGATTTTTGCTTCCTTAGGGGGTTGTCTTCATTAGTACTGCTGCCCCACTCGAATGCTTCTTTCCTCTTTGGCTTGTTCCCTTGCTTGTGCTGACAAGATAGTTATCACCTTTCAGGTCCTCTGAATGTAGACTTACCACTGGATAAAACACAAATGCATGTATATTTCTTTTGCGGTGTTTTATCATCCTTGATAAGGAATATCAAAAATATAGAAATCTGGGTCCTTAGCTAGAGTGGCTCTTGTTTTATTAGTTGTAACACTACTCCTTGATTACCTTTCTATTGAATGTAATTTGTGCGTAAGTGAGAGTCCTCCTGGAATGAATTGATATTGTACAACTCTTTACACATAAGTGTTATATTGTCTTGGATAGTAGTATGTATGCCATTTATGAAGTTTACGAATGAAGCTTGTTTAGGCTTTCCATTTAAAGTTGTCATGCTTGCCTACCTAGAGTGTAGCTTACTTGTGAGATATTTTGTTTATTACTCGTTTCCTAATAAGGCTTGCGGCTTGTGGTTTCTTCATTAATCTATTCTGGTATCAGACATTAGGAAAGAAAGAAGGAAATTTCATGATTGTCCTCAATGCCCGAAAGTAGATCAGTGGGATTCAGGATACAACCTTTAGCAATAGAAAGTTCTAGGAAGAGAGAATCCTAGTTGCAAACAAAAGAAATTAGAGAGAATCCTAGTTGTTAACGTTTATTACTTTTAAAGGACCTTGTAAGGAAGAGGCGGTAGACCTCTTGTTTAGATTGTAACGATGGAATGTTTCCTTCGGGGTCACGTATCCCTTTATTGATATGAAACATCCTCCTGGAAGGACTGGGTAACTATGTTTGTTTCGCGTCTTGATCGTAACTAGTATGTCTTTGACTCTCAAGTTTTTCTTTCCCTTTTATGGTGGATGGTTTGAATATTAGATTTAAGTCACGTAATCCATACGGTTGCATGGTCAAAATTCTCTATACTATTGACCTTTCATTCCTATCCCATGAGTTCTTGGATTGTTTCTTTGTTTTGTGATATACTGCTAGTTGGAATGTTTGACTTCCTCATTGTTGGCTGGTGTAGATCCTTACCTCATGTGATAAGTAGATTATTGGTTTGTGCTTTGATCCTTTCATGAAGTAGAACATTCCTTTCATGTCAATTGTTAAATGTTAGCTTATTATTTCAATGTATAGACTTAACATGCTCAGTTCTAGCGAACTGACTCTAGTTAATATTTGTGCAGATGGATTATGCGAGTAGACTAGAAGAAAAGAGTGTAAAAGTTTCATCTGTACCATTATGAAGTTCCTTGTAAAAATGTCCAATGTGTTGTAAATTGTGTAACTTTGCTTGTAAAGAGAGTTGATACGACCTCTTGCCTTGTATTGTTTGGTAATGGTGAAATAAAGTGTCTTGTTCTGGTGTAGTTAAGCTTGAAATTATCCTTGTGAGAAATGGCATTCAATCTTTACATTGATATGAGTATTGTAAAACTTTGATCTTGAGAATAAATTGTTAAGTTAAATCTTTCTAAGACTTAGCGACAATATTTTATAAGTAAAGTAAAATGAGTCGGTTAACCCTTAGAGAAGCTAAACAAAAATAATAATTTTATATTCAACAAATAAAGGTAGAGGTGTTCTACTTGAAATCAAATAAGTCCATGAGTGATTAAAATGAAACCATCCCTTGTGAAGTAAAAATTTTATAGCTTGATATCCTTAGCTACACTAGCGAACATTATCCTTTCTTTGGTGAATTCTTAAAATGATCCTAAGGTGAAATGAATTGTGAGTTGTTGTAAGACAATAAGATTTAATAAATAGGAGGAATCGGTTTCGAAGCCTTGTAATCTGTTTCTCAACCTTTTTGAAAAGTAAATTGTTTTCTTTTGTAAAATAATCCAGTGAAGCCTAAGTAAAATATTTAATAATTACGTATAAAACCTCAAGCTCCAATTAAACCTCAGTAAGAACTAATGATGTCTCAAGGATGAACTCAATTGACTTTCTTCCTTTAACTTTATCTAAGGTACCTCGAAATATTCTCTTAAGTTGTTGCACGTGAACCCCTGTTTTCATGTGGGCATGAACAGGTTCTAGTAGCGTAAGTGTTAATAGATGGCCTTGTGAAATTAAATTACCCCCCCCCTCCCTTTTTCTAAACAAATGAATTAAGCAAATGAATGTTGTAATAGAAAAGATTAAAAAAGGATTACTCAGTGTTTAAGAAATTAGCTTAGTTGGTGAGATGAATTTGTGCGAACCATATATTGATTCCTTCTGAAAACTTAAGTCATGAGCTAAAGGGTGTCTTACCAAAATAAATAAACCCTAACCATTTCTTACTGTGGCTTGCCCTAGCTGTGAGTGTGTCATGTGATTGGACTTCCATGTTGTCTCGTCAAAAGAATAATAAATTGTCCTTGATAAGTGTGAATGTTCCCGTGCTGACCTTGTGGTCTTCCCCGTAACGAATGGTTCCAAGTGTTGGTTGTAACCTTGTGACGACATGTTGTGTCGTGTTGAGTCAAAGCAAGTCAAAAAAAAAAGTTATCCGGTATTTCACTGTGTTGTCCTTGTGTTGGTTTTTTTGGTGTGTTACACTTTGGTATCAGAGCGTAGGTTCATGCTCTCGAACCTATGGGCCGGATTGGTGTTGTATGGTGATGTTGCATGGTGGTGGTGGGGTTACATGATGATACTGCATGATGATGCATGATGATGATTTATATTGGAAGAGTAATGTGCTTTAAGCGTGATGTGATTATTGTCGTAATTGTGATATTGTGAACGCACGTGATGTGTATGTCACTCAGTGCGTATTTGTTATCATGTTGATGTGTTGGGGATGAGAGTATCCTCTCTCCTTCTTGTGGATTCTATGAAGAGTTCACGTGTGAATTACTGCTTGTGATGTGTGAAAAGAATTATAATGTGGATGACGTAGTGTTGGAGCATTGTGGCATATTGTGATGTGTGAGTGTATCAATGTGTTGTATGACTAGTTGATGTTAAAAGAAACGAGTTGTATCATGATGTTTTTACCATGTTCTGAAGAAATGTGTGTACTACCTTGTTATGAAGCAAATTATTGTTATGTTGTGATTTTATTATGTTCATCGTATATATGAGTTGTATTATATGTAATGCCTCATGTCGTGAATTAGGGTCATATGGTGAGTGTATGAACCCTATCGTATTGTGATTGCACTTTGGGTGCAGAATGTAGTAAAGTGATGTATTGTGCCCTGTGAATGTATAATTGTGATCTACCCTGTATACCTACCATACGTGAGACGTTATGGTAGCTATGTGTGTACCACCATGGTGTTAGTGATGTAGTTACATGTTATGTTGTGAGCCTTACACTAACCGACCCTGAGAGAGATCGGTAGAAGTGTATGTTAAGAGTGAGGAACGGTGTACCATGGGTCAATAACTCGAGCCAAAACTCGATTTAGTAGATTACATGTGACTCTTTCCTCTCTCCCTATGTGGTTGTATGTATGCAACCTTAGTGTATCTATGACTATGTTAGCCTTGTCGAAGAGTGGCGGGATTGATATATATATTTTATGAGCTGAGGCTCGATGTTCCGAGTGCCAGCAACTCGTTGAGTACCCCTTTGGTGGCTAGATAAGGCCACACAGTTATCGTAATGTGACATTATTATAAGTTGATTTTATTCGTAAATTGAGCTTTTTACTTTATTTTTGCAAGGACCAGCATCTTTTCTTGATTGCAATGCTTTATAATTTTGGGCATTTCCTTGGTTTGTGGCACTAACATGGGGATTTTGATACTAACTTTGGCTATTTGGCCATTTATTTTAACTTGATTTGGGGTCTTCTTTTAAATTTGGAATTTTTACCGCCTTGCCCAAGGCTTGTACTTTGCCACTTGGCACTTTGACTGGATTGTTGTGCTGGTTCTAATGTTCGTGATGTGTGGAATAGGGTCATGGGATGCACCATGGATTGGTTGGACCTATGGACCCGCTTCGTTGTATGGGGGTACGCCCCAAGGGGTACATATGACTAGCGGGTTATGGAGAACTACGCGTCATTATGTCACTTGGGTTAGGAGTGTCCAAACTCTGTGTGTCTTTTGACCATGGGGACAACCGGCCTCCTTGAGGGAGGCAAAAGAGTTTGAGGGAGGCATAAGAGTTTGAGGGAGGCATAAGAGACTTGAGGGAGGCATAAGAGTTTGAGGGAGGCATAAGAGACTTGAGGGAGGCATAAGAGTTTGAGGGAGGCATAAGAGACTTGAGGGAGGCATAAGAGTTTGAGGGAGGCTTATGATATTTGTCTGTATGGTTGATGTTTCAGGATATATGTTGAGTTATTGTGATGTTTGGTAGTGGTCTTTTGATGTATGTGTTACTCATGACAGATGGTTATGTGTTGTGATGTTGTGGACATGTCATTTATTCCCTTGTGGACACTATGTACCTGTAGCATGGTTGTTGTTATATGAGTCCTTCATTGATGCAAATTGAGGAAATGTCTGGTGGATTGTAGTACTCTTTTGTTTGAGTATTTGGTATGTCAGTCATTGCTGTGTGATGAGTACATATGTTATGGAAAGTGTGCCTATTCTATTCCGTATTTGTGTAACCTTTATGTGGTGTAATACAATCTTGAAGTATATACTTGTGTACTTGTGAATCTGTAGTGTCTTGTGAACCTGATAAGGTGTTGGGTTAGCAGTTCATGTTGGGCACCCACAATAAGGAATAAATCAAAACTCTTCCATGATGATATTTTATTTTAAAAGAAACTAAAACTTAATGTTAACGGAAAGAGACTAATGAAATGATGAACAAGAAAGAACTGCCAATCTTCACAGAACATTGAAAGTTAAAAAAATTCTACCAAATGTTCCTAAGGCTACCTTGTGACCGTGCTTTAATCAACTAAAATTTTAAACCATAAAGTGTACTTTCTCCTGTACCTATTCTTGGTTGCGAACCATCTCTTTTCCGTTGTGTTATGTCGCATCGAGGACGATGCTTTCTTAAGGGGAGGAGAATGTAATGCCACGTTGGGCATGAGGATCCTTTTCCGCGGCCTGCCTGGCGTGAAGGAGAAGCTGTTCCGTAGGAGGGTGCGGTTTTGTTCCTTTTGGCAAGTGGAGTGTGGTTGGGTGCCTCCACCAACTATCTTCTTTTTTTTCAAACTTGCTAACTGCCACCAACCTACCTTATTTATGCTCTGTCACTTCATTTTGACCTGCCCCCCCCTTGGCGTGTTCTGAGCAGTGGTGTCATTGATGGTGAAATGAAGGTCTGTCGCCCTGATGTTGCGTGGGTGGGCATGGATCCTGAGAATCGTGTTGTACAGGCAGCTACAGTGGAGCGCAGATCTAAAGGTCTCCTCGGGGAGTGCCGTGAGGAGGTGTCTGGCTATATGCAGCAGCTACAGGCAGAGAAGTAAACGTACCTCAGAAAACCAGTGGCCCAGAGAGAGTTTTGTGCGACTGCTGCCACAGGCCGATCCCAAGGCACCCTCGGTGTTGATCCTGATGTTCTGATGCACGCGACCACAGCCATGATCGGCTAATTGCAAAATCTCGCCGCTGTGGTAGAAGAACGGGATAAAGTTTTGGTGGAGCTGTCTCGCCTTTGCATTTTGGAAAGTCGCTTCTGTCCAGGTGGCAGATCCAACATGGAAGAAGCTTGATCAAATCTTGAGGCAGGTTTTGCTGGTGAGGCTGAGATCGTGTTCACTACTATTTTCTTTTGCTGTCCGGAAGTTTTTGTTTCCAGCGCCTTGCCATGGGTTTGATATGGCGGTTCAGATGAAGCTGCAAGTTAGGGAGGTAGGCGTGTTACCTCCACGTCCTTTGGGTGCGGTATGGTGTGTTCTTATGGGGGATCCGCAGCAACTGCCTGTAAAAACAATGGCGACGGTCTTTGCTGCTCCTCCACGAGCTTCTTATAGTGTCCTGGTTCGGCCTGAAACTCACTCTGTTTTCAACGTGAAAGGGTTTCGTGCAGGTAGAAGCCTGTTTGAGCGCTCCAACAAGCAGGTTGTCCACTATGTTGTTATCTGTTCAGTTCGACTGCATCCTCAAATTCGGGATTCTCCTTCAAGATATTTTGTTTCAAAATTGATTAAGTGACAGCAGGAGCATTACCAACAGACCTGATGAAGATTTATTGCAAATTTTTGCTATTGGAAACCTTTCTGTTTGTTTCACAATGCAACCCATGGAAGGGGATCTCTTTGAGGCAGATCTGTTCCATTCCAGTATATTCATGAAGCACATTTTGCTTTGCAATTATATGAGCATCTTCTTAGAGTCACTATATTAGCAGGCAATAAAATGGTGCATGCTTTTGTGTAAGGGGCAGATCACACCCATGAGCAGGAGATCTATGCAATGTTGGAGGTTTTCTTGCTATGTCCAGGGCCCTAGGAGACAGATTCTTGAAACGGTACGTGATATCTGAACCTGAAGTAACATGTGTAGATCGGACACATGAAGATGAGTGCCTCATCCTAGCTAGTGATGGTCTATGGGATGTTCTGTCAAATGTTTCTGCCTGTGAAGTTGTTAGAAAATGTCTGGCTGGCTATAGACCTCATTGCTCAAAGGGTATTTTCAAAATATAATCCTATAGGTTCCACATCTGCTCTTCTTACCAAATTGGCTTTGGGATGGAGAGGTGGTGACAAGAGTTCTTCACCCCTTTCCGAGGCATCTAGGAAGACTGAGGAGTCGAATGAAGAACCATTCTCAAAGACATCGGATCAGGAGTCAGAGTCTCCGACAGAATCCCATGAACAAGCATCTCCCATTACGGTAGAGAACTTAGCTTCTGGTATTAATGTTAGAGATTCTATTTTGCAAAATGTAGTTTCCCAAACTGAGCCATCAAAGCAAGATCCAGTTGTACAGTTGGAATCTCAGTATTCGATTGTCAAAACTGCTCCAAGCTATGCAAGTGTTGGTTTTGTGCCTCAGATTAGCCATTATCCTTCATATGAACCTGCTTTGACCAGCCCACATGATGTTTCTCGTCAACCGAGCATTGTGATGCAGCAAATGTATGATCACATATGGCTGGAATTGCACCCAGTACCATGTCTTTCCCACATCAGCAAATGCAGTTGCTGTCCCCAAATCTGCTGAAGGAAAAGTTAGTGTATCATCACGGTAGATGCCTACTCGAGCCAGGAGCATGGTGTAATCAGTATGTCTCGTGTTCGAGCTTCAAATCATGGGGTTGGTTTGTAGCTGTTTTCACCGCGTGAATGTGGCGCTAGCACGAGCTCGTAGAGCACTTTGGGTTAAGGGCAAGCAGCGGCTTTGAGACAAATCTTTTACACATGGAGATGGCGTTCTAAACCAGGCATGTTAAGACTAGCCCCTGAAATATTTTGCTTTCCTTTTTCAACTTCATGAAATAAATGATCTACTACCTGAAATGACGCTTTAATATGAAATGTTGTGTTTGATTCTATCGATTGTCCTTGATTGCATTGGTTTCTTTATTTTCCTGTTCCTTCTCCTGAATCGTTGTTCCTTTCATGATTGGTTTGCATAGGGGAAAATTGTTGTTATCTTTACTTTGTTATAATTATATGGCTGAGAACAATGTTGTACTTGCTTTGTTTCTTTTGGATCAAATCATCTGAAATGGAAAGAGACATTCTTTTGAAACATGGAAGCTTAAAAAAAAATGTTACCTTTCAAAATGCTTGGTTATGGCTACCCTAAGCGATATTAAATCAATAAAGGCTCTTAAATGCTTGGGTCTGTTTTCTGTTCGATAGTAGATACTTCTTGCTTTTTGCTTCCTTAGGGGGTTGTCTTCATTAGTACTGCTGCCCCACTCGAATGCTTCTTTCCTCTTTGGCTTGTTCCCTTGCTTGTGCTGACAAGATAGTTATCACCTTTCAGGTCCTCTGAATGTAGACTTACCGCTGGATAAAACACAAATGCATGTATATTTCTTTTGCGGTGTTTTATCATCCTTGATAAGGAATATCAAAAATATAGAAATCTGGGTCCTTAGCTAGAGTGGCTCTTGTTTTATTAGTTGTAACACTACTCCTTGATTACCTTTCTATTGAATGTAATTTGTGCGTAAGTGAGAGTCCTCCTGGAATGAATTGATATTGTACAACTCTTTACACATAAGTGTTATATTGTCTTGGATAGTAGTATGTATGCCATTTATGAAGTTTACGAATGAAGCTTGTTTAGGCTTTCCATTTAAAGTTGTCATGCTTGCCTACCTAGAGTGTAGCTTACTTGTGAGATATTTTGTTTATTACTCATTTCCTAATAAGGCTTGCGGCTTGTGGTTTCTTCATTAATCTATTCTGGTATCAGACATTAGGAAAGAAAGAAGGAAATTTCATGATTGTCCTCAATGCCCGAAAGTAGATCAGTGGGATTCAGGATACAACCTTTAGCAATAGAAAGTTCTAGGAAGAGAGAATCCTAGTTGCAAACAAAAGAAATTAGAGAGAATCCTAGTTGTTAACGTTTATTACTTTTAAAGGACCTTGTAAGGAAGAGGCGGTAGACCTCTTGTTAAAACCAAAACTATAGTTATGTTCTTTTAAGGGCATCGAACCCGTATTACTTTCAAACCCCCCCTGGAAGAATTGGATAACGTCATTTTTGCTTCGCGCCTACGATCATAATTAGTACGCTTTGTCTTCTCTTGGACCCTTTAGTTGGATGGAGTAAATTTTGGATTCCTATCACGTAACCCATAGGATTACATGAAGGAGATATCAGCACTCTGGACTTTCTTGTTCCCAACCCATAAGGTCTTGCCTTGATTTATGTAATTTTGTTCTTACTAGTATTTGGACTTTCTCCTTGTTGGATGATTTAGTTTTCTCTCTCATGAGATTAATATTGGAGTTGTGAGTTGTGTTTTAATCCATTTCTGAATTTAGAATATTCCTTTCTTGATATTGTTAATTGTTAGCTTACTATTACATTGTGCAGTCTTAACATGCTCAGTTCTTGCGAACTGACTTTAGTTAATATTTGTGCAGATGGATTATGCGAGTAGACTAGAAGAAAAGAGTGTAAAAGTTTCATCTGTACCATTATGAAGTTCCTTGTAAAAAAAAAAAATGTCCAATGTGTTGTAAATTGTGTAATATTGCTTGTAAAGAGAGTTGATACGACCTCTTGCCTTGTATTGTTTGGTAATGGTGAAATAAAGTGTCTTGTTCTGGTGTAGTTAAGCTTGAAATTATCCTTGTGAGAAATGGCATTCACTCTTTACATTGATATGAGTATTGTAAAACTTTGATCTTGAGAATAAATTATTAAGTTAAATCTTTCTAAGACTTAGCGACAATATTTTATAAGTAAAGTAAAATGAGTCGGTTAACCCTTAAAGAAGCTAAACAAAAATAATAATTTTATATTCAACAAATTATAAATGTAAAGGTGATCTATTTGAAATCAAATACTTCCATGAGTGATCAAAATGAAAACATCCTTTGTGAAGTAAACATTTATTAATTGATACCCCCTAGCTAAACTAGCGAACACTATCCCTTTGGGGTGAATTCTTAAAATGATCCTAAGGTGAAATGAATTGTGAGTTGTTGTAAGACAATAAGATTTAATAAATAGGAGGAATCGGTTTCGAAGCCTTGTAAGCTGTTTCTCAACCTTTTTGAAAAGTAAATTGTTTTCTTTTGTAAAATAATCCAGTGAAGCCTAAGTAAAATATTTAATAATTACGTATAAAACCGCAAGCTCCAATTAAACCTCAGTAAGAACTAATGATGTCTCAAGGATGAACTCAATTGACTTTCTTCCTTTAACTTTATCTAAGGTACCTCGAAATATTCTCTTAAGTTGTTGCACGTGAACCCCTGTTTTCATGTGGGCATGAACAGGTTCTAGTAGCGTAAGTGTTAATAGATGGCCTTGTGAAATTAAATTACCCCCCCCCTTTCTCTAAACAAATGAATTAAGCAAATGAATGTTGTAATAGAAAAGATTAAAAAAGGATTACTCAGTGTTTAAGAAATTAGCTTAGTTGGTGAGATGAATTTATCCTGTATTTCACTGTGTTGTTCTTGTGTTGGTATTTTTGGTGCGTTACACAACCCCCAAACATTGGTTAAGAGTGGCCCGATGAGCTTTGGAGGGTGGCTGAGCTTAAAATATGATATTGTAATGTCACACAAAATCTTGCAACATAAGTTGGGGGTCAGTGATTCAAGCTCCATTATCCATGATAGCTCAGATCTGTTGAGATGGTTTTCTAGCTCGAAGAGAAAGAAAAAAATCTTTCGAGACCCAATCTCCAACCTTGAGCCAATGCATTCGAGCCCAGATTTGAGCACCTAACAAAATCATTATAATGATGCTTGTAATGCCTCGTTCGACATTACTCTTGTTCATACTTCGGTGACCTTGTTGCTAAGCGTTGAACATTGTTGTGCTCGTGTTAATCATTAGTTGTCTTGGACCTTATCGTAGAAAATTATTAGCATCCTCCCTCTTCATCATGCCTTCTTATGTCATTCTCGATGTTTCCAGTTGCTAGCCCCCGCAACGCCTGTTATGATTTTTCCTATAAAAGGAAAATTGTGCTCTCGAATTGTTGAGCTTAACTGTCAGTCTTTATTAATATGAATAATGATTATCTTGAAGTTGTAAAATTAATAATAAGAATGATAATAATGATATTATTAATTTATTTGTCGATCGATAATTATTTCTTTTATTATTATTATTTTATTGTCGATTGTAATCGATATTATTATTAATTATCTCTATGTCATTTTCTTGTATCATTCTGATCGCTCCCATAGACCAAACCTCGTTTTGTGCTAAAGAAGGGATTACCCCGTCGTGGCGTCATGGTTGGTCATTGTCCCATGTTCACTTTTGAAATGTCAACATCTATTTTCCTCCCCCTTGGTCAATTATGCCTACTTGCATGTTGTTTCAATCGTTTAAATTAAAGGAAAATATGATTTTTCTCTCTGCATCATGCCAAGTTTGTATGCTTTTTAATCTTCTTGGTTGGCATAGGTATTGGGTTCCTTTCTTCCTTATTGCTATCATGTGAATGCATAGGGAGGTTTTTTTGTGGTGTAATCTTTGATGGGGCTATTAATTTAATGCTCAAATTAATCTTTTCAACTACCACCCCTTACCTCCTTAGAAGCGACTTGGCCTTGTACGTGGCTTTCACCAAATGAATTTATTTTGTGTTGAGCACTATTATTTTTCCTCTGCAAAAATCTTGGTTTTGTGCTAGCGATGGTGTTTGGTGGCTATTTGAATCCCTTTTGGAGAGTGGAGGGTGGTTGAGCACCTGGTCAATTTCCCCATTTGGAGTGTTAAATGAATAACATTTGACCCATTACTCACCCTGTTGGCCGCCTGTTTTAATTTATTATTATTTTTTGACTCCTTGGCTTGTATTTTGGGGGAATATGCCAAGTCTTAAGCTATTTGGCCACATGGGTAGGTTGTGATCAGAGATTATAGACTGGTGTTTTGGGTGCAAGCATAGACGTCTAGCCAATGAAAGAAAAGGGAGAGGTTGCATTGTGGTATAGTGGCTTTGCCATGTGTGTGCCTTTGTGGAAGCTCCATTTTAGGCATGATAATACTATCCATTGCAATGTTTACTATCTTTTACAATTTCATGGAATGAACTGATTCTCCTTCCTGATATGCCATCTTGTCAGTTGGAATTGTGGTTGTTTTCTTGAGTCGCTTTGATCATGCAAGTTGTCCCTTGTTTGCTTCCCTCTTTGTCATTGTTCTGAATCAGATTTCTTGAAGAAAATAAAAAGAAAAATAAAAGAGGGGATTCCATTTATTCCTTTACTCTGTTACATTTATTTGATAAGGAGATGTAATTACAGCTTGACATTATTGCATTCATCCTTTCCCTGGGGTGATCTGGTAATGGGTTTGGATGCTATGAATGCTGTAGCTGCTCTATTTTTTGGTAAATCTTAGATGCAAGGAGACATAAATGTAATAGTAATTATAGCTCTTTGGGTTTGCTCGAAACAATTATCTATAAGTCTTTTCATGCGTGGAAATAAAATTTTGAGTGAATCTAGTTTTTATCAACAAGGAATCTTCTATTTTATTCATTTTTGGAGGTAATATTGTCATTTGTAAATGACTTCTGAAATTCAGTACTCTGTTGGGTTGTTTTTGCTTTAACGGTATTTTACAGGTGTGTATTTTCTTCTGATTAAAACAAAGGTTTCAAAACCTTGTCTAGGTATTATTATTTAATTCTTGTTAGCTTCACCTCTGTGGTGACTTGCTAGATTTTGGCTATTAGTTATACGCTAAAATGTGGAGTATAGGAATTGGGAACACAAGTACTTTATCCCTGAAATCGTACCTAATTATGTTGGTGTTCCTCTGAGGTATTTTCCATGTTTCATTGCATGGGTTTTGGTTTTTATCCCCAGTTGTTTGTTATGATATTTTTAAGGACATTTATGCACCCTTATCTTTACCCTGGCGATATTTACTACGATCTTAATCAATAATCATTTGGGAAGATATGTCATTTTTCTTATTTCTTTTGAGGTTCTCTTTTCATATGTTTGCATACCTGAATCTTTGAAATGGATGCAAGTACATTATAATTTACATCATGTAACCTATATGAATATTGTGTCCTATTTGATCAATTACTATTTTCATTCTGGAACTTTTCTATTTTCTGATCTTGAATGTGATGTCATTTTCTTTTGGGAACTATGACTGGATCGACCGAGTATTTGGGTTTTCTCTTCTTTGAGTGGTCTTCTCAGTTAGAGTGGATTGATGTACTTTGGAAGGGAAGCTTTGTAACCCTTTCCCTATTATAATTACTCTTATCTTAACTTGGTCAAATTTTTCCATGTTGAGAGGTTATTGATAATATGTGAATCGTTAGTGAACATATTATTAATGGTCATAAATTTATGACCAAACCTTTGTGTTGGATTTAGAATTTGAAATGTGTTTGGGATGACTGTAGTCATTATTGATAACATGAATCCTACTAACTAATTAAATTTGATGATACATTATGAGGATAGTCATGAGGTTACGAATTGATAATATTTATATAAATACAATACTGGCCTATGTCGGAAAATTCTTAAAATTATTAAGGACATTTGGGGTTACTTTTCCTTTATATTAATTTAGATAAGTTGACGAGTATGATGGGGTTTTTGTTAGAATGATGGATTTTGTGACTTCATTTAAATGAATTTGAAGAGTGGTTTTGATTATGTTCACTAGTATTAATTTTAAAAGATCTTTTAAGGAGGAGGTGGTAAAATTCTTGTTTAGACTGTAACTATGGATTGTTTTTTTTGGGTTACGAATCCCATTATTATATGAAACCTGGAAGGATGTTTAAATGATAATCTCATCTTAAATGGAATTGAAAGTTAGAGGATTTTTTCTGCCCCGTGCTTTGTTTATCAAGTAACTTGGCTATTGAGTAATGCCCATTTTGGGTTTTATTAGTTACCATTCTTATCTTATCATTACCTTGTGGAGTCTCTTTTTGATGAGAGAAATTAGTTCCTGGGTTGAACTTTAGTTTTCAACTCCTTTGATCACGTGATGGTTACCCTTCTTACACTCGTTTGGTTGCTCTAGCTTTTAGGCCAATGAAACCTCCCTCCTGGAAGGACTGATTTACATTTTTAGTTTCGCGTCTTATGATTGTATCCTGTATGTTTTGGGCTTCTCAAAGATTTTAACGATGGATGGATCAAGTATTATATTTCAATCACATAATCTATAGGATTACATGATTGAAATCCCAATACTCTTGAATTTTGTTCCCAACTTATAAAGTCTACAGTCTTTCCTTGGTTAGTTGAGATAATCTTCTTAACTAGAATATTTGACTTCGTTCTTTCTGTCTGGTGAAATTTTTTATCTCATGTGAAGAATTTTGATTAGTGGTTTGTGCTTTGATCCATTTCTTGAAATAGAATGTCCTTTCATGATATTGTTAAATGTTAGCATATTATTTCAATGTGTAGCCTTATCATGCTCAGTTCTCGTGAACTGACTCAAGTTAATACTTGTGCAGATGGATTTTGCATGAGTAGATAAAAGGAAATATTGATAAAGGTTTCATCGGTTTGATTTATGAAGTTCCTTGTATAAATGTTTAATGTACTGTAAATCTTAGATTGGTGCTTGTAGAGGAGTTTGGAAGGCCTCTTGCCTTGGATTTTCTATCTATTTATGATGAAATCTTGTCTAATAATTTGTAACAAAATTTGAACATATTATTGTGAGAAATAAAATTAAATTACCACCTTGTTATGAGTATTATTTTAGTTATATTATATCAGTAATGAAATTTTTTTAGCATGGCTTGACCAATTTTGTTACCTTCTTGTTCTCAAACAAAGTTCAATCTAATCTTTTGACATGTTTGGTTTGTGTTCCACGTTGAATAGAAATGTTATAACTGTGTTTAGTTTTCTCAAAAAATTAATCATAAATTTCTTCTTTCGAGTCATAAAAATTTCATGTTTACTAACCCTCCATGGTCTTGGCATTAGTGCTATTATAGGTATATTTTTTGTGGGTTGGAAATTCTTTTTCTAAAGTTAATCAAAATAAAATAAAATCAATACATAGAAGAATAAATAAATAAGATAATAATGAAGTTATGACCTTGTAGATAAAATTAAGAGTCTCTAATTGAAAATAAGGGAGTTATCTACCAGTGTAATAGAATCTACCCTCACTAACATTAAGCCAAAAATTAAACCTTATCCTCATTGTTACGAAACATTAAGTAATTTTAAAAAGAAGATCATTGTTGGCTTGTGGGGATATACTTAGATATAAGTTAGTAGTGGAGTTGGAATAAGAACACATTAAGTCTTATTTTTCCATTTTGGGAACCCCATGTGTATCCTCTATTTAATTTAATCAAAAGAATTCCAAATGAAGCTTTTAGCTAATCCAGTTGAACTCTTAAGTCTCATTGAAACACCGGTTAATAACTAATGAGATCATGATGATGAAATAAATTGAACTTCTCACTCTACTCTTTACGTTAGTACATTGTAATCTTCTCTTAAGTATGGTTAATTGTTGATCCTTATTCAAGGAGGTTATGTTCCGAACCTTAATAGCACTCCACCTCAGTTGTGAGCTTACGCTCGTCGCCTTGTGCAATGGATGTTTGAATCAAGATTCTGTAGCTTGGGTATGAATAAGTGAACCTTGTGAGATGTGAAGGTGTCCCTTTTGATCAACTGAATTTAGCTAGTTTCTCTAGGCTTTAGATGATCCTCATTCAAAAAACTTATTCTCAAGATAATGAGTCAATAGTATAAAAGAAATAAGTTCACCTTTGTAAGAATAATTTTGATAATAATACATGAATCTTCTAGGTGGTAAAGTTTGGTCTTGAAAGATGTTTTAGTAAATACATAACCTTAAAGGATTTTACACCATGGGGTGTACTTAACTGTGACTATGTATTGTGGTTGGAATTTTTTGTGGTACCTTGTCAAGAGAAAAGTAAACTCTCTTTTTTGGGTGTTGGATGTTTCCTTGTTGTCTATGTGGTCATCGTTTTGTCAAGATTTTATAAGAGTTAGTTATATATATTGTGATCACCTTTATTGTCATTCTATACTCCGAACAACTAATTTTATTTATTTGTACTTTACTATGTTGTCTTGTGTGTCTTGGTTTGTGGTCATTACACTTGGTATTAGAGTGGAAGCTCATGCGCTTGAACCTCTGGGACTAATTGGTGTGGTGATGGTGTTGCATGATGGTGATTGATATTGGAAGAGTAATGTGGTATAAGCATGATGTGAGCCATGTCATAATTGTGATATTGTGAATGCACATGATGTGTATGTCACTTAGTGTGTAATTGTTAGCATGTTGATGTGTTGGAGATGAGAGTATTCTTCTTCCTTTTCAGGAATTCTATGAGACTTCGAGTGTGAAACATTGTTTTTGTATGTGTGTGGAAGAAATGTGATTGTTGATTTAAGAGTGTTGGATATGTTTGGAATTTTTGATGTGTGGGTGTGCTCATGTGTTATACGATAAGGTTGGTTGTAGTGAACTGGATTTCTTAATGATGTCATTATCATTTGTGTAGAAATGTGTGTATTCCCATGTTATATGGTAGCTGACTGTATGTTGTAATTGTTCTCATCATAATTGTAATTTATGTAATATGTAATGATTCATGTCGTGAATTTAGGGACATATGGTGGGTATATGATCCCTATCGTACAGTGATGGCACTTTGGGTGCAACATGTGGTGATGTAACATGTTATAAACCATGAATGTAATGTATGTGACATACCCTATATTGGTGCCATGCATAAGACACTATGTTAATGTGTGTGAACCACCATTTTTGTTAGTGATGTAGTTACATGTTATATTGTGAACCTTACGCTAACCAACCTTGAGGGAAATCGATAAAAGTGTATGTTTGGAGTGATGCAATGGGTACCATGGGCCAGTAACTCTAGCTGACATTAGGCTCAGTAGATGACGACATGTGCCCTCTTTCTCTCTCATTTTGGCTATTGTATGGATGCAACCTCAGTGTAACTATGACTGTGTTTAGCCTTGTCGAAGTGGTGGTGGGATGATTCAGATAGAGATGATGACAGTTGTATTATTGTTATGTTATTTTATGAGCTGAGGCTCAATGTTCCGAGTGCCAGCAACTCATTGAGTACCCCCTTGGTGGCCAGATAAGGCCACATAGTCATCGTAATGTGTTATTCTTATATGTGCATTTTATTCATAAATTGAACTTTTTATTTTAATTTTTTTAAGGACAAGAAATTTTCTTTATTGCAATGTTTTATATTTTTGGGCATTTCCTTGGTTTTTGGTACTAACATGCAGATTTTTGCACTAACTATGGCTATTTGGCCATTTGTTTTACTTGGATTTGGATCTTTTTTTAAAATTTTAAGATTTTACTGCCTTGCCCAAGGCTTGTACTTAGCCACTTGGCATTTGAATCGGATTGCTATGTAGGTTCTACTGTCGTGATGTGTGGAATAGGGTCATGGGATGCACCATGGAATGGTTGGACCTATGGACCCACTTCATTGTATGGGGGTACGCCCCAAGGAGTTACAGATAACTAGTGGGTTGCTAAACCATGAGTTATTATGTCACTTGGGTTAGGGGTGTCTTGACTCTATACTCCTAGGGCCATAGGGACACATGATCCTTTGGGGAGAAAAAAGGAAAATTATTTTATTATTACTACTTAAGGGAGGCATAAGAGACTTTAGGGAGGCATAACACTTGAGGGAGACATAAGAGATTGAGTGGCATAAGAGATTGAGGGAGGCATAAGTGTGTGTATGATTGATGCTTTAGGAGGTATGCAGAGTTGTTATGATGTTTTGGTTGTGGTGTTATGATGTATGTGTTACTCATGTTAGTTGGATATGTTTGTGATGTTGTGGATATGGCATTGATGCCCTTGTTGACACTATGTACATGTAGCTAGTTTTCTGAGTTATGTAAAATCTTCATCTGTGGAATTGTGGAAATTTCAGGTTGTTGTAGTACACTTGTGTTCAAGTATGGTATGGCAGTCATAGATGTGTGACAAGTACTATGTTATGTGGAATGTGTCTGTTCTCTTCCATATTTGGTTAAGCTCTTGTGGTGTGGTACCGTCATGAAAGTATGTAAAAATATGCATGTGAATCTTTAGTATTATGTATGACCCTAGTAGGGTGTTGTCATTGCAGTTCATGTTGGGCACCCACAAGAATGAATAAACTAAAATTCTACAACAATGAAATTTTAAAAGAACTTGAGTTAAGAATAATGTAAATGGAAAGAAAGTCTAATTAAATAATGAAGTAAGAGGGAACTGCCAATCTTCATATAACTTTGAAAGTTAAAATTCTGCCAAAATGTTTCTAAGGCTACCCCGTGGCTGTGCTTTAACGACTGAAATTTTAACCATAGGGTGCACTTTCACCTTTATCTGTTCCTTGATGCTTACCACCTTTCCTTCCTTCAACATTGTGTCGCATCGAGGATGATGCTTTCTTAAGGGGAGGAGAATGTAATGCCCCATTTGACGTTACTCATGTTCATACTTCGGTGACCTTGTTGCTAAGTGTTGAACATTATTGTGCTCCTATTAATCATTAGTTGGCTTCGACCTTGTCGGAGAAAATTATTAGCATTCTCCCTCTTTGTCATGCCTTCTTGTGTCATTGTCGATGTTTCCAGTTGCTGGCCCCCACAACATCCTTTATGATTTTCCTATAAAAGAAATATCGTGTTCTCGAATTGTCGAGCTTGACTGTCGGTCTCATTATTAATATGAATAATAATTATTTTTAAGTTGTAAAATTAATAATAAAAATGATAATAATGATATTACTAAGTTATTTTTTGATCGGCCATTATTTTATGTTATTATTATTTTATTTTATTATATATTGTAATCAATATTAATATTAATTATCTCTATGTCATTTTTTCGTATCATTCTGATTGCTCCATAGATTGAACCTCGTTCCATAATAAAGAAGGGATTACCCTATCATGGCGCCATGGTTGGTCGTTTCCCCATGTTTTCACTTTTGAAATTTCAACCTCTAGTTTTCTCCCCCTTGGTCGATTAGGCCTGCTTGCTGTGTTGTTTCAATCATTTAAATTAAAGGAAAATATAAGTTTTTCTCCCTCTACCATTCTAGTTTGTATGTTTTTTAATCTTCTTGCTTGGCATAGGTATTGGGTTCCTTTCTTCTTTCAATTCTATCGTGTGCTTGTATAGGGAGGTTGTGTGTTTCTCAAGCTTTGATGGGGCTATTAATTTAATGCTCAAATTAATCTTTTCAACTAACACCCTTTACCTCTTTAGTAGCGACCTGGCCTTGTATGTGCCCTTCAGCAAATGAATTTATTTTGTGCTGGGCACTATTCTTTTTCCTTTGTAAAATATCTTGGGAATGTGCTGGCAAGGGGTTGGTGTTTGGTGGTCAACTACAATTTGTTTAATGACTTAAAGGAGATGTGCCTTGTGTTGAGCTTGGTCATGTTTCCCCATTTTAAGGAATGGCACCCACCCATTACTCACCCTGACTGGCCACCTTGTTTTGCTTATTTTTTTATGACTCCTTGACTTGTGTTTTGGGGGCAGTCAAAGCTTAAGTATCCCCATCTTGGGTATTTGGTGAGGAGATTACAGACTAGAAGCTTGTAGCATAGGCACCCAAAAAGTGAAAGAAAAGGAAGAGGTTACCCAGGTTTGGATATATAGTGGCTTTGCCATGTGTGTGCCTTTGGAAGCTCCTTTAGGCATGTTAATAAATCCATTGCAATGTTTACTACCTTTAAAAATTCATGGAATGAATGGTTCTCCTTCCTGAAATGACATCTTATATGGGAATTGTGGTTGTTTTCTTGATTCACTTTGATCATGTATTGGTTGTCCCTTGTTTGCTTCCCAAATTTTCATAGTTCTGAATGACTTGCTTAAAGAAAAGAAAAATAAAAATAAAAGAGGGGATTTAATTTCTTTTACTCTGTTACTTTTCATTTGATGTGAGTTGTATTATACAACTTGACATTATTGCATTCATCCTTTCCCTAGGGTGATCTGGTAATGGGTTTGGATGGTACGAATGCGTAGCTGCCCTGATTATTGGTAAATCTTGGATGCAAGGAGACATAAATGTAATAGTAATTATAGCTCTTTGGGTTTGTTTGAAACAGTTATCTATTAGTCTTTTCATGCGTGACTATAACATTTTGAGTGAATTTGGTTTTTATCAACAAGGAATCTTGTATTTTATTCATTTTTTGGAGGTAATCATGTCATCTGTAAATGACTCCTGAAATTCGGTGCTCTGCTAACATGTGTTTTTGCTTTCACTATATTTTTCAGGTGTGTATTTTCTTCTGATTAAAACAGAGGTTTCAAAACCTTGTCTGGGTATTATTATTTACTTCTTGTTAGCTTCACCTCTGTGGTGACTTGCTAGATTTTGGTCGTTAGTTATATGTTGAAATGTGGAGTATAGGAATTGGGAACACAAGTACTTTATCCCTGAAATCATACCTCATTATGTTGGTGTTCCTCTGAGGTATTTTCCTTGTTTCATGGTGTGGGTTTTGGTTTTCATCCCCAGTTCTCTGTTATGATATTTTTGGGGACATTTATGAACCCTTATCTCTACCCTGGAGATAGTTACTACAATCTAAATCCAGAATCATTTGGGAAGATCTGTCATTACTCTGATTTCTTTTTAGGCTTTCATTTCATATGTTTCAATACTTGAATTTTGGAACTGGCTGTAGGTACATTATAATTTACATCATGTAACCTATATGACTATTGTGGCCTCTTTGATCAATTAATATTTTCATTCTGGAACTTTTCTATGTTTCTGATCTTGAATGTGATGTCATTTTCTTTTGGGAACTATGACTGGATCGACCGGGTACTTGGGTTTCTCTCTGCTTTGAGTGGTCTACTCTATTAGAGTGGATTGATGTCTTTGGAAGGGAGATCTTCGTAACCCTGGCCCTATTATAATTACTCTTATCTTAACTTGATCAAAATTTTCCTTGCTGAGAGGTTATAGATAATATGTGAATCATAAGTGAACGTATTATTAATGGTCATAATTTTATGACCAAACCTCTATGTTGTATTTGGAATTGGAAATGTGTTTGGGATGACTATAGTCATTATTGAAACAGGACTCCTGTATACTCATGACATTTGATGATACGTTATGAGGATAGTCATGAGGTTATGAATGGATTATATTTATATAAATACAATGTTGGTCTATGTCAGAAAATTGTTAAAAATTATTAATGACATTTGGGGTTACCTTTCCTTTATATTATTTAGATAAGTTTATGAGTATGATGGGGTTTTTTGTTAGAATAATGGATTTTTTGACTCATTTAAATGCATTTGAAGAGTTTTTTTGATTATGTTCACTAGTATTACTTTTAAAAGATCTTGTAAGGAGGAGGTGGTAAACTTCTTGTTTAGACTGTAACTATGGATTGTTTTTAAGGAGGGTTACGAATCCCATAATGATATGAAACCCAGAAGGATGTTTAAATGATAATCTCATCTTAAATGGACTTGAAATTTAGCAGGATTTTCGTTGTCCCTTTCTTTGTTTATTAAGTAACTTGGTTGTTGAGTAATGCCCATTTTTGGTTTTGTCAGCTATCTTTCTTCTCTTATCATTACCTTGTGGAGTCTCTTTTCAATGAGAGAATATAGTTTGTGGGTTGAACTTTATTTTTCAACTCCTTTGATCACATGATGGTATTTCCCTTCTTACACTCGTTTGGTTTCTCTAGCTTTTAGGCCAATGAACCTTCCCTCTAGAAGGAATGATTTACATTTTTTAGTTTCGTGTCTATGATTGTATCCAGTATGTTTTGGGATTCTCAATGATTTTAGTGATGGATGGATCGAATATTATATTTTAATCACTTAATCTATAGGATTACATGATTGAAATCCCAATACTCTTGAATTTTTTTCCCTAACTTATAAAGTCTAGAGTCTTACCTTGGTTAGTTGAGATATTGTTCTTAACTATAATATTTGACTTCCTTCTTGTTGGCTGGTGAAATTTTTATCTCGTGTGAAGAATTTTGATTATTGGTTTGTGCTTTGATCCATTTCTTGAATTAGAATGTTCCTTTCATGATATTGTTTAATATTAGCATATTGTTTCAATGTGTAGCCTTATCATGCTCAATTCTCACGAATTGACTCAATTAAATACTTGTCGAGATGGATTTTGTGAGTAGATAAAAGGAAATACTAATAAAAAAATTATCGGTTTCATTTATGAAGTCCTAGTACAAATGTTTAATGTACTGTAAATCTTGGATTGGTGCTTGTAGAGGAGCTTAGAAGACATCTTGCCTTGGATTTTCTATCTTTATATGATGAAATATTGTCTAACCATTTGTAACAAAACTTGAAAACATTATTGTGAGGAAAAAAATTTAATCACAACCTTGTTATGAGTATTATTTTTGTTATATTATATCAATAATGAAATTGTTGTAGCAAGGCTTGACAATTTATTTACCTTCTTGTTCTCAACCAAAGTTCAATCGAATCTTTTGACACGTTTGATTTGTGTGCCATGTTGAATACAAATGTTATAACCATGTTTAGTTTTCTCGTTAAGTAATGGTAAATTTCTTATTTCGAGTCATAAAAAATTCATGTTTACTAACCCTCTATGGTCTTAGCATCAGTGCTATTCTAGGTATTTTTTGTGGGTTGGAAATCCTTTTTCTAAAGTTAATCAAAATAAATTAAAATCAATACATAGATGAATAAATAAAAAAGATAATAATGAAGTTCTGACCTTGTAGATAAAATTAAGATTCTTTAATTAGAAAGAAGGGAGTTATCTACCGGTGTAATAGAATCTACCCTCACTAACCTTAAGCTACGAATTAAACCTTAACCTCATTGTTGTGAAACGTTAAGTAATTTTAAAAAGTAAGATCATTGTTGGCTTGTGGGGATATAGTTAGATCTTAGTTAGTAGGGGAGTTGGAATAAGAACACATTAAGTCTTATACTTCCATTTTTGGAACCCCATGTGTATCCTCTATTTAATTTAATCAAGAGAATGCCAAATTAAGCTTTTACCCAATCCATTTGAACTCTTAAGTCTCATTAAAAAACTGGTTAATAACTAATGAGATCACACTGATGAAATAAATTTGACCTTCTCACTCTAACCTTTGCCTTACTACATTGTAATCTTCTCTTAAGCATGGTTAATTGTTGATCCTTACTCAAGGACGTTGTGGTTTCGAACGTTAATGGAACTCCAGTTCAGTTCGAGCTTATGTTCGTCACCTTGTGCAATGGAGGTTTGAATCAAGATTTAGTAGCTTCGGTATGAATAAGTAACCTTGTGAGAGATGAAAGGTGTCCCTTTTGATCAAGCGAATTTAGCTAATTTTTCTAGTCTTTAGATGATCCTCATTCAAAACAAAATTTCTCAAGATAATTAGTCAATACTATAAAATAAATAAGTTCACCTTTGTAAGAATAATTTCTCGAATCAAACATGAATCTTCTAGGTGGTAAAGTCTAGTCTTGAAATATGTCTTAGTAAATACATAACCTTAAAGGATTTTACACCATGGGGTGTACTTAATTGTGACTATGTATTGTGGTTGGACTTTATTGTGGTGCCTTGTCAAGAGAAAAGTAAACTGTCTTTGTTGGGTGTTAGATGTTTCCTTGTTATCTATGTGGTCATCGTTTTGTCAATATTTTTGAACAGTTAGTTGTAGCTATTGTGATCACCTCTAGTGTTGTTCTATACTCCGAACAAGTAAAAAAATTTTTTTTTTTACTTTACTATGTTGTCTTGTGTGTCTTGGTTTGTGGTCATTACACTTGGTATTAGAGAGGAGCTTCATGCGCTTGAACCTCTGGGACAAATTGGTGTGGTGATGGTGTTACATGATGGTGATTGATATTGGAAGAGTAATGTGGTATAAGCATGATTTTAAACATGTCGTAATTGTGATATTGTGAATACACATGATGTTTATGTCACTTAGAGCGTAATTGTTATCATGTTGATGTGTTGGAGATGAGAGTATTCTTCCTCCTTTTGGGGAATTCTATGAGAATTCCACTGTGAAACAATGTTTTGTTGTGTGTGGAAGAAATGTGATTGTGATTTTGGAGTGTTGGATCCTTTTGGCATTCGTGATGTGTGGGTGTGCTCACATGTTGTGTGACTAGGTTGGTTGTAGTGAATTGGTTTTCTTAGTGATGTAATCATCATTCGTGTAGAAATGTGTGTAATTCCATGTTATATGGCAATTGACTGTATGTTGTAATTTTTCTCATCATAAGTAAAATTCATGTAATATGTAATGATTAATGTCATAAACATGGGACATATAGTGGGTATATGATCCCTATCATACAGTAATGGCACATTAGGTGTAGCATGTGGTGATGTGGCATGTTGTAAACCGTGAATGTAATGTATGTGACATACCCCATATTGGTTCCATGTAAAAACTGATATGTTAATGTGCGTGAACCACCATTTGGGTTAGTGATGTAGTTGCATGTTATGTTGTGAAACTTATGCTAACCAACCTTGAGGGAAATCAGTGATAGTGTATGTTTGGATTGAGGGAATGGGTACCATGGGCTAGTAACTTGAGATGAAATTAGGCTCATTAGATGATGAAATGTGCCCTCTTTCTCTCTCATTTTGGATATTATATCTATGCAACCTCAGTGTAACTATGACAGTGTTTAGCCTTGTCGATGTGGTGGCAGGATGATTTAGATAGAGATGAATACAATTTTATTATTGTTATGTTATTTTATGAGCCCAGGCTTGATGTTCTGAGTGCCAGAAACTCTTTGAGTACCCCCTTGGTGGCCAAATAAGGCTACATAGTCATCGTAATGTGTTATTCTTGTATGTGCTTTTTATTTGTAAATCAAACCTGTTATTTAATTTTTGTAAGGATCAGATGTTTTCTTTCTTGCAATGTTTTATATTTTTGGGAATTTCATTCGTTTATGGTACTAACATGCATATTTTTGCACTAACTATGGCTATTTGGCCATTTTTTTGCAATGATTTAGATTTTCTTATAAAATTTTAAGATTTTTCCACGTTACCCAAGGCTTGTACTTTGCCACTTGGCATTTGAATCAGATTGCTATGTAGGTTCTACTGTCGTGATGTGTGGAATATGGTCATGGGATGCACCATGGAATGGTTGGACCTATGGACCCACTTCATTGTATGGGTGTATGCCCCAAGGAGTTATAGATAACTTGTGGGATTCTAAACAAGGAGTTATTATATCACTTGGGTTAGGGGTTCCTAGACTCTATGTGCCTTGGGCCATAAGGAGACAGGCCCCTTTGGGTAGAAAAAAGGACAATTATTTTAGTATTACTACTTGAGGGAGGCATAAGAGACTTTATGGAGGCATAAGAGACTTGAGGGAGGCATAAGAGATTGAGGGAGGCATAAGAGACCTAAGGGAGGTATAAAATATTTGTGTATGTGTGTGATTAATGCTTTAGGAGGTATGTAAAGTTGTTATGATGTTTCGGTTGTGGTGTTATGATGTATCTGTTACTCATGTTAGTTGGATATGTTTTGTGATGTTTTGGATATGGTGTTGATGCCCTTGTTTACACTATGTACATGTAGCTAGTTTTTTGAGTTATGTAAAATCTGTATATGTGGAATTGTGGAAATTCTAAGTGGTTGTAGTACAATTGTGTTTGAGTATGGTATGGAATTCATAGATGTGTGAGTACTATGTTATGTGTACCGAGTCTATTCTCTTCCTTTTTTGGTTAAGCTTTTGTGATTTGGTACAGAGATGAAAGTATGTAAAAGTATGCTTGTGAATATTTAGTGTTGTGGATGACCTTGGTAGGGTGTTGTGATTGCAGTTCATGTTGGGCACACACAAGAATGAATAAAATAAATTTCTATAAAAATGAATTTTTAAAAGAACCCAAGTTAAGAATAATGTAAAAGGAAAGAGTCTAATTAAATAATGAAGTAAGAGAAAACTTCTAATCTTCACATAACTTTGAAAGTTAAAATTCTGCCAAAATTTTTCTAAGGCTAACGAGTGTCCGTGCTTTCACAACTGAAATTTTCACCATAGGGTGCACTTTGGCCTTTATCTATTCCTTGATTCTTACCACCTTTCCTTCCTTCAATGTCGTGTCACATTGAGGATGATTCTTTCTTAAGGGGAGGAGAATGTAATGCCCTATTCGACATTAATCTTGTTCATACTTTGGTGACCTTGTTGCTAAGCATTGAACATTGTTGTGCTCATGTTAATCACTAGTTTGCTTCGACCTTGTCATAGAAAATTATTTGCATCCTCCCTCTTCTTCATGCCTTTGTGTGTCACTATCGATGTTTCCAGTTGTTGGCCCCTGCAATGTCCCTTATGATTTTCCTAATAAAGGAAAATTGTTTTCTCGAATTGTCTAGCTTGGCTGTTAGTCTTTATTAATATGAATAATAATTATCTTTAAGTTTCAAAATAATTTATAAGAATGAAAATTATGATATTATTAATTTATTTGTCTATTGAAAATTATTTCTTTAATTATTATTTTTTAATTGTCGATTGTAATTGATATTAATATTAACTATCTCTATGTCATTTTGTTGTATCATTCTGATCGCTCCCATAGATCGAATCTTGTTACATGCTAAAGAAAGGATTACCCTGTCATGGCGTCATGGTTTGGTCGTTGCCCCATGTTCACTTTCAAAACATCAAGTTCGAGTTTTCTCCCCCTTGGTCGATTAGGCTTGTATGCATCTTGTTTCAATCGTTTAAATTAAAGGAAAATATATTTTTTTCTCTCCTCTATGCTAGTTTGTATGCTTTTTAAAATTCTTGTTTAGTGTAGGTATTGGGTTCCTTTCTTCCTTCATTTTTGTCTTGTCAATGTATAGGGAGGTTGTGTGTGGCTTAATATTTGATGGGGCTATTTATTTAATGCTCAAATTAATCTTTTCAACTACCAAATGAATTTAATTTTTACTGAGTACTATTCTTTTTCCTTCTATAAATTATCTTGGGTATTACTGGCAAAGGGGTGGTGTTTGGTTGCCACCTACCATTCATTTAATGCCTAAAAGGAGACGTGCCTTGTTCTGATCTTGGTCTAGTTTCCCCATTTGGAGGTTGGCCGCATACATTTGAATCAACTTAGGTGGTGGGTAGACCTTGTTCTGCTATAAATGTTTTGAAACCCTCTTGTATTTATACTCGTAGACATATCCCCATATTGCTATTTTCCACACCCATCTTGTGCCATCAGAATCCTATAGTGGTGTTTTGGCCACCCAGAAAGCTTGTGGAAAAGGAAATCACAACTGGGGTTGTTGTTGCAGGACTGCTTCGTGGAGGTGCAAGTTGTGGAAGCTCTAATCAGGCATGTTAAGTATAAACCTTGTAATTTTTTTCTACCTGTTTACAATTTCATTAAATGAATCATTCTCATTCCTAAAATGGCATCCAGAAATGGGATTTTATGGTTTTTTATTAATTTCCTTGAGTGTACTGGTTGTCCCTCTGTATCTTCTTCTTAAACACTAGTTTTAAACACTAGTTTTGGGTGACTGGCTTGTAAAATGGGCAGCTCAACTTTCTTCCTTTACTCTTTTACATTTATTTGGATGTTAATAATATTATTTAGCTGGAAATTACTTGCACTGACATTCCCATAGGGCAATCAGGTAATGGGTTTAGATAGTATGAATGCTTAGATGCGTTGATTACTGAAAATCTTGGACATAAGGAGACATAAATGTAATAGTAATTATAGCTCTTTGGGTTTCCTCAAAATAGTTATCTATTAGTCTTTTCATGTGTGGTAATAACATTTTGAGAGAATATGGTTTTTATCAACAAGGAATCTTGTATTTTATTCATTTTTTTGTAGTAATTATGTCATCTTTAAATGTCTCTTGAAATTTGGTGCTTTGCTGGCTTGTGTTTTTGCTTCAAATGTATTTTGAAGGTGTGCATTCTACTAATTAAAATAGAGGTTTCAAAACCTTGTTTGGGTATTCTTTTTGTTTTACTTCTTAGCTTCACCTCTGTGGTGACTTGTTAGATTCTATCCGCTAGTTATTTGATGAAATGTGGAGTATAGGAATTGGGAACCAAAGTACTTTATCCCTTAAATTGTATCTCATTATGTTGGTGTTTCTCTAAGGTATTTTGGTTGTTTCTTAGTGTGGACTCTAGTTTTCATCCTTAGTTCTTTATTATCATATTTTTCTGTACATTTATGAATGCTTATCTCTACCCTAGAGATAGTTAGTACGATCTGAATCCATAATAATTTGGGAAGATATTTCGTTATGCTTGTTTCTTTTAGGCTTTCATTTCATTTGTTTGCATACTTGAATTTTTGAACTGGTTTAAGGTACATTAAAATTTACATCATGTAAATGATATGACTATTGTGGCCTCTTTGACAACTTAATATTTTCATTCTGGAACTTTACTATGTTTCTAATCTTGAATGTGATGTCATTTTCTTTTGGAAAATATGGCTGGATCAAGTGGGTACTTGGGTTTTCTCTTCTTTAAGTGGTCTACTCTATTAGTGTGGATTGATATATTTGGAAGGGAACTTCATAACCCTTCCAAATACATCAATCCAAATGATATATTCAAACAATCTATTATTTTATTATTATTTTAATTTTTGTAGTTCAAATGAACAGAGTAATGTAATATTTCTTCATACGCATTTATTTTTCAATTTGCAAACAACTTTGTTTTATTAGATTCAAAAGTGTGCTAGGTTTACAATTCATGTCTCAAGTTTTCTAGTGTGCCCAAGGGTCAAAGATTTTAACCCAAGGATTTGATACCAAGTGTAACTCCCACTAAAAAAACCCACTTGAGACCCATGAACAACCTAGGTTTAGTTAGAAAATTATGGAATAGTTTTTTTTTAAAGTGTTAACGACCAAAGTCTCAAGGACAATTAAATTCAACTGATAACTTTTCCCATTATAATAATTACTAATTCCACATTATAAAGCAACAAGTGTAATATTTCCACACCTATCTCAAATCTCCTTAGCGATTAATTAAATCACCGATTACATTGATATTTTAGCTAAATATTCCTTGATTAAAATTTTAGGGTTAAGGGACCAAAAAAATTAAATACCCAAGTTATTTAATTCCACAAGATTTAAGAGAAGAGAAAGGTTTAATTACAGTGGGAAAAAGAATACATATGTAAAATCATCAGAGTAAATTCTTACTTACCCACTCCCAGAACTCGGTTAAATATTCAATTTGATTTCTCCCATGATTAATGCAATTAAAAATTCATGAAAATATTCCCTTTAGGTAGGGAATTTCCTCACCTTTCCTGTGATATACAGAACTCCTCCTAACTTCTCATATTTCTCAAGTTATGGACCAACGAAACTTGGGGTGAAAATTTTCCCAAGAGCGGGCCTGCGGGCCTAAGAGGAAAAGATTTCGCAACTCGTGCCTACGGACTTTGGAAAGTAACTTTTCCTAGAGGAGAAAAGTAGATCGGTGGAGTGGGGAAGAAAAACTTTCGTAGACCCGGGCCAGCGGAGCGGGGAATACATTTAGCACTTTTACCCTTTTGGGACAAAAGGTGTAATTTGCCTTTGTGCTCCCATGAGTTCATAAGGGAACACATGTCGGCATTTCCAAATTCTGGTGGAATGTCAGGACACCGAAGAATCTGAAGGATTATATCCTTTTTTATTTTCCAATGCCCAACGAAGGCACATTTCGGTCAATGATTGACTGCCTGGTGAAGGGCTGCGGAGGCAAAATTGCCAAATTAACTTTCTCGAGTTAGACCATTTTTAGAAAAAATGAAGTCTTGCGGATTAACGGAGCAGCGGGAAACTTCATGACTTTAAAATTTTTGTGATAAAATATAAAAAGGGAAAGTTTTAGCCCATGGGTCTGCCCAAGAATATTTTATTCATTTAAAATTTGATAGTTGGATTATTTTGAGCCCGAAATGAGGTAAAAACTTCAAAAGGCCATAAATTTTAATTGCGAACTCAGTATTTTGCAAACGAAGAATTTCTGGAAATATCTCAACGTGCTCTTTGCACATAAACTTTAGAAATTTTATTTAGATAAACTATAAAGGGTCAAGTTTGAGAAAACATCTTTCTATCTCTTAGAAAGTGATATGTTATTTTTAACTTATCAATTTTGTTCAAATTTGTTGTTAATTCTTTTTCCACTTTCGAAAAAGGCATGAAGGATTTTACTTGGAATGTTATAGAATAGATTTCAAGGGTTAAATTGTTTGATTTAAGATCAATTCGAATTTCCCCAATTTAACAGCAAAAATAATTGAAAAATTGTTTGAGCCCGATTTTGAAAGGATCTATGAAAATTTCTGAAGTATTATAGTTTTTGTGTGATAGTTTTGATTTTTCTTAGCTTGTATTAATGTTTCATATGTCTTTCTTAGTCTGTTGGGTCGTTCTATACATTTTCTGATAAATATTTTCCAGTTTGAAAATGTCTGATGGAGATCTAACTCGAAAGTATCTATTTTCCATTTTCTTCTTTCAAGTATTAGGTTACACTCCAATTCCAATATAATACATTTAGTTGATTCAAATAAAAGTATTCAATACGAGAATGCAATTCTGATTTCTAATTTTACACATTTCAAAAAACAGAGCTATGTGTTTTCCTCACACGCATTTCTTCCTTCCAATTAGAGATTTCAAATACATTTAAATGATAAGATTTAATAACACAATGCAATTTTAGAAACATAATACAATCATTTATTGGTTCCCAAAAGGCAACTTACAACTGTTGTAAATATCTCCCCCCGGGTAGATATAGACAAGCAGAAGAATATGGAAATCAAAGAAACTCAAACCCCGATATTTATTGTGTTTTTAACCTAAAGGGCGCACATCAGAGGATGTTGACACAAAAATGGATGCACCTATGGTGCAGGTAAAGGGCACACATCAGAGGATGTCGACACAAAAATCGATGCACCGATGATGCAGGTAAAGGGCACACATCAGAGGATGTCGACACAAAAATGGATGTGCCTATGGCACAGGTAAAGGGTGCACATCAGAGGATGTCGACACAAAAATGGATGCGCCTATGGCGTAGGTAAAGGGTGCACATTAGAGGATGTCAACACAAAAATGGATGCGCCTATGGCACAGGTAAAAGGCACACATCAGAGGATGTCGACACAAAAATGGATGCACCTATGGTGCAGGTAAAGGGTACACATCAGAGGATGTCGACAAAAAAATGGATACACCTATGGCGCAGGTAAAGGGCGCACATCAGAAGATGTTGACACAAAAATGGATGCGGCTATGGCACAGGTAAAGGGTGCACATCAGAGGATGTCGACACAAAAATGGATGCACCTATTGCATAGGTAAAGGGCGCATATCAAAGGATGTCGACACAAAAATGGATGCGCCTATGGCGCAGGTCAACAGGCCTCTACATCAAGTATGATTGATGTAGTTTGAAACCACAATGGATACGCCTATGGTGCAGGTAAAGGGATGTCGACACAGGATCTTGGATTTACTCAAGAAAGGACATTTTTTGGAAAGCTCTTACCGTCCTCTGAGCACAAAAATGATGAATGTATGACCCTGATATCTAGAATCTTCATATGGCCATAAATTTTGACAGTGGCAGCTCAAATTTACTCAGATAAAGTTGGACTTTTTGGGAATCTCTACGAGCGTCCTCTGTACACAAGTGGGTACTTGGGTAATTTGTTCTTTAAGTGACGCCCTCTATTAGTGTCAGATGGCCATAAATTTTGACTAAGGAGCTTGATAACCCTAGTCAAGAAGAGGTCTTATCGGAATGTTTTGTACATTCTCTACACAACTTACAACTTTATGGCTCCCCATTATCTTAGATTTTTGCCAGTTCAAATTTTGACTCGGAGCTCATGTAATATTACTTCATATGCAAAGGACTTTTTCAGTTTGCAAACAACTCTCAACCTCCTCTAAAACACTATGAATAAGTGTTGTCTAGATTTACCCCAATCTTCATGATGGCAAGAAATTTCTAGTGTGCCCAAGGGTCAAATCTACTCAACCCAAGGACTTTGATGGACCAAGCTCTCAGCATCCTCTACACTAACTACGACAAATTCACTATGACACCCATGAACAACCTCGGTTTAGATGAAAATAATTTTTGACTAGGAGCTCAAATTGAATCAAGAAAGTGACTTTTTGACCAAAGCTCTCAACGTCAATCTACATTCAACTGATGACGTAATGTCCGTATGGTACCTCAATAACTACTAGATGGCCATAAATTTTGAATGGCAACAAGTGTAATATTTACTCAAGAAAGGACTTTTTGGAAAGCTCCTCAGCGTGCTCTACACAACTATGACTAATGCAGTGATGACACCCCAATCTTTAGATGGGCATAGATTTTGACTTGGAGCTAAGATATTACTCTAGATTAAGGAATTTTTAGAAAGCTCTCAGTGTCAGATACACAACTATGATTAATGTTGTAGGGCACCAAGTAATCTTTAGATGTCCATTAGATTTAAGACTGGAGAAAGCTCTGATTTACAGTGGCAAGAAAGAGTACATATTCTAGAAATCATCAGAGTCAACATCCTTACTTACACAACTCCCAGAACTCGATTAAATAGTCAATTTGATTTCCCCCAATCTTTAGATGGCCATTAACTACTTGACTGGGAGCTCGAATATTACCTCAAGAGTAGGGATTTTCCTGAAATCTCCTGTGATATAAAGAAATCCTCCTAACGAACTACATATTAATAAAGTTATGGACACGCCGAATCTTCACATGGCCATAAATTTTCCCAAGAGCTGGGAGCTGCAGATTTACTCAGAGGAAATTACTTTTTGGAAAGCTCTCAGCGTCCCCTACACACTACGACTAAAGTAACTATGACTCCCCTATCTTCAGATTACCATATTGTTTGACTGGGGAAGCTTGACTTTCGTAGAAACAGAAAAGCGGAGCTTTTTGGAATAGATCTAGCAATGTTACCCATTCTAAACAATTAGGTGACTAATGTAGCCTATGACACTCCCATGAGTCTTTAGATGGAACATATGTCGACATTTCCAAATTCTGGGAGCAATGTCAGGATTTACTCAAGAAAGGAATTTTCGGAAAGCTCTCAGTGTCCTCTTTAATTTTCACAATGCTTAGACTAATGCAATATGTTACCTTCAATGATTGCAAATGGCCATAAATTTTGCGGAGGAAAAATTGCCAAATTAACTTTTTGGAGTTAGATCATTTTTAGACAAAATGAATTCTTACGGATTAGCAGAGCAGCAGGAAACTTCATGAATTTAAAATTTTTGTGATAAAATATTAAAAAGGAACGTTTTAGCCCACGGGTCTGCCCAAGAATATTTTATTCATTTAAAATTTAACAGTTGGATTACTTTGAGCCCGAAATGAGGTAAAAACTTCAAAAGGCCATAAATTTTTATTGGGAACTCAGTTTTTTGCAAACGAAGAATTTATGGAAATATCTCAACGTCCTCTTTTCACATAAACCTTAGAAATTTTATTTTGATAAACTATAAAGGGTCAAGTTTGAGAAAACGTCTTTCTATCTCTTAGAAAGTGATATGTTATTTTTAACTTATCAATTTTGTTCAAATTTGTTGTTAATTCTTTTTCCACTTTCAAAAAAGACATGGAGGATTTTACTTGGAATATTATAGAATATATTTCAAGGGTTAAATTGTTTGATTGAAGATCAATTCGAATTTGCCTAATTTAACAGCAAAAACAATTGAGAAATTGTGTGAGCCTGATTTTGAAAGGTTCTATGAAAATTTCTTAAGTATTATAGTTTTTGTGGGATAGTTTTGATTTTTCTTAGCTTGTATTAATGTTTCATATGTCTTTCTTAGTCTGTTGGGTCGTTCTATACATTTTCTGATAATTATTTTCCAGTTTGAAAATGTCTCACAGAGATCTAACTCAAAAGTATCTATTTTCCATTTTCTTCTTCCAAGTATTAGGATACCCTCCAATTCCAATATAATACATTTAGGTTATTCAAATAAAACTATTCAAAACTAGAATGCAATTCTGATTTCTAATTTTACACATTTCAAAAAACAACGCTATGTGTTTTCCTCAAACGCATTTCTTCCTTCCAATTAGAGATTTCAAATACATTTAAATGATCAGATTTAATAGCACAATGCAATTTTCGAAAGGTAATACAATCATTTATTGGTTCCCAAAAGGCAACTTACAACTGTTGTAAATATCTCCCCCTGGGTAGATATAGAAAAGCAGAAGAAAATGGAAATCAAAGAAACTCAAACCCCGACATTTATTACGTTTCCAACCTAAATGGCGCACATCAAAGGATGTTGAAAAAAAAATGGATGCGCCTATGGCACAAGTAAAGGGCGCACATCAGAGGATGTCGACACAAAAATGGATTCACCTATGGTGCATGTAAAGGGCACACATCAGAGGATGTCGACACAGAAATGGATCCGCCTATGGCGCAGGTAAAGGGTGCACATCGGAGGATGTCGACAGAAAAATGGATGCGCCTATGGCACAGGTAAAGGGTGCACATCAGAGGATGTCAACACAAAAATGGATGCACCTATGGTGCATGTAAAGGGTGCACATCAGAGGATGTCGACACAAAAATGGATGCGCCTATGGCACAGGTAAAGGGTGCACATCAGAGGATGTTGACACAAAAATGGATGCGCCTATGGCTCAGGTAAAGGGTGCACATCAGAGGATGTCGACACAAAAATGGATGCACCTATGGCGCAGGTAAAGGGATTTCGACACACACATGGATTCACCAAGGCATACCTTCAGGAGGTGCAACATTTTAAGCGCTGACAGGAAGCAGACCCTGACCCAGATATTCAGATGGCCATAACTTTTCACAGGGAGCTCGGATTCACACAAGGTTTGTCTTTTCAGAAATCTTACGAAGTCCTCTATCCAAGTGGGTACTTGGGTTTTCTCTTCTTTAAGTGGTCTACTCTATTAGTGTGAATTGATATATTTGGAAGGGAACTTCATAACCCTTCCAAAGACATCAATCCAAATGATCAATTCAAATAACCTATTATTTTATTATTATTTTAATTTTTGTAGTTCAAATGAACAGAGTAATGTAATATTTCTTCATACACATTTCTTTTTCAATTTGCAAACAACTTTGTTTTCTTAGATTCAAAAGTGTGCTATGTTTACAATTCATGTCTCAAGTTTTCTAGTATGCCCAAGGGTCAAAGATTTTAACCCAAGGCTTTGATACCAAGTGTAACTCCCACTAAAAAAACCCATTTGAGACCCATGAAAAACCTAGGTTTAGTTAGAAAATTATGGAATAATTGTTTTTTAAAGTGTTAACGACCAAAGTCTCAAGGACAATTAAATTCAACTATTAAATTTTTCGATTATAATCAGTGATTACATTGATATTTTAGCTAAATATTCCCTGATTAAAATTTTAGGGTTAAGGGACCAATAAAATTAAATACCCAAGTTATTTAATTCCATAAGATTTTTGACAAGAGAAAGGTTTAATTACAGTGGGGAAAAGAATACATATTTAAAATCATTAGAGCAAATTCTTACTTACCCACTCCTAGAACTCAGTTAAATATTCAATTTTATTTCTCCCATGATTATTGCAATTAAAACTTCATGAAAATATTCCCATTACGTAGGGAATTTCCTCACCTTTCTGGTGATATAAAGAAATCCTCCTAACTCCTCATATTTCTCAAGTTATGGACCGACGAAACTTGGGGTGAAATTTTTCCCAAGAGCGGGCCTGCGGGCCTAGGAGGAAAAGATTTCGCAACTCGGGCCTACGGAATTTGGAAAGAAACTTTTCCTAGAGGAGAAAAGTAGTCCGGTGGAGTGGGGAAGAAAATTTTTTGTAGACGCGGGCTGGCGGAGTAGGGAATTCATTTACCACTTTTACCCTTTTGGGACAAAAGGTGCAATTTGCCTCTGCGCTCCCATGAGTCCATAAGGGAACACATGTCATCATTTCCAAATTCTGGTGGAATGTCAGGACACCGGAGAATTTTAAGGCTTATATCCTTTTTTATTTTCCAATGCCCAACAAAGGCACGTGTCGGTCAATGATTGACTGCGGGGTGAAGGGCTGCGGAGGCAAAATTGCCAAATTAACTTTTTGGAGTTAGATCATTTTTAGACAAAATGAAGTCTTGCGGATTAGCGGAGCAGCGGGAAACTTCGTGACTTTAAAATTTTTGTGATAAAATATAGAAAAGGAAATTTTTAGCCCACGGGCCTGCCCAAGAATATTTTATTCATTTAAAATTTGACAGTTGGATTACTTTGAGCCTGAAATGAGGTAAAAACTTCAAAAGGCCATAAATTTTGATTGGGAACTCAATTTTTTGCAAACGAAGAATTTATGGAAAGATCTCAACATCCTGTTTGCACATAAACCTTAGAAATTTTATTTTGATAAACTATAAAGGGTCAAGTTTGAGAAAATGTCTTTCTATCTCTTAGAAAGTGATATGTTATTTTTAACTTATCAATTTTTTTCAAATTTGTTGTTAATTATTTTTCCACTTTCGGAAAAGGCATGGAGGATTTTACTTGGAATATTATAGAATAGATTTCAAGGGTTAAATTGTTTGATTGAGGATCAATTCGAATTTCCCTAATTTAACAGCAAAAACAATTAAGAAATTGTTTGAGCCCGATTTTGAAAGGTTCTATGAAAATTTCTTAAGTATTATAGTTTTTGTGTGATAGTTTTGATTTTTCTTAGCTTGCATTAATGTTTCATATGTCTTTCTTGGTCTGTTGGGTCGTTCTATACATTTTCTGATTATTATTTGCCAGTTTGAAAATGTCTAACAAAGACCTAACTCGAAAGTATCTATTTTCCATTTTCTTCTTCCAAGTATTAGGATACACTCCAATTCCAATATAATACATTTAGTTGATTCAAATAAAACTATTCAAAATTGGAATGAAATTTTGATTTCTAATTTTACACATTTAAAAAAATAGAGCTATGTGTTTTCCTCACACGTATTTCTTCCTTCCAATTAGAGATTTCAAATACATTTAAATGATCTGATTTAATAGCACAATGCAATTTTAGAAAGGTAATACAATCATTTGATGGTTCCCAAAAAGCAACTTACAACTGTTGTAAATATCTCCCCCCGAGTAGATATAGACAAGCAGAAGAATATGGAAATCAAAGAAACTCAAACCCCGACATTTATTATGTTTCTAACCTAAAGGACGCACATCAGAGGATGTTGACACAAAAAATGATGCACCTATGGCACAGGTAAAGGGCACACATCAGAGGATGTTGACACAAAAATGGATGCGCCTATGGCGCAGGTAAAGGGCGCACATCAGAGGATTTCGACACAAAAATGGATGTGCCTATGGCGCAGTTAAAGGGCACACATCAGAGGATGTCGACACAAAAATGGATGCGCCTATGGCGCAGGTAAAGGGTGCACATCAGAGGATGTCCACACAAAAATGGATGCACCTATGGCGCAGGTAAAGGGTGCACATCAGAGGCTATGGACACAAAAATGGATGCGCCTATGGCACAGGTAAAGGGTGCACATCAGAGGATGTCGACACAAAAACGGATGCACCTATGGCCCAGGTAAAGGGCGCACATCAGAGGATGTTGACACAAAAATGGATGGACCTATGGCGCAGGTAAAGGGTGCACATCAGAGGATGTCGACACAAAAATGGATGCGCCTATAGCGCAGGTAAAGGGCACACATCAGAGGATGTCGACACAAAAATGGATGCACATATGGCATAGGTAAAGGGAATACATCAGAGGATGTCGACACAAAATGGATGCACCTATGGCGCAGGTAAAGGGATGTCGACACACACATGGATGCACTAAGGCGTAACTTCAGGAGGTGTAACATTTTGAGAGCTGACAGGAAGCAGACCCTGACCCAGATATTAAGATGGCCATAAATTTTCACAGGGATCTCAGATTCACATAAGGTTGGACTTTTCGGAAGTCTTTAATTGGGTGATAACAAATTCTTAAAAATGTAAAATACAGTTCGCCACTTTTTGGGTTTGCTAGGGTTCTCACCTACCACCATATTGAGATGAATTAAATGTAACCTGGAGGTGGTTGGGTTAGATTTGGATTTTCTCTGTCTTACCTCTCTCATTCTTCCTATAAATTGTATGGAGGGGCTTCTTTCAAAAGGTTGGACATTCTTGTTTTGCCCCTCCCTTCTTCTCTTTGGCAAGTGAATTTGTGGAGTTCAAACCTCCCATTTAAAAATGTAATGCAACTTTGCCTCTTGGCATTTTGTAGTGTGTTGTATCAATCTTTGGAGAAAATAATGCATGTCTATGGATGATTCTCAACCCTCTCTATCTTCATTTGCATCCTCTTGATCTTTCACTGCAAATCTAGTTATCTGCACATGATCTTGTATTGCATTTTTATGGTTTGTGTCTATTGGCAAGACAGGTGTTCTTCATTCCTCGGTGCATCACCTTTGTAGTTTAGGTTTTATTTTATGCATCTTCTTACCTCGTCTCCTTGGCAAGTTAGATTAGGTTTTTGAGTAAATCCTCTACATTTTTACGTGTGCATCTGAACAGAGGAATAGGAACCGACCTTCATCTGGAGAGCTTTCCTGATTCGCAAGGTCCCACACTTGGGAAAAGCTCCATGTTATGCAATCACACTAAGATTCACAACCCATCGAGTTGCAGACATTCAAGGGTGTTGTGATTCGCCATCAATAACAACTTCATTCTTTCATTCTTAAAATTCATCATACAGAATACAATTATTTCTTTCAAAAGAACTGAAACAGAGTATATCTCTTTGACATTTAAATCTTACAACTTGCATATTCAATATAACATATTTCCATTACAAAACATATACAAGTTCCTCCACTTCAAGTGGGAAGGTTACAATAAGATTTATCTCAACAAGGGACTGTCAACTGTTTTATTTCATTTTCTTTTACTCCAGAACAACAACATGTAGATTTATCATTCTTCCAATTCTGATCACAACAAGAGCAGGTGAAAGGAAATGATCTCCACACAACCAAGAAATCCAATGAAAAGGAGTAGCCATCCTTCTTCATTAGCCCCCAAACCCCAACCACAAAGTAAAGGAAGATGTGATTCAACTCATGGCAACAATGGGCTTCCAGAAACACACATGAAAATTTCACATTTAAAACACAGTCCAAAACAAAACTGTAGTTTTCCACCACAGAACAAAACAACAAACGACACTCAGGATTCATCATACCAGCCAAATGAGCAAGAAACTATGGGGAATGCTACTTATGCCTCCCAAAGGGGAAATGGGTATCACCACTTGAGAACAAACCACCAGAATATATATCATTTCAAATCCCTAACATGCCCTTATGCCTCCCCCAAGTACTCCTTATTCCTCACATTTCCTTATGCCTCCCCAACCTCTTATGGCACCCCATAATGATTCAAGAAATGCAAGCTATTTATTTATAAGGTGGAACCCTAATCCCAACTCCCTCAAGACTTATACCTCCCCAAAACACTTATGCATCCCATAAAATGCCCCATAGCCTTCTCCTACACCATCCCTAGGCCATCTAGCCAACCAGCCAACAAATAAAACAACACATTCAAATATTTAACCATCCACATATGCATACAAATAAAAGGAGATTATCTCCAAGAGCTAAGCTCTTAGCTCTCCATGATGGAGTTTGTTCAAAGTTCAAAACAACAATCTCTCCAATGTTACACAAACCAAGAGATCAACAATTAACAAGTATGAAACTATTTCCAAAATTCTCCCAATTTGCAAGAGCTCCAAAAACCCAAAGCAAGTTGCCAAAAATGAAGTGCTAAAAGCGAAGAAAAAAAAGAAACACCAAAAACAAGCCAAGGAACTCATATATATAGAAGAGGAAAGAGAAAAGGATGAGGTGGATCCATGTGGGATGCCACATCACACATCCTCAACTCCAACTCATAAGTCAACTTAAATCTCCAAGGCACAATAAATAAGCAGGTGAATAAATGACAGTTTTACTTACACACTCAAATTAAACCCACACCTCAAAAGGAATGAAATTGAAAGCCTATAAGAAAGTGCAACTAAAGCGTACAACTTGACTTACAAAAATGTATAATGAAGGCTAATTTTAAACCCTCCAAGCATAGGTAAGGTTTTCATGCAAATTTAAGAGGTATGGGACAAGTTTAACTTGTCCCATACACTTCCAAAATCATCCTCCAAGGACAGAATCGAATTTCAAAAGGAGGTGGAGTGTTTCATACTCCAAAATTAATTTACACATTTCTTACAACACTTTAATTTTAGGCCAAAAATTCTAATAATTACTTTCTTATGTCCCAATTTGATTAATTAATTTTAACAACATGTTTACTCAGATTAATTTACCACAATTAATAAATAATGAAAGGGGTAAATACATCACTTAATAAAAACATACAAACATCAATAAAAAGGAACCAAATAAATAAATACACATAACCCTTGGTCACATTTAAAGGTGATCTCCCCCATTGGAATCCCTAAAAATAAAACACACACACACGAACAATACAAGTTGTCATGGTGACCTTGTTGAATTCATCTAGAATTCCAATGTGGTTGGTCTCGTCCCCCAATGTTTGTTGTGATATTTTTAACTTGCATAATACAAATACCCCTTCGGCCTCATAGCCATATCAGGAGATCCAAATGAATATAATATAATTTCAAAATCATCAATATATAGATGAATGACAACAACATCCAGACAATCAATAATGTCACTTACAATTTCATCAGTAACTATATAATCATCAATTTTAAATTCAAATTTTCTCGGTCTACTCAATATATCCAAATATCACATGTCCTAAAAACATCCATAAATATATATAACCATGTCCAACAACATGTCAACGTCTATATTAAATGTCTCTAACAATCATCATGCATCGTATATGAATTAGAGTCAACAATAATCCATGATCTGACATCTAACACCATACTAAATCAAAACTATAATAATGTCCATAATATAGTCAGCAGTATCACAATCAATATCAGAAGTGTCAAAGGGAAGTGGGCACTACATACCCCTCCCCTTAGACTCAACTTCATCCTGGAAGTCACTGGAAAGAGAGATAGGAACAAATGCAATAGAAAAAGGATCACTCCATTCTACAATTGTTTGCTTCAAACAAGTGTAGGTCTACAAAACCTAAGTTTGGTCCAATGTAATTCAGCAAGAAGAAGGGATATTGCAAGGGATGAGTTCTAAACTTTCTTTATGCAAGGCTACGAACAATTAAATCTAGAGAGTAAATTTACGCTATCAACCAAGATACCACACATAACAATATAACATGAAGAGTTCAAAAGAGTCTTAAGAGTAACCACCAAGTAGAGGAATAATAAGGAGAATTCCATGAGTTTTATAACAACCACATAGTTTCCCAAGGAATACAACATACTACATTAATAAAATTTAAGGGTCCTACACATTTAATCCATGATTTCAAGCTTCATTGTCTAGACAAGGCTAGAAAAAATCAATTATGACCAAATTTACATGAGGAACAAGTCTACTCAAGGTCCCATAATTTGAGGATCACACAGGATGAGGTGAATCAACAAGGACACCTAAATCATAAAAACATTTAAAATCAAAGGAACTATTCCACAAAAGCACTTCTATAACTACAGAGGGTACAATTAACTTTTCATGGTAATAAAAGTGAAGTCAAGACCACAATTTTTCCTATAGTCTAATTTTTACACTTTTTTTTAAGAATCAAACACACCATACCAACCAATCTAAAGAATTCAACTGTTTAGCAAAAGATATATATATCTCCCCTAGCAACTAACATATCAATACAAGTACCATACATTATAGCACAATGAGATTTATTTATCTTATTTCCTACTCAAACTTGGAATAACCAAAAAGAGAGCATAAGAAACACCAAGGACCACTCAAGGTCTCTAGGGAGAAGAACAAGTAGCATAGGGTCCAATTACAATCCAAGGGTGCATCGTATCAAAAGAGAATAACATCATCTTGCACTTTCCATCCTAATGGACAAGTGGCAACAACAACAAGGTGACTGAAGAAAATATGAAGAAAAGAAGACTTACTGAAGTTATTTTATATCCTTAACATATGTTGTCTTAAAATTACAACTTAGGTCTTCAAGGACAAGACAACATGCAAGGAGGTTGTTTCTCAAATAACAGATAAGTCTCAATCCAAAAGAACCACAACTCACATTCGTCGAGCTATGGGACAAAAAGGGTATGATGACCCAAAACTCCCACAAGAAATACACATATATCTATGAACAAGAAGTACTAAGCAACTAGAACACATTACTATCCACCACGTGTTTCACAATTTTAGGTAGGCGACAGAAATATAGGTTCAACTATACATTGCACTCAATACACACAAATCTTACTTATTTTATAACTCAAGTAATTAAGTCAAAAGTTATAGTTTTATTTTTCCTAGCACATTCCTTTATGAGTTTTCTTAATTAAAATATTCCAATTTATTTTGATATCACATGTTTGCATTATAAGGATCACCACTAAGGTGGCCATGATATCTCGTCATTGTGTATAGGCAGAAAAAAAATAAAAATTATTCTACTCTTAGGGGAGGTAGATGGAATTTTGTTTTCCTTTCCTATTCTTCTACATGGTTTTTATTCCTTCTATTAATCTACCAAGGATAAAGAAAGGACCATTTTTCTCTTTCTATTTTCTAGTCTATTTGTTAAGCTTTAAGGCCAAATCTCCTCAATTACAGTTTTATGATGTTTGGGTGAGTCAATTTGTCAATTAAAAAAAATTAATGAGAAGGAATGGTAAACATATCACACTATTACTTTTATGGGAGAGAGACGTAATTCAACACATCACATTTTTAATTCTAAGGAAACAAGGGACATTCAACATAGAAAGCACATTATTAATTTGGTAAGAACTAGGAAAACATCAACCAACATGGATCACAACAATATTCTGAGATTTTTCCACTAATTATAAGTATCATAAAACATTCCTAGTGGGTTTCTACAAGTTCTCAAAAGAATTTATGAGGAAGACCCATTAAGGAAGCATAATTACTTTTACTAATCTACTAGGGTTTAACACTGTTTGTTATTTTTGGTGAAAATATTTTACTCACCTGATAAGATAAGGAAAGTTTTCAAATCTACACCCATATTACCATAGGATACCACAAACCAAGCAATCAAAATGACAAGGAAATATTTGAACTATAAGAACACCACATACTCATTAGAAGTGTCAAATGTAAGCAAACAATCAACCATCTTATTTAACATGGCTTTATGACCAAGAGTTACAGTTTCGGAAGAGAATCACATTAGAAAATACCACCAAGATTTAATTATCAAGGTCTAGTTGCACTATCATCACCAACGTCATGGTCAAAAAAACTCAAGTCATCCCTAAGTGTCTCCACATAATCCAAAATTAATAGGTCATAGAGTATTATCCATAGTAACTAAAAAAAATTAAGGAAAGGGTAGACATATTTATAGGTCAAGAGGAAAAACAAACACTTATAATTTACACACAATACTCAAATGGGATTAAATCTAACCATAATTACAAAGATGCATACAATCCTCAAGTCACTACTTAATATAATGAAATGAGGAACTCTTGAAAAAACTTAGCATGCCATCAAAGAGAAGCCACCACCAGACAAACACTTTTCCACTAACATCCACATCTAACCAAAGAAAACCGATCCCATCATAATTCATCAACCCAAAATTAAACACCTCTACTCCAATGAGGTTTAAGCTCTTATTGGATTGTAAGAGTATCACCACCACCACTAACAGACTACCAACTAGAACACACAACACAATGAAATCTCTTCCCAACAAGGTCGAGTAATGAAAATTTCACTCTAAGATCCTAGATACAGTCAAGGTTCCATGCATATAAAACCAAGGCATAAATTTAAGCACCTAAGATAACATTGAAGACACCTAGGGTGTACCCCCATATGAAAAAATGTATGAATACAAGTAACATAGAACTAACTCAACATCATGTAGAAAGAAATCCATGTAACGTTTAGCTAAGCAGCCAACAACATAATGATCTCTGAGCCACCAATCAAAATACAGTCTAAGAAATATCGTCAATCGAGGAAAGTGGTTAAGTAGTTGCATTGCAAAGTATGAAAATTCTTGTAAAAATATAAATAACTAGAAGTGCCTTAGAGATTCTAAATCCAATCATAAAAAAATATGTTGGTCCTTGATAAAATGATACAAGTTTAAAATTTTGAAATACAAAACGTTAACACCATATTCACTTCACAGCCCTTCATGGCCGCCAATAGGGGTACTATGCCTCAAGGTCAGTTGCAAGGACACGTGCAGGATTGGGTCATAAACTACACCCAGACTTAATGTCCACTCTCCCATATGGGTAACAAAATGAAAAACTGACAACCAGACCAAATTTCCTAACTACTGAAGGAAGGAATCTCTAAGAAGCTTCTAATTAACTCTTCTCGACCCCAGGACACAACCACTATTGTCCAACCACAAGATTCACACCATAAAATTTATCATTCCAACAACTCCAATAAGGAAGGGTCTTAACAAACGGCTTAATGCATCTACAATTAAATCAAGTTTTAAGTCTTGTAAAACAACACATTTTCAAATGGGAACCAAGTTTCCACTAAATTAGAAGTTCACAAAAATCAATTTAATTTGACATTCTTAGTTACCCAGGTTCAAACAAAATGCCATTGAGCAAGTAAAACAATTCAAACAACTTACTCTTTTATTATTATTTTAATTTTGGTAGTTCAAATGAATAGAGTAATGTAATATTTATTCATACACATTTCTTTTTCAATTTTCAAACAAGTTTGTTTTCTTATATTCAAAAGTGTGCTAGGTTTGTAGTTCATGTCTCAATTTTTTTAGTGTGCCCAAGGGTCAAATATTTGAACCCATGGCTCTGATATCAAGTGTAATGCCTGCTAAAACAACCCACTTGAAACCCATGAACATCCTAGGATTAGTTAGAAAATTATGGAATAATTTTTTTTTGAAAGTGTTAATGACCAAAGTCTGAAGGAAAATTAAATTCAACTTATAACTTTTCCCATTATAATAATTACTAATTCCACATTATAAAGAAACAAGTTTAATAAGTCCACACCTAGCTCAAATATCCTCAGGGATTAATTTAATCACTGATTACATTCACATTTTAGCTAAATATTCCCTGATTAAAATTTTAGGGTTAAGGGACCAAAACAATTAAATACCTAAGGTATTTAATTCCACAAGATCTAATACAAGAGCAAGGTTTAATTACAGTGGGGCAAATAATATATATTTAAAATCATCAGAGTAAATTCTTACTTACCCACTCCTAGAACTCTGTTAAAGATTCAATTTGATTTCTCTTGTGATTAATATAATTAAAACTCCCTAAAAACATTTCCATTAGGTAGGTAATTTCCTCACCTTTTCAATGATATAAATAAGTCCTCCTAACTCCTCATATTTCTCAAGTTATGGACCGATGAAACATGGGGTGAAAAGTTTCCCTAGAGCGGGCCTTTGGGCCTGGGAGGAAAATTTTCCCCAACTCGGGCCTGCGGAATTCGGAGAGAAAATTTTCCTACAGGAGAAAGGTAGACTAGAAGAGTGGGGAAGCAAAATTTTCCCAGACGTGGGCTGGCGGAGTGGGAAAGACATTTACCACTTTTCCCTTTTGGGATAAAAGATGCAATTTGCCTCCGTGCTCCCATGAGTCTGTAAGGGAACACATATTGGCATTTCCAAATTCTTGTGGAAAGTCATGCTACTAGAGAATTTTAAGGATTTTATCCTTTTTATTTCTTCCAACACCCAACAAAGGCACTAGTCGATCAATGATTGGCTGCGGAGCTGCAGGGCCGCGGAGGAAAAATTTACAAATTAACTTTTTGGACTTAGATCATATTAAGACAAAATGAAGGCTTGTGGATTAGTAGAGTAGCAAGAAGCTTCATTAATTTGCACATTTTGGGAGAAAAGTTAAAAAAGGAAATTTTTAGCCCATGGGTCCACCCAAGAATATTTTATTCATTTAAAATTTGACAGTTAGATTATTTTGAGCCCAAAATCAGGTAAAAACTTTAGAAGGCCATAACTTTTGATTGGGAACTCAGTTTTTAGGAAACAAGGAATTTCTGGAAATCTATCGATGTTGTCTTTTCACAAAAACCTTAGAAATTTTATTTTGATAAAGTTTAAAGGGTAAATGTTGAGAAAATGTCTTTTTGTCACTTAGAAAGTGATATGCTATTTTTAACTTATCAATTTTGTTCAAATTTGATGTTAATTATTTTTTCACTTGCCAAAAAGGCATGGAGTATTTCACTTGGAATATTTTAGAATAAATTTCAAGGTTTAAATTATTTGATTGAAGATCAATTAAAATTTCCCCAATTCAATAGTAAAAATGACTGAGAAATTGTTGGAGCCTGATTTTGAAAGGTTCTATGAAAAATTCTTAAGTATTATAGTTTGTGTGGGATAGTTTTGATCTTTCTTAGCTTGTACTAATGTTTCAAATGTCTTTCCTAGTCTACAAGGTCATTCTATACATTTTCAAATAATTATTTATCAGTTTGAAAATGTCTAACAGAGATCTAATTCAAAAGGATCTATTTTCTATTTTCTTATTCCAAGTATTAGGATATGTTCCAATTCCAATCTAATACATTTAGTTGATTCAAATCAAACTATTCAAAACCAAAATGCAATTCTGATTTTTAATTTTACACATTTCAAAAGACAGAGCTCTGTGTTTTCCTCACACACATTTCTTCCTTTCCAACAGAGATTTCAAATACATTTAAATCATCAGATTCAATACCAAAATGCAATTTGAGAAAGGTAATACAATCATTTATTGGTTCCCAAAAGATAAGTTACAACTTCTTTCTTTCATTATTCAAATTCATCATACAAAATACAATTATTTCTTTCAATACAACAGAAACGGAGTATATCTCCTTCACATTTAAATCTTAAAACTTTGGTATTCAATAGAACATATTTCCATTACAGAACATATACAAGTTCATCCACTTCAAGTGGGAAGGTTACAATAAGGTTTATCTCAACAAGGGATTGTCAACTATTTTATTTAATTTTCCTTTTCTCTAGAACAACAACATTTAGATTTATCATTCTTCCGATTCTGATCATAACAAGAGTAGGGGAAAGGCAACACTCTCCACCCAATCAAGAAATCCAATGAAAAGGAAAACCCATCCTTATTCATTGGCCCTCGAGCCCCAACCACAAAGAAATGGAAGATGTGATTCAACTCATGGAAACAACAGGTTTCCATAAACATACATGCAAATTTCACATTTAAAACACAGTTTAAAACAAAACTGCAGTTTACCACCACAGGAAAAAACAACAAACAACACTCAGGCTTCATCATGCAAGCCAAAGGAGCAAGAAACTATGGGGGATGCTTCTTATTCCTCCCAAAGGGGAAATGGGTATCACCACCTGAGAACAAGCCGCCAAAATATATATCATTTCAAATCTGTGACATGCAATTATGCCTCCCCCAAGTACCCCTTATTCCTCACATTTCCTTATGCCTCCCCAACCTCTTATGGCACCCCATAATGAGTAAAGAAATGCAAGCTATTTCTTTGTAAGGTGGAGCCCAAATCCCAACTCCCTCCAAACTTATACCTCCCCAAAATACTTATGCCTCCAACAAAATGCCCCATAGACTTTTCCTACACCATCCCTAGGCCATCTACCCAACCAACCAATGAAGAAAACAACACATTCAAACATTCAACCATTCACATATGCATACAAATAAAAGGAGAGTATTTCCAAGAGTTAAAATCTTACCTCTCCATGATGGAGTTTGTTCCAAGTTGAAAACAACAAGCTTTCCAATGCTACAAAAACCAAGAGATCAACAATCAACAAGTATGCAACAATCTCCAAATTTATCCCAATTTATAACAGCTCCAAATTTATCCCAATTTATAACATCTCCAAAAACCCAAAGCAAGTCGCCAAAAATGAGGTGATAAAAGTGAAGCAAAAAAAAACACCAAAAACAATCCAAGGAATTCGAATATATAGAAGAGGAAAGAGAAGAGTATGAGGTGGATTCATGTGGGATGTCACATCACACATCATCAACTCTAACTCATAATTCAACTTCGATCTCTAAGGCACAATAAATAAGTAGGTGAATAAATGAAATTTTTACTTACACACTCAAATCAAACCCACACCTCATAAGGACTGAAATTGAAAGAATGCAAGAAAGTGCAATTACAGCATAGAACTTGAGTTTTTATTGCTATAAATCTACTATAAATTTCTTTAGATCTGATTCGTGGTCCCACCGGACATGTGAAAAAATGTTATCTCTCGAAAGTGCACCCTGTAGCGAGATGGCTGCAGGTGTTCTAAACTTGCAAAATTTATCTCTCTCTTTCGTAGATACAATGGAAACACCTCAGGTCTATGGGTATACCTATTTTGATGTGAGTCTTTGGTATCAAGGTTTGTTCCTTATTGATGTATTTTAAACTATTTTTCTGGGGTTTGAGGGTCAACGATGACTTTAAAAAAGGATTTTAAAAAAACTGAGCTGATACACCAAACTATATGAGGTATTTGACTGAGTACATGTAGAATTGATATGGGAATGATTTCTTTGTGCACGAGCCAACAATTTTTTGTAGATTATTAAGGGAAAACACTTTGATGTATTGAGGGAAAAATCACAACAATGCTTCTAAGTTAAACATACACATTGTTATCATGAAAAAAGTTACTAAATTTGTGATAGGGTAAGATGATTAATCAAGGAATTCAACATTCACAAGATTAATGGAGCATACAAAAGACTGCAAATAACTGGAAAGGCATAAAAATACTTCACATTCAGAGGGTAAAACTGACAGAATCTGCTTCAAAACTCTTGTATCTAAAAATGTCCAACCTGTGCTTTTCCAAGGCATACAATATATAGAAAATATTATTCCCCACCCTTCCTAAAAATAGAATAAATTTTTACTCGCCCATGTGTCCTATCAAACTAGTACAAAGACGAATTAATAGCCTTTGATTACATCATAGTCAAACTGTAGTTGACTATTCTATCTTTAAGAAAAGAATGGGTGAATAATTTTCTATTAATAAATATTGCTTGATGAGCAAGTCTACTTCCTTGTGCGTGTAAATTTTTCTTCTTTTCCATTCTGTCCTTTTTTGAAGGCATGTAAAAATACTCCTATGCAAGAAAATGAATACTTTTGATCTCCAGTACTTAGAAAAATTATTCACCTCACTGTGGGGACCATCTAGAGCACATGTGTAATCATAATCCACTTCTTATTTTGTAAAAATAAGGTAATCAAGTCTTCAAAAGGTTACTTGCATTCAGATTGAGACCTCTACTCTATCTCTTGTGATCACATGAAAAATTTGCATTCTAATTCATGTCCAATGCTTCATAATTAGTGGGGACCACCTTTGCACTTGACCACTAGTCTTATATTGGTTTGGCCACCCTTGTGGACTTAGCACATTATTATGTTTTGAAATAAGACAAGGGGGAACTTTGCAAAACCATATAATACTCAGCCACTTTTGATGACCATGCAATTGTATAGTTTCTCAACCACTTGATTACTTGGGACATATACTATGGTTTAGACTTTTGACAGACAATATGCAATAAATTTTGTTTTAATCATGGGGATGACACCCTCATGACGATTGAGTCACCCATCTACATGATTTTTCGGTTGTATCTAACTCAGTTCGAGTTAACTGTAACCCTGGTGGTTTGTTTTTAAAGTTGGTGTCTTGAATAAGGACATTGATTGGTGTCATTTTTAATCTGTAGCTGTTGATTTTCGATCCTCGGTTAGGGTTTTCTGATCTAGAATTTAATGAGGTAGTTTTCTCGAACCAAGAGGTAGTTGGCAGTGGTTTGTAGTATTCTGCATTGATACTTGTACTAGGAAAACTCTATCATTGATGTTGTAACTCTGGATGAGTTTCACTAAATCCCATCTTGAGCTCATGTAGTTAAGATCATTCGAACCCTAATGATCATTTCATTTTGGATTTTTGGTTTATAGGCGAAGCCCTAGAAAAATGTTTGTTTGATGCCATTGTTGAAAATTTTGAACTCATCTCCCTTGGGAAAATGGATCTTGGTTCTCTTAGGTATCTGTATCGTTGTTATTTTTTACTTATGTTTGGAATTTCTAAGCTAGACGGTTAGATGTTTTCCGCCGTGCTTGATCTCTTTAAGCTCAGGACTATGTTATTCTTTTAGTGTTTTCGAGTTTTAATTTTGAAGCGGCCATCATTTCCTAATCATTTAGAGATTTGTGTACTTTGTGAGGTCTCTAATTTCTTGATCTTGAGCTTTTGAGGTGAAGCATTGTGGATTCTCACTTTCAATGCTAAAAAAATAGAATTTTGAGCTTGGTTTCCTTAATACCATGTACTCTTTATGATGGAATGATCATTGGTTTGAATTTTTCACCAAAATCTTCTGTGAAATAATCTTCTCTATTGTTTTTTTTACTTTTTGGACCATTTTGAAGGCTTTGATTCAAATTCATGACTTTGAGTTCCATCTTGATTCACTGACATCTACAGGAGAAGGTAACGTGGTTTCTTCTTAAATACTTGTGACTGTTTATTGATTATTGAATCTCTAAAATTGTAGATCTGTGCATTTTTCGATATGGGTATTCGGGGTTATTGTCCCACTTCTCATTTATTTTAACAACATCTTGGTAGCTTAGAACCTATGTATTTACTTACTACGTGTTTTTAGATTAGAGAGATTTGTCGAAGAGTTTACACCTGCTGACCTGATCTTTTGACTTCTTCTCTATATGAATTTTATGCTTCACCACTTTCAGTTGGGGTTTCATAATAATAATGCTCATTTTTTTACAATAGGGTCTTTGATTAACCCGTAAATTTTGGATTATTTAATTATGAGTCTTGAGTTATCATCACCTCCTTTAATTTGAGCCCAAAGCTTGTTCTTAGTCAATCCTTGAGCCTTTTCTGGAAACCCTAGATATTCTTCATTATGTTTTGTATTCAATCATCTTTGTACTTACTTAATGACTTTACACAGCTTGTCCATGAACATTTTCTTACACTCTTTGTTTCCTTAGATCTGGGCTCTGAACTTGATTTGTGAATAATTTTGGAGATTTGACCATCATTTGGGTTAACACTCTTTAGTGGCTGGTAAAACACTCATTATGATGGGAATGTGAGATTCTCATCCATTTCTTCAAAATCCCTGAATTTGAATGCATTTACCTAAATAATGGGTATTCATATCAGTTGTTTTTGTACCCAAAAATCCCTACCATTACTTACACGTATAACACCATTTATGAGTTGTATTTGCTCTAAGATCAAATTTACAAAATGGGTTTGTATTGAAATATGTAATTTCCATATTTGGGCTTGACTATTTTTCATTGGAGCTCCTTCAATTACAAATTTGCTCATCCATTTTGGTGAGTTCTCAAGCTTTTCCTGATTTTCACTTTGGTAGCTCGTTTTTCCTATTTTGAGCTCCTTTGGGTTCCTTCTATTTGATTCTGAAGCTCAATTTCTTAGTGACTCAAGACCCTGTTCAAAGTTCTGCATACTTTTTATTTGTTTTGTCTCATCATATGCCTTTTCTTTGAATTTTTAAGTTAAATTTTCTTCCTTACATATGTTTTCATCCTTGAGTTATTATAGCTTATTTTGGAAACACCATCTTTGAATTTTATGAGCTTTGAATATTTTTCTTCTCTAGATATGAAAAATGTCTTGCCATGAGCACATAAGCTGATATTTTGGTTCTTGTTTAAATGAAAAGATTTCTCTCTCATGAATATTTTCTGTATTTGAAAGTACATTCATAATCCATACCTGAAACTATACCTTGTGCTAATATCTTTATTATCACTTAAAATCACTACTCTTTGAGTTCATAGTGTTATAGTTGTATGTTTTCTCAGTCATAAATTGTAGTAACTGAATTTCGCATATTCATGGCAATCATAACTCTGTCTTTTTCATAGCTTCATGGTGGTAAATTTTAGAAGTATCTAGAATATGTGAAATAATGTTCCTTAAATTTATTTCTTTAACCTTCACTTGTTGAATACTTGCAAATGTACCCTCCTTCAATAAAGAATATGTCATTTGATCATCTCTTGAACTTGTGACTCTGTCCATTTTGATTCATTTATACCTCATTGTTTTCACACGGAAACCTTGTAGACTTAAAAATTCACTCTTGTTATTATTGCATTCTGTATTCTATCAGTTGAGTTATATCTGAATGATCCTTTGAGATTGAATTTATGAATACATGAAGTATGAAATGATCAGTTAAATAACAACACTTGATTGTAAATCACAAGATTTATGATATGCCCTTATGTAATTGTTACTTGGATGCTTTACTTGTTTTGCAACAATGTAAATCTTGTATCAACCTTGTATCTTGAATCTTTCTTTGATTGCATGACTGTTATGACTTTATATTTAGAAAACGGACTCTAATTTGCTTGTCATAGTTGTGCTCCATTGGTATTATAGCATTTCTATATCTTTTTTGATGCAATCTGAAAGTGTGCACTTGTAACTTAATCTGGCAATGGAACAGTTCATTTATATGCTTCATGGGTTGTTGTTGGGGCTGAAATCTAATAATTGTTATCTTTGATCATGTCATGCATTATCCTCTCTCTGAATTACTATTTGATTTAAATATAGCTTTTAAAGCAGGTATTGGTTTAATATAACATGATGGAAAGATGTAAAATGTCTATTTTACATGGCAAAGCCCTGTCAAAATTTTCTCAGATTTCATTCTTATTATGTTTTAGATGTAAATGTTATCTTTCTAGCTAACTTCATCCTTTAAATGATGAATCTTTTTTTTCACCTTTGAGTTTTATTCTTCCTCCATACCAATATGTACTTGTGACTTATTCCAATCTGATGTATTCTAGGATAGAAGTCATTGAACTCTGCAATCTTTATCTAACAGTGAGGACTTTAAGACATGATTTATTTTCTTCTTTACTGCAACATGTACCTTCACTTTTAAGAAAATATTTAGAAAAAATTTAGGCTTTTTGGCCTCTCTTATGTTCCGTAGTCTTTCTATCTTCTCTCTCCTCTTACTTCTGAGTAGATAATCATGTATGTTGTGCAGGAAAGTAATTTGTCAATCGTGCCTTTGATCTTCATGTAATTTATATCTCCTGTTGTTAAGAGATCCCTCTACATGAATTTGGATAGTATAGGAATATGGATTGTACCCTGAGCTCATTACTCATAGTTTCTCTTTTTTGTTTTCAAGTACAATGCCTTAAGAAGCGAGATGAAGAGGGAATAAAGCTGGAACTAGAGATGTATCAACCGAAGAAGAAACCCCCAAGGCAATGATGGGTTCATTCATACTCCCCTATTTTATATTTCATTCATATGTAGCTCTTATTTAATTAGTTGTATTTTAATTTTCAGTTACATCCCAAGGCTTGTGTGGGAACATTTGGAATTCCTTATTGAGAAAACATCAAATTCTAAAATTGAGTTGTGTATTTCTTTCTACATTTTAGCTTTCTATATGGATTGTATGATGAATTAAACAACTCAATAATATAATTGAATGTCTTAATCATGAAGTAAAGAACTTTAAATAGTACCTGCAACATATAGTAATGAACTCTGATTACTGCAATCTAGAGTTATGATTGTTGTTCCAAAACTTAACAATTCATCTATTCTGCAATTCAATGTATTCATCAGGATAACACATTTGTCCTTTGGGGATTTGTGTTCTTTTGCTGAAGATAGTCATGAAATTGTAGACTATATGATCTGTTACGTTTTGTAACAGCACACATAGTTGTAAATTTCATGTAACCATTAATTAATTGAACAGAAACAATATGAACTGAAAGAGCCCCCCCTAGCTTAGGTTCACGACACCAATACCATCCATCATAATGAATTTTTGAGTTGTCCATTTTTTCACAAGTGAAAATGCTATCAACAACAATATTTCTGGATCCATTCCACTTTCCTTTATTCTTCTTGTTTAAGATAAAAAGATTTTTCTTAAATTCAATTACTACATTAAGAAAATTCCTGACACTTTTTAAATGCACATCAAGCACTTTATCCTCATATTTAAATTTTTCATACTTTGAACATATTTCAAAATGGAAAAATAATTAAGTTTTAAAAAATTGTAAATAATATTTGAATATTTAGTAAGAGTCACTAATGCCTTATCTTGTTCCACATTTCAAATAACTACAAGGCCCTTGTCTCTTGAGCACATGTTGTGGTATGCTTGTGCTTCTTCATTTAAAATATCAATTCTATTCAACATAATGTGCATCACTTTGTCATGATAATTATTTTAAAAATATAAAGAATGTGACATAGCTAGATTCATCAAATTATCAGTCTTTTCTAGCTAGTTTTGAACTAAAGAATACAATATATGTCTTTGGGAAATTTTTAAAAATAGTGAATGTATTTCTTTAATCCACACATTAGACCTAAAATCCAAAAATTTTAATCATTCAATACCATTCAATAAAACATCTTTAACTTTAGATTCACAATTGTTAGCCAAAAGAGCATTAAGTGCAAAAGTAGTTTTTTTTCATTAGTTTTGGTAGTTTGTACTAGAGAAGGTGTGGTTGATCTATCCACCCTTATCGGAGAAGGATTCCTTGCTCCATAAATCATATCTTGGGCATCAAAATTTTCATAGGCTTGAACCCCCCTTTCAATGCCTATGTATTCTTGATTCAAATAAATTTTATTCAAAACCAAAACACCTTGTCCACTAGAAACATTTCCAAGTGAAAAACTTTGGAAACTCAATTAAAAAATTAAGGTTTCCCCTACTTGAAGTTTTAGGATTAAATGAAATATTCTTGCCATATAACCTAGTCTTGATATTTATTTGGTAAAGGTGGTGGAGGTGGCATCTTCCTCTTCATAGTAGAAGGATTTTGAATTGAATAAAGATGAGGCTCTACAACAATCAATTGCACATTTGTACATAACATGAGAAAAGGTAAATGAAAAACATAATAAGATCAAAAAAATTATAAACATAACGTTATATCATATATGATTATAAAAATTACCTAGTTGTATGTATTTCAGTTGAGCTAAAATTGGAACTGGGGCTTGTTATAGTTGATGTGGATGTTGTATAGAAGATGAATTAAATGTATGGGATTTATAGTGGTACGTGTGATCTAAACATAATTAAGCATAAATTATTGATAAGCTTCTTGAATTTTTATTTAAAAAATCATAAGAAAAAAAATACAAAAATGAGATTCACACCTTGAGCCAAAGAGTGAGGTACCGAAGCTATTTCTACCTCCTGTGTTTGATCAAATTCATATGGAGATGACCTACTCTCTATACGACTCCCC
>CM034153.1:129188011-129218011 GCA_019776745.2 Taxus chinensis | reverse complement strand
CCACCCAAATGCGTCGAAGTGCACTATCTTTAATACACACACAGCACTTATTTCTCCCTTTTTGCATATTCAAAGCAACATGTAAACCATTTTATCTCTACATAGGTGGAGCACGTCTTCCACACTCCCTCCACATTTCCTCTCTAACTCCCTTTTTTCTACAAACAAGAGATTCATTTCTTTCTCCCACACCACTCTAAGGAAATGTACTCAATCCCCAATATATAATGTTCACAACACTCATGAAAATACTCATACAAACACAATTTCCACATATATTTTTATAAATAAAGAATTTTAAAAAGGCAGAGATGCTACCTCTCCATTAAGCTTCCAAAAATCTTCACTCAAAAAATATTTCAACACTTCAAAACCAAGCACAATGCAAATGCAACTCCAAAAAAATTCTTCCAATTCCAAAAGTGCAAGACAAGAAAATAAGCCAAGTAACCCAAAATCCTTCAAATTCATTCAATAAATAAAAAAGCGAAGTGAGGATGATGAGGTGGCTCCATGTAGTATGCCACTTCATCACCCCTCCATTCCAACTCACAAGTCAACACACCAAACCCAATGCAATAAATTGACATGTAACACTTATGACATACTTAAATGACACTTCAACATGCACTCCATGCTTATCAAAGACAAATTAATTGTTGTTAGTAGAAAAGTGCAATTATTGTCTCTTTTCCATTTAAAAAATGCATTAAAATTGTCCAAATAAACCCCATACTTCATAAGTATGGTTGGTAGAAGAATTTGAGATGTGAAGGACAATATTAACTGGTCCCAAAAGTCTTGAAAAGTGGACTACACATCCAAATTCGAGTTTGGGAAGAAAGGGAGAGTACACACCACCTAGATGAAATTAATTAATTTGACATCAAGCACAAATCAAGGACTATCTACTCTATTTATTTCCCACATGTCGCCTCTTCCTTTTAGTTTAAAATTGAAGTTAGATTAGCTAATTAAGAGATAGTAATAAGTGCTAATAAAGTGACTAAAATTTCTGAATAATTAAATACATACAACAAAAAATAAAACAAAAAAAAATAAAGAAAGGAAACATTACACCCTATGGCCACACATGTGAGGTCACCCTCATGGGAAACCTCCTAACTAAGCATGAAATAATATAACATATACACTGGACACAAGTTGTAAAATTTAACCATGTTGTAAAACAACCAACATTCTTCTCTGGTTGGTCCCCTATCCCCTTTTTATGTATAGTGATATAATTTTCATGTTAGCAAAAATAGAAATACCTTTATGGCCTCACAGTTGTATCAACAACATCGACAAATCATATATACATAGAATGAATAATCATCATCCATAATTAACCAATTATATCATCTATCAACATATCAAATAATTCAATTCTAACATACATGAGATCATAATTCTACTTTGAACATTCAGACATAAGCAATGCATTCAAAATAAAATGTGTCAGTATAAAATCTGAATAATGCAAATTAACATATATCAAATTGTCTAACAATGTCATCTAGCATATCATAATCAAAATGTAAATAAAAAAATATCCATAGTCCAAATATTTGTAGTCTATCATATGATAATCAAGATATAATAGTGAAAATGTCTTAGTATTCATCCAACAATAATCAAATCATAGTGAAATAGTGTTGAAGTGAAGCAGGCACTACATCCCCCTCCCCTAAGACTTGAATTCCTCCTGGCATTCACTGAAATAGCTATGGAAACTAGGCCCATAATAAAGTAGCATCCTCCTATGTGGCTGTAGTATAATCATACCTATCCCACTTAACTCACACCTAATCAATCTCACATCCTAGAAGGCCTATGGTCCTACACTTTATTATACACACGGGATCCATAGTCACCTTCCCCTTCTCCTACACCTATAATGCGGTCCAATCCAATTCACGAGAAAGATCTGGAATGTATCTCCTATAAATAGAAACATAAAAAATATTTTGCACATGAGGCAAGTTGGGTGACAAGGCTAGAAGATGAGCTAAGGGATTGATCGTCTCCAAGATCTCAAATGGACCCAAGAATCTTGGAGCTTACTTAGAGGGATTTTCACAATGGATAGGACTCATATGAGGCCTGACATGAAGAAACACCTTCGTGTCAACCTAAAAACTATGTTCAACTCTCCTTTGATCTACATATTTCTTTTGTCTATCCTTTTCCAACTACAATATTTGACTAATAAAAACAACCTACTACTGCATGTCATGAAACAAGGCTTTCTCAAGAGATACTCTATCCTCTATCCTATCCTAACTAAACGGTGTCATGCACTCCCTGCCATATAGTGCGTGAAAATGAAGCCATACTAATAGAACTCTAAAAAATTTTGTACGCAAACTCCACCAAATACAAATAATTCTCCCATCTTGACTGATGGTCTATGATATACATGTAAAAAATATCCTCTCAAATCTTATTCACCTGCTCAATCTATCCATCTATCTCTGGGTGATATGTTGTACTGAAGTTAATGCTCATCCTAAGGGCAAGTTGCATGATAGTCCAAAACTAAGAGGTGTATAAGGAATTGAGGTCACATATAATCTTTCAAGGAATCCTGTAAAGTTTGAAAATCTCATTTAAGTAAACTCATGCCACTTCAATAGTTGTATAAGTGGTCTTCGCTGGAGAAAAATGATCCAATTTCATCAATCTATCCACTATGACCATGATGGCATCATGGTGGTATCTTGACATCGGTATCCCCACTATAAAATCCATGGAAATGGTGTCCCATTTCCACTCGGTTATAACATGCGGGTAGAGAAGGACAACTATATGATGATGCTCGAGCTTTATGCTCTGACACTCCAGACATTGAGACATAAAACAAGCTACATATCTCTGAAGTCCTCTCCAGTGGTACATTTGTCTCAATGTGGTGAATAAGGTGCACGATGAGCCTCTTCCAATATATCCGGACTCAAACCTCAAGCCATAGGTACATTGATTCAACCTCTATGTCGAAGTATCCCATCTGACTCTAATGTGAATCCATCAAACTTCCTCTCAATGGGTCTCTCAAACTCAATGTTTTCTCTAGCTAAAAGGTTGAAACTATCATGTCCAAGCTATCGCAAGATCCTACTTTGTAAGTCTCTACCCACTGAAGTAAGGATAACCAAATGCCTCCGATGAATTAAACCATTTGCAACCACATTCTCCTTCTGCTTCACATGCTCTATCTCCATGTCATACTCACATATTAAATCCATCCAACATTGTTGACAGGTGTTGAGATTAAGCTATGTGAAGAGGTGTGGTAAGCTAAAAATGTTTTGTCTTGAGAATGAACCTCCTACCCAAAAGGAATTTTTTCCAATGCACCAATGCATGGACCACTTCTGGAAGCTCAATTTAATGAGTTAGATAATTGAGCTCATAATCTTTGAGTTTTCAAGACTCAAAAGCTACTACTTGTCCATCTTGGATCCAAAACCTAATAAAACCTTCCAAAGAAGCATCTGTGCACACGAAGAAATCTCTTCGAGGATCTAGAACTATAATAATAGTGTGGTCTCAAGGAATAACTTCAGTTTACTAAAGGCCTACTCACATCCATCTTACCAAAATAACTTCTTCCCGTTCTACTGAAGGGAAGTTATGGGATGTGTAATACAAGAGAAATCGTTAACAAACCTCCTTTAATAGCCTACCAATCCCATGAAGCTGTGCACGTCGGTCACATTGGTTAGTCCTGGCCAATCCATAATAGTTCTAATCTTGGAAGGATTGACTACGATTCCTTCTCCAAAAATAATTTGACCTAAATACTTAACCTCTATTTTGAAAAATGTACACTTCTCTAGATTCTCATATATCTACTTCTCTCTAAGACACTGGAGAACTTTTCGAAGGTGCTCCTCACACATACATTAGTATATCAATACATCATCTATAAACACAAGCAAGAGTTGGTACAAGAATATCCTAAATACCCCATTCATAACACTCATAAATACTACATAGGTATTCATTAGACCAAATGGAACAATGGTGAACTCATAGTGGCCATATCTCTCACAAAAAGCTATTTTGTTGATATCACCCTCCTCAATCCTTAGCTTATGCTAACTAGAGTTAATATCTATCTTATAAAACATGCTAGCACCCTTCATTTGATCATATAAATAATCTATGTGAGGAAGGGGGTAACGATTATTGATTTTTTATTTGTTCAACAATCTGTATTCCACACACAAACACAAATATCCATCCTTAAAAAAAAAATCACTGGTGCACCCCAATGAGATACACTAGGATAGATTAGGCCTTTCTCAATAATTCCGTAACTACAACTTGAGCACATATAGCTCAAGGGTGGTCATCGTATATATCATGTATAAGATAGGCTCTGTTTTAGGAACAAAATCAATATGAAAGTCTACCTCATGTGAAGGAGGTAACCCTGGAAACTCTCTAAGAAAATTATCTCAAAAAACCCTCAAAATATGATGACCATCAAGTGATGGTCCATGAGTCTCATCCTCTCATTGGTCACTAACTAAGATGGCATACAACTAACAACCCCTTAGCGCACACTGCTTTAGTGGCATAGTGGATATGGTGCGAATAGATATGGGTCATCTAACACCAACTATCACTGACTAAACTCCCAAATCATCTGCACAAAATATAACCTTGTTGTAAACATCAAAACTAGATCTATGTGTAGATAACCAATCTATGCCCAAGATAACTCCATATGAACCCAAAGGAATGATATGAAGATCCAAAGTTGTGGTGAACGGTCCTAGTTCCACTACACACTCCTTAACTAAGGAGTTCACTGAGAGTTTGGCTCCAGAATCCATCTCAACATCCCCACTAACATAATTCCTAACTACCACCAGCCTCAATCTTTCTACTAAAGATAGAGAAATTAAATATTCTATATATCCAGAATCAAATAAGATAGTGGTATAAACACCACCAATGCTATCAGTGGTATTAATCATTGTACCCTAATTATCTACCTAGTTGTTCTCAACCTCTTCATAAATCTGATGGCTAGGACCGATATCACTGACTATAGGCTCAAAAATAGGTGCCTTACCTTAATTAACAACGTTGTGTCTAAACACCCTCTAATGTTTCCTATGTACACCACATTGGTAACAACTACTAGGTCCCCTAACTATCCATGACTTAGATCCTAATGATCCTACTATCCATTGTTGTTGTTTTGGTGGACGTACTCCTACTAACTAAGCTCGGGGTGCAGCCTATGTCCTAATGGGTGCCCTAGCTAGAGACCCCATACTATTCCTTCTATGTGCATCATAGAATTCTATAGGTCTAAAAGGTTTTCAAGTATGTTTTTGTTGTCACCTTGTTGACCAAAATAAGCTCACATCTATTTTGGGTCAACTGACACCATTTTTCCCCATTGTGCTTCATTCTGAATTTTTACATATTTTAAGCACTTAAGGCCCCTGAAACAATTTCCATCAGATAGGAAATTTCTTCCCCTTTCTAGACATATAAATAAGTCCTAACTCTTCATATTTTTCAAGTTACAGGCTGACAAGCCTTAGAAGGATTTTTTGCCAAAAGCAGGCTGAGGGGAGTAGGGAAGATTTTTTGCCCATGGAAAATGCAGACCAGAGGGGAGGTAGGAGATTTTTTTTTTTTTACAATTTTCACAAAAAGTCACAAGTATAATTGCGGGCTTCCGGGCCCGAGAAGGATCTCTTATGAAAAATGAAAAAAGTGGGCCGACGGCCTGAAGATGTCTTTTGGCCAAAAATGGGAAAATGTTGGTCGACAGTGCCCAAGTATGAATTTTTTTCCAAAAGAGGGTCTACAGGGCCCAGGGATAATTTTAGTGGCGAATATTCATGATATGGAAAATATTTAATTTTTGAAAATTTTGAAAAGGTAATTTTTTCTGGCATGGGTCAGTGACATGTTCACCTAAAAATTACAGTTTAATTTTTTCTAGGGGTCGGCTTTGCCTACCCTTAAAACTATCCCCTATATAATCCTAGATTATTCACTAGGTAGAACACTTCTAGCTCACTCATACAACCTGGGGGCATATATATTATCAAGTATAGTAAATACACGACAGGAGGGCATAGGCTATAGATGCACAACAGGAGGGTGGAGGCTACATACACATGATAAAGAGTTTCCGCGTGACCAGAGAGTGGAGCCTGTAGACACATGACAAAATATTTGTTGTCATTTGTCAACAACGTTTATTGCCGTGCATCAACGAATCTCGTTGATGCATGTCAACAATAAATTGAGGCACGTCAACAACCTTATTGATGCGCAACAGAAAATCCTTTGTCATGTGTTCGCATCCTTCTGTCACACCACTTAAAAATCAGATGAAATATTTTCTATCAGACCCCCAAAAAATTTGCCTTCTCGTGAAACTGGTTCCAAGGATATTTTCTTTGTATTTTCCACCTCTGATTTCTAAGAGGTCTCTTAAAATGAACCCTGGCGGGGCAGAGGAGGAAATTTTTTCCACGTCTCAAAGCGGGCCGGCAGGTCTGCGGGGGACTTTAAAACTATTTTACCTTTCACAAAATGTCACAATTTTCAAGTGTGGGCCCGTGAGCCCGTGGGGTCTCATTGGCTATTAAAAATTCATAGACTCATGGAGGGTGTCACGCATCATCTCAATGTAACTCCAAGGATAGAATCCAAAGCAGAGACCCCAAACAAGTGCCAAGCTTCCACGTGTCCTAGGTCTAAAAAAGGGACATAGTCGGCCATTGAAAAGTCTAAGAAGAGGCAGGCCAATGGAAGGAACAACGTGTCCGCTCAATTCAACTTCAAAGGTAAAACTCAGAGTGAGTTTCCAAATGAGCACAAGGCTTCCACATGTCCCAGGTCCAAAAGGGACACAAAGCCATCCATTTGAAACAACTAAGTAAAAGTGTTTCATTGGAATCCTCCAAGTGTCTCATTGGTGCAACACTAAGGCTAGGTCCAAAGTGTAGAGACTCAAATGAGTGCCAACTCTCCACATTTCTAGGGTCCAATAGAGTCAAAAAAGGGAGATAAAGTGGGCCCAAAATGACTAAGTATAGAGAGGCTGTGGACAGTGCCACATGTCTCATTAGCACAAATTCAAAGGTGCGACCCAAAACGGAGACTCAGACAAGCATGGGTCTTCCACGTGTCCAAGGCCCAAAAAGGGAGAAGTATCAAACTTTCTAAGAACAAAAAGCCAGTGGAAGGAACCACGTGTCAATCTAACGTAATTTTAAAAGTAAAATTTGGAGCAGGTTCCCAAATGTGCGCTAAGCCTCCATGTATCCAGGGTCAGATATATGGCCCCATTAAGCAAAAGGGAGTTAGCCAAAATACAAAGAAAGGAACGAGCTAGCAGAAGGATCCATGTGTCTCTTTGGTGAAATTTTAAGAGGTGAATCCTGAGACATTCCCTAAACATGCACCAGCTCGCCATGTGTCTCATCAACGTAATTTCAAAGGTACAGCCCAAAAGGAAGTCCCCAAATGAGTGCCAACCTGCCACATGGTCATAGTTCGAAAGGGTAAGGTCAGTCGTTCAAAATTCCAAAAGCCTGCCAATGCCTCCATGTGTATCATATGCACAACTTCAAAAGAAAAATATGGGGGAATTTTCTAAACAAGCACCAAGCCTCCATGTGTCTTGAGTCAGGCACAGTGTCTCCACCAACTAGAGAAACTTAGGCAAAATACAAAGGAAACAGAGGATCCCATGGAAGCCACCACATGTCATTCCAACGTGATATCAAGAGTGAAAGGAAGGATCCAAATGTTCAAGACACATGAGGCTCCCATGTTGATCCAGTATGGATAGAATCTTTTAAACATTGTGCACCCACAACCTTGATTTTCAAACAGTGATATCTTTTGATTGAAAATTCAGATTTGGGCGAGAGAGGACTTTTTGAAAAGATCTCAGGGCCAGCTTCTCAGTTGCCTCCATTAACACCTTTGTTCACTAATTTTTGGGGCTGTTAAGTATCCCACCTACCGACATGATGAATAATGGGCCTCTTTCTTGCCCAGTAAGGGATAACGATGGAGGCATGAGTGTTGCAACAAGACTCTTCATTGTGGCAAGTGGATTTTAATGCTCTTTGGAGTGGTTGGAGTAGGCATAATTCAATGCATATCTTAAGGTGGTTGAAGAAGGATTCATATTTTTCCTTTCGTCTTCTCTCTTTCAAGAGGTAGGATTCAATGCATTGCAAGGTTGGTTTGAATATATTTTGATTTTCCCTCTCTCTCTTTCTCTATCATTCTTCTATATATTGTAAAGGAGGGGCATATTCAAAGGTTGGTTCATATTTTCTCTTCTTCCCCCCTCTCTCATTATTCATTAGGGTAGAACGTGGAGTCTAAGCCTCCTTTCATGGCTCTGTAAAGGCATTTTCTTGCCCCTTTCCCACTGATGATGTACAGTGTGACTTTTGGAGTAATAGTATATTTTTCGTGATGCAGTTGTCCATCCTTCACTTATTTTGTTGTCTCTTCTAACCTCTCATCATTAAAGGGTATATTATACATACTCTAATGTTCATTGCAGGTCCTAGGAGCTATACATAATGGGTCTTGAAGTGGTGTTTTGTGTGACATTCATCTTTGGTCTATGGTGCATCTTGTCCACTTCCTCCTCTGCTCACCTCTCTCCACTTTAGGAAGTTAGGTTTGTGATTAGCCACTTCCTTTTCCGGTGTATCACCCCTTAGTGTAGGCTCTCTTTCACCCTATCTCTCTCCCCCTACCTCCTTGTAATGGTTAGACTAAGATAGATTAGGTTCTACCTACACTGGAATAGATTTTGGCAGGTAGATTAGGAAGGAACTATCCTTCTCTAGAGGTCCATATCAAGTTTTACAAGTCCCATAGCTTGAGAGATAGTCCACTGTTGTGTAATCACACCAAATACCCCATTTCATAATCAGGGTATTTGAGGGTGATGTGATTTTACATTCACAATTTTGGCACACCTGGTGGGATAGGTTTGAAGCACCTTACCACTTCATCATAGTAGGTTGATGTGTTCCTATTAAGATTCAACCTTTTGAGGCACATGCAAGCACATATGGTAATCCCATCTGGTCAACAACCCATCTTTAAAGTTGCAGACCTTCTCCTATCCATTTTCTTCTATCTCTTTTAGCTTCTTCCATCCCATGAAGTTATGCAATCATGAATTCATTTCCTTATTGGAACTCACACTTCCAACAAATGCATTTCCACATTCCTCTAGATCAGCATTATGATCAGATCCAGAACCACTATGCTTACCCATATCAGCAGTGTCAAAATCATTCTGGCCATGGAACTTATCAAGAACAATGGGATGTATATATTGGTGACACCTGTAAGGAAAATGTTGATCTGTTGGAGAATATTCAAGGAACGAAGGCTAGCATGGTGTAATCTAGAGCTATAACATAGATGAAGGCATTTAGGATTGGTTTCAGAGCACCCAATCCATGGGGAGGCCCTTTTCTAAGACATTACAACATACACAAGAAGCTTGAATTCATTATTGAAGTGCTTCCTCAAGTTGTACAATGGATTGAGGAGATTTAGGATTATGAGTTGGACACAGGACAACCTTGTAAATGAGTAGTTCAGTCACCATCTCCTTGTCCTTTATTTTCTCTTGCTCAAGTTTCATCATTTCATCATGATCAATAGTCAAGCCCCTCACTTACTTCTCCAAGTGTTGACTTCCCTTATCCATCTCCTAACATTTCACCTCATCCCAATTCTTCTACTCTTTTCCTTTCCAAGCAGTCATCCCCTCCAAAAAAATAAAAATTTCCACTCCCCTCTCCACAAAAAATAATAGTGAAATTGGTTGAACCCCAACCTTCCACTCCTCTTGCTTTTCCAAGTACATGTTGGGAAGATACTCAAGAACCCGGTCAAGTAACATAGCAAGAAGAGGAACCCAACAAAGAAGAAATGATAAAAAATCTGAGGAGTTGGGCTTCCATATTTGGGTTTACAAGGATCCCCTCATGGTTAAACCAATAGAGGAGGTCAAGGTTAAATAAGATCAAGAAAAAGAAGGAGAAAATCAGCAACCTATTTGTTCTAAATGTAGTGTCCATAATGGCACTCTGTCTAAAGAGGATGTTGATCTAATCCAAGTTATACAACGAGTTAAGGAGGAAGAACAACTAGCTCAAAGTCCCATTGAAAAGGAGTAGCTGGGAGAAATCAAATCAAAATTTGGCCCACTTAGTGAAGAAATCATCATTCAAGATTTTTTTCTTTAATTTCAAGGGTTTGATTTGATTTATGAACCCATGATGGAGGAGGACCATATAGTTTCAGATCCTCCAAGTGCGGAGCAGGTCATTGAAGAACCTTCAGTTCTTCTTCCTACTTTATTCCCTTCAAGCTCTAATGTTAAAGAGGGGTTTGAACTTTCAAACTTCATGTTTGAGGATGAAGGGAGCCATGGTTAGCTAGTTGCAGATCAGGAGGACATTGTGGGGAAGGTAGAGTACATGTAGCAAGAAAACAAAGAGGCAGACTATCTTTTAGACATGGAATATTACTTTGATGGAGAGGATTCTGAGGTGATAACATCATTTTTTTCTCCATCATCCACCTTCCAAGCACATGAGCCTGCTTCCATGAAGGAGAGAATTCAAGTATAATAACCCACACTTCATAACATCCCTCTGGAACCAAGGTTGGAAGATCTCAATCTTCCATGTTCTTCACCTGAGAAAGAAGGTAAAATTCAAGAGAATGTCATCATCTCTCTCACACCATCCAGGCCAGAAGGTCAGTGAGAGACTCCATTCTTGGAGTTAAAATTCAGAGAAAGGGGCACATTTAAAGCATCAGACCATGCCCAATTAGGTACTTGGCTTTATTAGAGCCAAGAGAGAACAAGAAACAACTCACACCCATTTCAGGGCATGAGGATGAGCTCTAATGTACTAAGGATCAGCTGTAATACCTCTTCAATCTACATGAAGAGCAACTAAAAGAGGCATTTATCTTATTTCTAGATGACACCTTAATGATTTGGGTGGAGAAATGGGTTATGGTCAGTTTTTCACTTAGGAAAGAAACCATATTCAGTGTTAAATCATTTACATGGATTCCCCTTTTGAGGAATGGAAGCTACTTCTCCCTACTAGTTGTAGGATTTGTTTGAGTCCCCTTTCTCCCTGGTTAGTGTAGAGTAGGAGTAGGTTTGTTTTCAGTAGAAGAAGTGCTTTTACACACTCTGCATGATCCACTTTGAGCATGTATGATTTTCAGTTTTGTGTATAGTGTGTTGTGGTGTTTTGTTGCTCATACACAATACATTAGAAGTAGTTTTTGGTGAGTCAGCTCCAGTTCTAGTGGTGTTCCAAGCGACTTCGGGATCAAATTTTCAAATTTTAGATGAGATTTGTGTTTACCAGGAAGACTCAATGCCCAATTAATGCTTCAATTCCACTGATCATTTCACCTAGAAGGCAAGTGATCCCCATGAGTCACCAAATTATTTACCAAAATAAGCTCATAATTATTTTGGGTCAACTGACACCATTTTTCCCCTTTGTGCTTCAATCTAAATTTTTACATATTTTAACCACATAAGGCCCCTGAAAGCATTTCCATTAGAGAGGAAATTTATTCCCCTTTCATGAGATATAAATAAGTCCTTCTAACTCTTCATATTTTTCAAGTTACAGGACAACGAACCTTAGAAGGATTTTTTTCCAAAAGCGTGCCGGTGGGCATAGGGAAGATTTTTTGCCCATGGAAATTGTGGACGAGCGGGGAGGTGGGAGATATTTTAATTTTTTTATACTTTTTTCTAAAATCCACAAGTATAATTGCAGGCCTGCGGGACCAAGAAGGATATATTATCAAAAGTGGAAAAAGAGGGCCGACGGGCCTGAAGATGTTTGTTTGGCAAAAATGGGAAAATGTGCGCCAGCGGGCCCGAGGATGAATTTTTTCTAAAAGTGGGTCTGTGGGGCCAAGGAGGAAATTATGCCCAAGTCTAAAATTAGGTCTGTAGGGGGACTTTGTAACTTTTTTACCTTTCACAAAATGGTGTAATTTTCAAGTGCGGGCCTGCGAGCCCATGGGGTCTCATCAGTAGTTGAAAAGTCACAGAACCATGGAGAGTGCCACACGTCAACTCAGCATAACTCCAAGGATATAATCCAAAGTGGAGACCCCAAACAAGCACCAAGCTTCCACATGTCCCAAGTCCAAAAAAAGGACAGAGTCGGCCATTGAAAATTCTAAGCAAAGGCAGAGGCAAGCCAGTAGAAGAAACCACGTGTCAGTTCAGTGCAACTTCAAAGTTAAAATTCAGAGTGAGCTTCCAAATGAGCTCGAGGCTTCCATGTGTCCTAGGTCTAAAAGGGAGACAGATTTGACCATTTAAAATGACTAAGTAAAAGAGTGTTGGTGGAATCCTCCACGTGTCTCATCGGCGCAACACCAACGCTTGGTCAAAAGTGTGGAGACTCAAATGAGCATAAAATATCCATGTGTCTAGGGTCTAATAGAATCAAATAAGGGAGATAGATTAGGCCCAAAATGACTAAGTATAGAGAGCCAACAGACATCACCGTGTGTCTGATTAGTGTAAATTCAAATTCGTGACCCAAAACAGAGACTCAAATGAGTGTGGCACTTACACGTGTCCCAGGCCCGAAAAGGGAGTAGGATCAAATCATCTAAGTAAAAAAGGCCACTGGAAGGAACCATGTGTCAGTTCAGTGCAATTTTAAAATTAAAATTCATAGCAGGTTACCAAATGTGCGCTAAGCCTCCACGTATCTAGGGTCAGATATATGGCCACACCAAGCAAAAGGGACTTAGCCAAAATATAAAGAAAGGAACAAGCCAGTGGAAGGAGCCACGTGTCTCTCCGGTGCACTTTCAAGAGGAGAATATAGAAGTGTTCTCCAAACATGCACCATCTCTCCATGTGTCTCATCAATGTAATTTCAAAGGTGTGACCCAAAAGGCAGTCTCCAAATGATCTCTAACCTTCCACATGGTCATAGTCCGAAAGGGTAAGGTCAGCCATTGAAAAGTCCAAAATGTTGCAAAGGCCTCCATCTCTCTTGCCCATAGAATAAAAATAAGGGGGCCATTTCCAAACAAGTGCCAAGCCTCCACATGTCTCGGGTCAGGCACAGTGTCTCTGCCAAAAGGAGAAACTCATGCTGAATAAAAAGGAAACAAAGGAGCTCGCATAATCCACCATGTGTCATTCCATCACAATTTCAAGAGTGAAAGGATGGATCCAAATATTCAGTATGTGCAAGGTTGGCATGTGGACCCAGTACATACAAACTCTTTTAAACATTGCACACCCATGACCCTGATCTTCATACAGCCATATCTTTCGAATAGAAACTCAGATTAGGGCGAGAGAGGACTTGTTTGAAATATCTCAATTTCAGATTCTCACTTGCCTTGATTAATGCCTTGGCCAACTAATTTTTGGGGCTATCAAGTCTCACACCTGCCACCATGATGAAGAATGGGCCTCTTTCTTGCCCAATAAGGGACATCGATAGAGGAAAGGGTGTTACAATTAGACTCTTCATTGTGGCAAGTGGATTTCAATGCTCTTTGGAGTGGTTGGAGTAGGCAGAATTCAATGCATATCTTAAGGTGGTTGATGTAGGATTCATATTTTCCCTCTCTCCTTATCTCTTTCAGCAGGTAGGATTCAATGCATTGCAGGGGCGGTTGGAACAGAGTTTGATTTTCCCTCTCTATTTCTCTCTCATTCTTCTATATATTGCAAAGGAGGGGCATATTCAAAGTTTGGTTCATATTTTTTCTCCTACCCCTCTCTCTTTCTTCCTTAGGGTAGAATGCAGATTCTAAGCCTCCTTTCATGTCTCTATAATGGCATTTTATTGCCCCTTGCCCACTAATTATGTACCGTGTGACTTTTGGAGGAATAGAATATGTTTCGTGATGCATTTTTCCATCTTTTACTTTTTTTTCTCTTCTCACCTCTCGTCATTGTAGGGTATACTGTACATACTATGATGTTCATTACAGGTCTTAGGAGTTGTACTTAATGGGTCTTGAAGTGGGGCTCCATGTGACATTCATCTATTGTCTGTACTACATCTTTTCCATCCCCTCCTCTGCTCACCTATCTCCACTTTTGGCATTCGGGTCTGTGTTCAGCCACTTCATTTTTTGGTGTATCACCGCTTAGTGTAGGCTCTCTTTCACCTTCTCTCTCTCCCCTTGTCTCCTTGGAATGGTTAGATAAGGATAGATTAGGTAGTTTTTACACTGGAGTAGCTTGTGGTAGGTAGATTAGGAAGTAGTAACCAACCTTCTCTGGAAGTACATCTCAAGTTTTTCAAGTCCCACAACTTGAGAGATGGTCCAATGTTGTAAAATCACAAAAAATACCCCATTTCAGAATCAAGCCATTCAGAGGTGCTGTGATTTTGAATTGAAAGACCTTTGTAGTGAACTAAAAGAAGACGGTGTTGAACCATGTTTGCAACAAGGATGAGGAACTGACCCCCTCGACCTAATATCTTTATTCTACTTAATACAACTCCTCACTCTATCACAAGTCCATTGATTCTTTCCCTTGTTTTCGTCTACAATGTATGCCTTCCTAATGGCCTCTGGTAAAGTCTTTTGGAAATAAATATGCATCGCCTATCTGAAATATAAGTTCAGGCCTCTAATGAACCAATGGATTTGAACCTACTCATCGTGCATGTACTCAACATACTATAACAAGTCCATAAACTAACTCTCAGACTCAGCTACTATCATAGAGGCCTATCAGAGATTAGGAAACTCATAGATTCGATGCTCGATGAATCTCCTAGATATGTATCTACTCCTTAACCACTCCTCGAAGTGATCCCATGTAATCGTATCTAAATCGACATGGAGCTTCTGATTCTTAGTTCTCCACTAAACTTCGGCTCCATGTCTCAAAAGGTGGATGGAAACAAAAGCTTTCATGTTGCTGGTACAACGACATAGCTTCAAGCATCCGCTAAATCTAACCATCCCTTCCTCAGCTTGAAATCATCATTTTTCTACAATAAAATGGAGCGAATGTAACTTTAGTATCTGCCTGATATAAAATGTCACTGTCAAATGCTTTCCTCTAGGTCTATACGCTTGATCATCCCTTATCCAAGGGATCCTAGATCTATCTCTATGTCCGTTAGCCCTCTCTCTATGTCCCCTCGTAGGTGAATCTCATCTAGCTGACTCTATATGGGATTTCTCCACTCTCTACTCCTCATTGTGCCATGAAGGGATACTAGTCTCTACCAAAGGATATTTTCCGTGCTAGTTATATCACCCCCTATTGCTCCACCTCATATAGCTACATTGACATTTTTTAATGTCTTTTAGATCTGCGGAAATATATTGGCTACTGCATTATCTGGGGATAGAAGGACTAGCTCCACATGTAAGAATCCCTCATCTAGTCTTTTCCTCCTACACCGAAAAAGAAGGGGGTTATTTTATCATCATCTAGGATTTGTTTAAGTTTTCTAGGTTTTCCACGTTTTAAAATACCATGCAATGTTGTGTTTTCTAGTTATAAGTTGTGTTTGGTTTACTTGTTGTGTTTTGTGTTTCCAAGTGTGCCTTAGGTCCAAGCGTTAAAGAAATGGTTCTGATACCAAGGGTAATGCCCACAATTTTGTACGTTTAAAACCATAGTAAAAGATATTAATTTATAACGGAGAACTTTCAGTCATTTTTTATTTTTATTATTAAGTTCCAAGGGTAAACATTAATCACAATTTAATTAATTTCTCGATTAAAGTTTCTACACAATCTTTTTATGTTTGGAAATAAACTAGTAATTAACTACTATTAATTTATTTACCTTTACGGTTTAAAAAAAACTTACCAATTTCCATTAGTTTATTTAATTTTATCCTTACTAATAATTATTTAAAAATTCCCTTTTATATTTATCCAAGGAAACCATTCACATTAACTTTATTAATTCCCACCAAAAGGTCACAACATGACTAGCCACTAAGTGGCCGCATTCACCCCATTACCCATAAAATACCACCTACTTAAGTTATGTAGGGTCAAATCTGAGCCATTAGATTAAATATATCCTAGTGATTGGATGCTAGGATTTCTAATAATCCCTAACTTTATTTTGTTGACATCTTATTCTTATTTTGATCTAATCCCATTTCATTTTGATTCCACAGATTTTGAGAAAGAGGAGGGGGAGAAGCCATGGATGCTAATGAAGCTTGGGAGGATTTAAAACTCCATTTCTTTTTTGTATTTTTTTGGTAAAATGGAATATATCCCCATTTCCTTTTAGTGGGTATTCCTTACCCTATTGTATTTATGTTTTTTTTAAAATATTTCTTACAAGTTGGGTGTATATGAATTAGATATATACCTATTTTGGGTGAATAATATAAAACCCCAAATGTATGTACACACACACACACACACACACACACACACACACACTTATACATATGTATAAATATTTGTAAAATTATCCTCCTTTTAAAAATGATTTAATCACACAAACAAACACACACAGACACACACACACATTCACATTTTATATGGACATTGTTTAATATACAACAACCTGAGAAAATAATGTGGTAGTGACCGGGTATACTGATACGACCTGCGTTAATGGTTATGTGCCCCATAAATTTGGGCATGGTTATATAATAGGGGGTTTTACACCCCACTGCCACCACTGTTTTATAAAGAAGTGGGTAGGTGTGGGATGCAGAACCCACCCCCACTCCACCAATAAATATTATATGCATGGTTTGGGTTATGACCCAACCCCAACATTCTTTTTTTATTTAAATAAAAATTGTAAATTATAGCCATTCAACTTACATTTCATATTTTTTTTATATATCAAAAAAAATATTTATTAATATAATATATATATATATATATATATATATATATATATATATATATAATACACATGTTTGATTAAAATTGATATAGATACAACTATAATATAAGTTAATATATAAATTTATATAGTTACATATAATTATAATTAAAATTTTCGTTTCATTATATTTTATTCAATCAAATAAAGTTTGTTTTCCTAGTGAAATTATAAGGAAAAATTAAAGATAATTTTGGATTTGTTTTCAAGAGTAAAATAGTTGACAAATAGTAATCTACTTTTTCAACCAAAAGCAAGAAAAGAAGAGGAAGAATTTCCTTGGTTTTAAATACTAAATGTACAATTTTCCCCCTTATATCATTGTAAAAATTTTGTCTATAATTTTAACTACAATAGTTTCCTTCTCTTATAAAATTTAGCTGGAGAGAATAAAAGGAATATCGAGCTTAAATAAGTTCATTTCTCTATTCTTTCTCTTGCAATGAAATGTAAAATTTGACTATAACATCAAAAAAAACTTCATTCCTTTTAATTTTAACTTATCAACAAAAAAACAAAAGAAATAAACAACTCTTTCTTTTCAATAACATCATCTTTTCCATAAATATATATTACAACTTTGAATAATATACAAATTTAGGAGAGTTTCATTTCTAGCAAACTATATACTTAAGCTTTCTCCTTTTGCTAAAACATTAAAAACTTGAATAACTATATATACAAAGGATTCGTTTGATAATACAATTTTTACAAACTTCCACTGTAAGTGGGAACAATATGGTCAAACTGCAACATAGATATTATTCTAATTGATCAAACACAAATCTTCATTTCAACACTTTTTCCCAACTTCATCATTTCAATTTTACATGTATTTGACTCTTTAAATATTGATTCATAATACAAAGAAATGGGTATAAGCGATGCTCTCCACCCAACCTATAATCCAATAAGAGGAGAAGTCATCTTCTTATTGGCCCCCGAGCCTAAACAAAGGATCAATGAGGTGTATTTTACAACTTTGACAACTTAGCAAAAGATGGCTTCCATAATAAAAAATTCATACAACTTTTTGACATTAAAAAAATATTCCAACACTCAATCACATTTTTCAAATAAGATTATCCAGAGTGTTTTTGCAAATTTTTTCATCAAAACACAAATAAAATAAATATTTTCAAACATTCATAAAGGCTTAAGGGTAAAACAAAATTGAGGCAAGAACATGGAGTCTTCTCCTTATGCCTCCCATGTTGAAATAGGGTCCACCCAAATGCCTCTAAGTGCACTAGGAATAGCACACACAATAGTTATTTCTCCCTTTTTGTCTATGCAAAATAACATGTAAACCATTTTTCATCCTCATAGATGGAGCACCACTTCCACACTCCCTCCACATTCCTCACTAACTCCCTTTTTCCTCCACAAAAGAGATCCATTTATTTATCCCACACCGATCTAAGATAATCTACCCAACTCCCAATTTATCACATTCATAAAACTCGTGCAAATACTGATACAAACACAATTTTCACATCTATTTTCATAAATAAAGAAATAATAAAAGTGAATATCCTACATATCCATTAAGCTTCCAAAAATTGTCACTCCAACAAGCCTTCAACACTTCAAAACCAAGCACAATCCAAATGCAACTAAAAAATAAAGCTCTTAATTTCAAAAGTGTAAGAGAATAAAATAAGCCAAGTAACCCAAAGTCCTTCAAATTCATTCAATAAATAGAAAAGGGAAGTGGGTATGATGAGGTGGATCCATGTAGGATACAACTTCATCATCCCTCCATTCCAACTCACAAGTCAAAACACAAAACTCAATGCAATTAATGAACATGTAAGACTTATGACATGCCCACATGACAATCCAACATGCACTCCATGCTTATCAAGGAAAAATTAATTGTGGTGAGTAGAATTTTTTTTTTTTTTCTCTTTTACAGTAAACACATACATTAAAATGGTCAAAATAAGCCCCATACTTCATAATTATGCTTTGTAGAATATTTTGAGATGTGAGGGACAAGATTAACTTGTCCCCAAGTCACAAAAAGTGGCCTACAAGACCGAATTCAAGTTTTGGAAGAAAGGGAGAGTACACACCACCTAAATGCAATTAATTCATTCCATATAAAGCACAAATCAAGGACTATCTACTCTATTTATTACCCGCATGTCACCTCTTTCTTTTAGTTTAAAATTTAAGTTATACTAGCTAATTAAGACACATTAATAAGTGCTAATGAATTGACTAATATTTCCCAATAACTAAATACATACAAGACAAAAATAAAACACATAAAATTAAAGAAAGGAAACATTACACCCTATGGCCACACATTTGAGGTCAACCCCAATGGGAAACATTCTAACTAAGCATTTAATAACACAACAAATACACTACAAACAAGTTTTGAAATTTGGCCATGTTACAAAACACCTAGCATTCTTATATGGTTGGTCCCCTATCCCATTTCTATATATAGTGATATAATGTTCCCACAAGTACAAACATAAATACCTTTATGGCCTCATGGCTACATCAACAACATTGAGAAATCATAGATACATAGAACAAATAATCATCATCCAGAATTAACCAATTCTATTATCTATCAACAGATCAAATAATTCGATTCTAACATCCATGACATCATAATTCTACTTGGAAAATTCAGACATAAGCAATGTATGTATAATATAATGTGTCAGTATAAAATCCAAATAATGAAAATCAAAATATATCAAAATTTATACCAGTGTCATTTATCATATCTATTATGCCCACAAATTTTTGCACATGAAACGCAACAACACCCTAAGATATTTTTTGTTGTTGTTAAAGGATATCTGAAACATTTAGCTAAACCCTTAGTTAAAATCGGCCTTTCCAACATTAAATAAATAATAATATTAAATAAAAGAAACAAAAAAATTCTTTAGTTGGGTTTACATATATCATTCAATTAGTCCAACATTAACTTACTACATAGGTTTCTAAGGTCATGCAAAATCAAATAATTAAAGTTCAAAACAAAATATTTGCTCCATTTATACTAAGATAATTAATTTATTTTGTAGAGCAAAAGTGAATTATGCTAATAAGGAGAAATTTATTTAATAAGAAAGAGAGTTTACTAAAATTAAAACCAAATACAACAACCTATGGCTTAATTACTTTCAACTCACTCAAGTGGTCCCATTAAAAAGGGGACCCATGTGATCAAATTATCACCCTACCTACCCCCATCTAATTTTTATAGGAGGAATCTTTTGCCACTAGATGAAGGAAAACAAAACAAATCTAAAAGTCCTTAAGAATTTTATCCCTCTCTTCTTTGTTCATTTCATTCCTTTTTTTTTTGTTTTACAGGATAGAGGATAAAGGAACAGGAAGAAGCCATAAATGAAGGAGGTTGTAAGCTTGGAGATGGATATAAACATCTCTAAACCCACGATATTTTATTTCTCCTATTAATATTCTACCCTTTCACAAGGGTTTGTAAAATTTTCCATTTACAAACAAATATTTAATAGATTTCGCATTTGGGTATTATTCCCTTTTTTAAAGATCTATTTTGTTTAAAGCTATATTTCTTTTCTATTATGAATACTCTCTCTAAGAATATACAAATGTGTGTGTGTGTGTGTGTGTGTGTGTGTGTGTGTGTGTGTGTACATATATATACATACTCATGTGTGCATACATATACATATAAATATATTTATATACCATATATTAATCTGATATAAAACATGAAATTTAATACTTTATATATTTAAAGAAAACATACAATTTAATACTTTATATATTTAAATAAAACATAAAATATTTATAGCTAAAGTTCATGTGCCAAATAAGGAAGGTCACGGGATTAGTTTTAGTGATTGAAAATAAAACCAGCATTGGTTTAACCGCCTTATTAATTTCAAAGTATTTTGGTGGTGGTTTGACCCCCCACTAGGGAGTGTTTAAATATTATATGGAGGTATGGGGAGGGGTCAGCGACCCCTCCCCCCCCATATAAACAATGGGGTGGGGGTAGGGTCACCAACCCCTCCCCACCCCTTTTCTTTTCTTTCAAAACCTAACACCACCACATAGGCCAAAGAAAAAATTAATCCCCCTTTTTTTCTTTTATATAAGTTTTACTTCATTACTTTTTTACTTATTACTTTATCTTATATAAGTTTTATTTAATTAATTGACTCAATAAAATTATGAACTTAGTTTTTATTATTAACAATAAAAATAATAACATCTTAGTAATAACATTACTAATTTTCATTAATATAAATTTATACATGTTAATATATATATTAACAACAAATTATAATTAATAAAGTATTTCTATTTTAATATTAGGTTATGTTAAGATAACATTAACATATTAATAATACTAGACCAACCATGTGTGTTTGAATTCTTTTTTTTTGACATTCATAATAAACTAGAAAAGGGGTATAAGTTTAGTCCCAAATTTATATATACATTTATATATATATATATATATATATATATATATATATATATATATATATATATAGACACACACACACACACTCATACTCGTGTGTGCATACATATACATATAAATATATTTATATACCTTATACTAATCTGATATAAAACCTGAAATTTAATACTTTATATATTTAAAGAAAACATACCACACACATAAATATATATATATATATATATATATATGATAGTTATAATATCTACCAATATTATATACATATAATACTATATCATAGCTTTATTACACTCTATATACATATATTACATGCTAGTATACATAATATTACATCTATATAATCTATATATCTATATATGTAGTATGGATGTTATAATATGATGTATATAGCTGTATATATATATAGTGATTCTATATCTGATATAATAGTGTTATATATATATATGCTATATACAATATATATATGATATATATATATATATGCTATTATACATACATATATATTATATATTATATTTATTATATATATATATATATCTATATATATATATATATATTATATATAATATTATATATATATAGCTATATACGTATATATACATCTATTATACACAATACATCTATATCTATATATAATTCTAATATATGGATATATTTTACATATATATCATCTATATACATATATATATACATATATACTCTATATACATATATATATATATATATGTATATAGATGTATATATATGTATATATATATATGTATATAGATGTATATATATGTATATAGCTATATAGATATTATATATATATATATGTATATAGATGTATATATACGTATATAGCTTATTATATATATATATACATATATATATATATGTATATATATGTATATAGCTATATAAATATATATATATATATATATATGTATATAGCTATATATATATATATAAAGTTCATACGCCAAAGAAGGAAGGTCACGGGATTAGTTTTAGTGATTGAGCAACAAAATAAAACCAGCATCATTTTAACTACCTTATTAATTTCAAAATATTTTGGTGGGGGTTTGACCCCCCACTAGGTAGTGTTTAAATATTATATGGAGGGATGGGGAGGGTTAGTGACCCCACCCCCCCCTATAAACTATGGGGTGGGGGTGGGGTCACCAACCCCTCCCCACCCCTTTTATTTTCTTTCAAAACCTAACACAGCCACATAGACCAAAGCAATAATTAATCCCCCTTTTTTTTCATTTATATAAGTTTTACTTTATTAATTTTTTACTTATTTCTTTATCTTATATAAGATTTATTTAATTAATTGACTTAATAAAATTATGAACTTAATAATTATTATTAATAATAAAACTAATAACATCTTAGTAATAACATTACTAATTTTCATTAATATAAATTTATACGTGTTAGTATATATATATATATATATATATAAACAACAAATTATAATTAATAAAGTATTTCTACTTTAATATTAGGTTATGTTAAGATAACATTAATATATTTTTAATACTAGGACAACCAAGTGTGTTTGGATTCTTTTTTTTGACATTCATAATGAACTAGAAAAGGGGTTAAAGTTTAGTCCCGAATTTATATAATAACTACAAGTTGAATTATAAGTGGGTGCATACATTTTTTCAAATTGGTTTGATAAATCAATTAAAAAAGTCCCTTGGAGAATGACAACATAAGTAAGAATAATAATATATATATTTTTAAAACTATTAAATGAAAAACGGTAACAAGACCACTAGTAAGATTGTTTATTTGAATAATCTTAACAATTATTTTATTTCTTACCAATTAGTAGGAATGTAGTAAACTTCTATATACCCCAATAAAAAATACTTTCAAAGGGAAAACAATAAAGTACGATCTATTTTTTTTTCTTTAATGACTATTCAAACCAAAACCATTTTACGAACAAGAGCAACCAACCAAATATTGTTCCTTTCAAAATGGAGTCTAACATTCATTCCAATATTTTTTTTAGATGAAGACATATATCAACTTGCATGTATTGAAATGAACTCAAATTAAATACATGTATTTCCATTTCATCTATCCCCAAATCTTCCTTGCTCCAAAACAATACAAATCTTAATAATTAGTTTTTACAAGGCTAATCACATTTGAACTTGTAAATTTTCTCAATCCACACTTTTAAAAGGGGTTTACGAGATAAGTACATTCCAAGAGTTCAACATCTTAATCCCAACGTATAATATTAAAATACATCAAAGTGGAAATTATGGATTTAAACAATATGCCACAAGAGAGCTTGCCACAAGGCCAAGTTACAAGGTAGCTTCAACTCTAACTTTATTCAATCTTCACAATATATTCACAAACAAGGAAGGGCGTGTAGAAAACGCTCTCCGCCCAACTTTAAATCCATTAAGGGAAGAATCCTTTCCCTTAATGGGCCCCCATCCCCAACTAAGGAACCATGAAGTGAATTAAGAAACATTGACAACTATCACGAAGAGGCTTCTTCATAAAACACACATGAAATACAAGCAACACCACCAAGTTCACATAACCATCAAGTATACACATACACATAAAAAAAAAGGTTTTAAAATCAAAACAAGTAGAGTAAGGGATATGAGATACCACCTCCTTATGCCTCCCAAGAGAAGTGGGATTCTTGCCCTAAGCCTCCAAGTGCACAAGAATAATCACACAATTCGTTATCTCTACCTTGCAACAAGTATCAAATCCATGAATTCCTTTTCTCTCCCCATAGGAAAGATTCCCATTAACACTCCCACCAATTTTGTATACCTCACATAAATCCCCTTTTCCTTTCCCAACAGTCCCATAAACCTTTCTCAATACAACTAAAGAAAGAACACTACTAAACCAACCCACACAACACCATAAAAAGGAAAATTATACTTTTAACAAGCACAACATTGCTTACAAAAAAAAAGTAAAAAAATAATAAATGTGTGGAGAGCCCACCCCTTCATCAAGATCCAAGAATAACCTTCACAAGCCTCTTCAAATCTAATCCAAGCACTCCAAAAGCTCCTCAAATCCGAACGTGCAAAAAAAGGGAAATGAAGCAAGTAACCCCAATTATTACCAAAAGTCACAAATAAATAAAATTGGGAAGTGAGGATGATGAGGTGGCTCAATGTAGGATGCAACTTCATCATCCCCCATCCTCACACTCAAGTCAAACATCAAAACCAAGAAACATCAATGCACAAGTAAGGACTATGACAACCCATATGGATCAAAATTTGCACACCATGCTTTCAAGGGACAAAAATAAATTTGGAAAGAAAGAAAGTGCAATGAATTTCCTTCTCCTACACTCAAAGAAGGACAAAGAATTCAAAATTGAGCTTCCCAAACCATAGGTAAAGTTTTTGGGCCAAATTAAGAGGCATGGGACAAGACTTGCTTGTCCCACAAGTCTCGAAAAGTAACCCCCAAGGATAAATCCGAATTTTGAACTTGGGTGGAGTAAAATACTCCCAAAACATCATAAATTCATCTTACACAAGGAATAAAAGATCACATCATTACTATAAGTCACATCTCTACTTTGGTTAGACTAAACAAGAGGGATTAAGTCTAATAAACACACAATTACAGATGTTAATAAAGTGACAGTTTCTCAACATTTAAAAATACACAAAACATAAATAAACACATAAAAAAATTAAAGAAAGGGACACAATCCACCTCATTGCCACATATGTGAAATCACCCCCCATGGGTGACTTCCAAACAAAACATTACACAAGTTGTCAATTTTGCCCCGTTGCTCAATGATCGACATCATTCTGTGGTTGGTCCCCTATCCCTTTTGATGTTTGTGATAAAAATCCTACACATAACAATTGCCTCTCTAGTATTTCAGCCATATTAACAACATCAAGAAATCATATATATATCTAAACTCCAAATTCATCATTCAATATTTAACAATTATATTATCCATCAATATGCCAAAATCTAACCTTAACATCCATGAGTTTATAAATATATTCCAACATCTAAGAAACATAACATGTTAGTGTAAAATCCATATCCTTAAAATCAACATGCATCTAACCTTCTAACATCACTATCTAGTGCATCATGATAAAGCATAAACATCATAGTGTGAATAGTCCACATATCGGTATAATCTAACATCTAATGATCAATGTATCATAATCAAACATCTCAACATTAGTCCAATAGTGTCAATATCAAGATAAAATAGTGTCAAAGAGGAGTGGGAACTACATCCCCCTCTCCTTAGGCTCGAATTCCTCTTGGAATTCACTGGAATAGATGAGGAAACTAAGCTTGCAAAATAGTAGAATCCTCCAAAGTGGCTAAAGTCTCATTGTACCTATCCCACTGGACACACACCTAGTCAATCTCATAGCCTCGAAGGCCCAAGGTCTTGCACTCTATGATGTGCACAAGCTCCATTGACACCTACATATTCTTATGTGCCTGTAATGTGGTCCAATCTAAAACATGAGAGGGATGTGGAATATATCTCCAAAGTAAAGATACATGAAAAACATCATGCATATGAGACGAGCTGGGTGGATATGCTAGATGGTAATCCAAGGGATCGATACACTCTAAGATATCAAAGGGACCCATAACTCTCAGATCTAAGTTAGAGCCTTTTCCATAATGGATCAAACTCTTATGACACTTGACACAAATAAACACCTTCGTGCCCACCTCAAAACTATGATCTATCCTCCTCAATTCTTCATACTTCTTCTACCTATCCTGAGCCTCATGAAGCCTCTAACGAATCAATACTACTTAATGCTCCTTATGTTGTACCAAATCCGGCCCAAGAGAAACCTTGTCCTCTAACTTATCCCAACTCAAGGGTGTCCTGCACTGTCTACCATACATTGCCTAAAAAGGGTCATGCCAATTGAAATCTAAAAATTATTTTTGTATGAAAAAACCACCAAATATAGTTACTCCTCCAACCAATAATGCTGGTCCATGACATACATCCTACACCATATCTTCAAAAATTTGATTCACTCAATCTATTTATCCATTTGTCTCTAGATGATAAGTTGTGCTAAAGTTGATACTTGTACCAAGAACTCGTTGCATGGTAGTATATAAGTGAGAATTTTAAAAGGGATCACATTCGTAAATGATCTTCTGTGGAATCCTATGCAGTATGAAAATCTCATCAAGTTATGCCCACACTACTGCACTAGCTATATAGGTTGGTTTTCACTAGAGAAAAATGAGCCACTTTCGTCAATTTATCCACCGTGGCCATGATGAAATCATAGTGGTATCTCGACATTGGTAGAACTACAGTGAAATCCCATGTAAATGGGTGTCCCATTTCCACTCTGTAATGGAATGCAGGTAAAGAAGTCCAGTAGGGTATTGATGTTTGGCCTTTAACCTCTGACACTCTAAACAGCATGACACAAACTAAGCTACATCCTGACAAAGACATATCCATTGATAAATCTTTCTCAAAGTGGCATGCATATTATTCACCCTTGGATGGGCTAAATAGAGTGCCTGATGAGCCCTTGTGAAGATATCATGTCTTAAACCTACATCTCTAGGAACATATATTGGACCTCTCTATCTAAGAAGGTCATCTACCTATAATGAGAATCCTTCAAACTTCCCCTCAAGGGGTCTCTGAGACTCAGTCTCTGATCTGGATGTAAGGTAGAAACTTTCGTGAGGAAGATGATGCAAGATCCTGCTCCAAAAATCTATACTCACTGAGGTAGCCATAGCCACATGCCTCTATCTACTATGGGAATCTACAACTAACTTACCCTTACCATTCACATGCTCTATTTCCATTTCATAGTGCTAAAGAAACTCCATCCAATGCCGTTGGCGAGCGTTGAGATTGGGGGTGCATTAATAAGAGGCAAAGAATCAAGAGATCAGTCTTGAGTATAAATATCCATCCAAGAAGGAAGTGTATCCATCAAACCAAGGCATGAACTACATCTCCAAGTTGAACGTCATGAGTCAGATATTTGTGTTCATAATCCTTGAGTTTTTCAAGACTTAAAAGCTACAACATGGCCCTCTTTTCATCAAACACACCTCCTAGTCTTACCAAAGAAGCATATGCGCAAATGAAGAACTCACCCTGAGGGTCTGGCACAACAAGATTAGGTGTTGTTGTAAGGCATTTTTTCAGAATCCTAAATGCCTACTCACATCTATCAGAACAAAAAGAACTTCTTCCCTTTCTGCTGAAGGGAAGTGATGGGTTTGCACAACCTAAGAGAAGCATTAAACAAATCTTTTGTAGTATCTTGCCAACCCCATGAAACTGCATACCTCGGTCATGTTAGTAAGTGCTAGAAAATCTATAATGGATCTAATCTATGAAGGATCGAATGTGATATCTTCCCCAGGAATGATGTGACAAAAATACTGCACCTTTGACTGAAAGAACACACACTTCTCCAGGTTCCCATAAATTCATTGCTCATGAAGACACTATAGAACATGACGAAGGTGCTCCTCGTGCTCCTCATGCGTGTGAGAAAAGATAAAGATATCATCAAGGAAAACAAGTACAATATAATATAAAAATGTCCTGAACACCCCATTAATCAAACTCAATGAACACTATAGGGGTGTTTTTTCGGACCGAATGGCACAACTATGCACTCATAGTGGCCATACCTCATGAAAAAAGCTAACTTGTGGATATTTACCTCTACTATCCTCAATTGATAGTACCCTGACTTCAAATATATCTTAGAAAAAATAGTTTCCCCCTTCATTTGATCAAACAAATCATCAATTCGAGGAAGGGGGGTAATGATTCTTGATCGTTACTTTTCTTCAGGTGACGATATTCCACACTCAAACACAAGGATCCATCGATATTCTTCACAAATATCACCGGTTCACCTTAAGGGGATACACTATAATGGATTATGACTTTCTCAAGAAGAAGGCCCTCAATATACAACTTGAGCTCATATAGCTCCGGTTTTGGTCATCCTGTAGGGAGTGCACGAGATAGGTTCTGCTCCTGGAAAATAGTCAATGTGAAAATATATCTCACATGGGGGGAGGTATCCCTGATAGCTCACTAGGAAGCACATCTGAGAAACTCTTGCAATATGGGGGTGATCATTGAGTGACGGTCCACTAGCCTCATCCTCTAACCTATCACTGACTATAATAGCATAAAGATGACAACCCCTCCATACACACCACTTCAGCTACATAGCAGAAATAGTGCGGATAGATATTGGTCTCCTAACTCCAACAATCATTGACTCCACATCCAAATCATCTTCACAAGATATAATATTACTATAGAAATCCACTTTGGCTATGTGTGTAGATAACCAATCCATGCCCAAAATAATATCATAAGATCCCAAGGGAAGGATGTGTAGATCCACAATAGTGGTAAAGGGTCCTAAGTCCACTATGCACTCCTTAACTAAGGATTCAACAGGGATATTGGCTCCAAAATCAATCTCAACATCCCTACTAAGGCCCTTCCTAACTGTCATTGTCCTACAGTGCTCTACTGAAGATAGTGAAATGAAAAAATACAATGAGCCTAATTCAAATAAGTTAGGGATAGAAATACCACTAATTCTACCTATGGTCTCTATCACTGTGCCCTGGTGCTCTTCCTGGTGGTTCTCAAACACTACATAAATCATGTGGCTCCTAGCCATGTCACCAACAATAGGCTCACAAAAAGGTGCCTTACCCTGATTAGCAGGGTTCTGAGGGAACTCTCTCCAATGATGTCTATGAACACCGCATTTGTAATAAGTGTCTGGTCCTCTCCACTTTACAAATAGCCCTCTAGGTGGCCCAATATTATGTTGATAAGGACTGGATGATCCAGCCATGGATTTCTTTCAGTGATGTGGTTGATGTGATTCTACCAAATGTGCTCGAGGTGGGGCCTGTGTCTTGTTGGACCCCCTAGCTAGAGGTCCCATGCTACGCCTTCTCTGAGCATCATACCATGGTTGAAAGGGTAGTCGATTTTTCTGCTACTTTTGTTGAGGAGGTGGTGGAGGCCGGAAGGAAGACTACGCTAATATGTGGACACCACGAGGAGGAGCAGTTGATCCCCTTGATCTACTATCCTGCAATTGTTGTATGCGACTCCTCACACTATCACATTCCTATTACGTCTTCCCCGTAGTTTCCTCTACAATATAGGCCTTTTCTATCAGCTCTGATTATTCTTTTGGGAAATGAAAGCGTACTTCCCCTCCCAATTCCATGTTCAAACCCCTGATGAATGTTCGAACTTGAACCTACTCATACTACATATAATGTACATAATAAAGTAGATACAATAACTACCCCTTATACTCTGCTCCTGTCACAGGTCATGGAACTCATTAATCCACCACTGAATGAACCTTCTAGAAATATACCTTCCCCTGAAGTGCTCCTCAAATATCCCCCAAGATCGGACAATCTTAGAATCTACATGAAGCTTCTGCTCCTCTGTTCTCCACCATAATCTAGCTCCATCTCTCAAAATGTGGATGAAAACATGAGCTTTCGTGTTGCTAGAATAATTGCATAGCCTGAATCATCT